>CM043699.1:3493137-3873137 GCA_023935145.1 Bretschneidera sinensis
TGATGATGAGGCAAAAATTCTTCAGACGAAGGAGAATTTATCAGTCCGTTTCCAGATGAAGGAACTTGGACAACTCAATCACTTCTTTGGTCTAGAGATTGATCGCACACAAGAAGGAATATTTCTTTGTTAGCAAAAATATTCCAAAGATTTATTGAAAAGGTTTGGAATGCTAGATTGCAAGCCGATTTCAACGCCGATGGAACCAAATGCCAAAATGTGTGCACATGAAGGAAAAGATTTGGAAGATGCAACGATGTATCGACAATTGGTAGGTAGTCTGATCTACTCAACCTTGACTCAACCTGATGTTTCTTATGCAGTTGGTGTGATGAGTCAGTACATGCAAAATCCAAAGAAGCCTCATTTGGAAGCAGTTCGGCGAATACTGAGATATGTGAAGAGTACAATTGACTATGGTCTTTTGTACAAGAAAGGTGAAGACTGCAAGTTAGTTGGTTACTGTGATGCTGACTAGGCGGGAGATCATGACACCAGGAGATCAACAACTGGGTATGTGTTTAAGCTTGGTTCCGGAACGATTTTTTGGTGTAGCAAGAGACAGCCGACAGTATCATTGTCAACCACATAAGCTGAGTATCAGCCAGCAACAATGGCAGCTCAAGAAAGTACATGGCTGATACAACTGATGAATGATCTACATCAATCAGTAGATTACGCAGTTCCGTTGTACTGTGACAACCAATCAGCAATTCGTTTGGCGGAGAATCCAATCTTTCATGCTAGAACTAAGCATGTTGAAGTGCACTATCATTTTATCAGAGAAAAGGTTCTACAAGAAAAGATTGAGATAAGGCTAATCAAGACAGATGATCAAGCTGCGGACTTGTTCACAAAAGGTTTGAGCACTAGCAAGTTTGAAATGTTTCGCTGTCAGCTCAGCACAGTGCAAAGAATGAGAACTGACATTGAGGGGGAGTGTTGAGAATCAATGTCAATGTTAAGCCTAGCTGCTGGCTTAGAGTGGGAACAAAGCAGGCCTAGCTTCAAAACCAATCTCCATTTCCTCCACCACATAATGTCCATGTTGAGAATAAATATTAGCCCACCATAAGTAATTCCCAACCCAATCTAAGTCCAATAATATTGTTCAAGCCCATAACTAGTTTGATGATGTAATTGCTTACAATTACAAAGTGGGGCAAAGTTAGGTATGTTGCTATTGGTGAGGTTGTGTGGAAGACAACATAATTAGGTGCTTAATGGGTTTGTATGGTAGTAAATAAATTTAGTTTAATTATATGTGTGGTGTAGATTTCATTTGGTTTGCTATAAATACTCAAGTCCTCAAGCCTTGTAATTCATCAAGAAGAAAAACAAAGCTAAGTGTTAAATAAGAAATGCTTTGCTAATTAGTGTTTTGTGAGTTCTCTTTAGAGTGTTTTATTTTCTTCTTCCTAAAAATAATTAGAGTTTTGTACTCTACTTATTCAACATATAGCATGCAATTCACGGTGTGATATGTAACATCAATCAGTAGCAGTTTCATCCATCATATTTATATAAACAAAATGGAGGCATGTAAATTTTTACTACCTTGGGGTACATTATACCCATATTGTCGTAGAATTATGAATTTAAGTGATGTAGCATATAAATCTTTGTTTTGATTATTTTTTTTTTTATATCCTTCAAAATTTTGTTTATCTCATCTTCAAAGTGATAAGATAATTCAAGTCTTTTCAAGGTATCAATTAACTCTAGCTGATCTAGTGGATCCACCAGTTTCTCAAGCATCATCCTCATTTGCTCCTTCAGCTTCTTGGCTCATTCGGAATAAGATATTCCCTTCATGAAAATTATAGTTTTAGTTATTTTGTATGCACAAATAACATAAAGACAAAATTAAAAAAATTTAAAAAAAGAGAATAGAAAATAACCATACCACATATTCATTTCTCAGTGACTGAATATAGGTATAGTCCCAAATTAGTGGTTTGTAATTTGCAGATCTCCTAAGAATGGGTTTACCAGAAATTTTAGTGGCAGCCATGCGGATTCAATTAGTGAATGATCTAAACAAGATAAGAATCATAGGCGACTATCTAATGAAAGAGAGGCCGATAAATACAGAAAACAGATGAAGAGCCATCGAAAAATGACCTTCAATATTATACACTGAAGCTATAATAATGATTGTTGGTTTTGGTTTTGGTTTTTGCCAAGGAATTGGGTGCTAATTAGATACCTCTATAAATAATAAACATATGGGGCTTAAAAATTCAATAAAAAATTGTAAATTACAATAAATTAGTACAATCTTTTGTCGTAACTAGACCTTCAATATTATACACTGAAGCTATAATAATGATTGTTGGTTTTGGTTTTGATTTTTTGTCAAGGAATTGGGTGCTAATTAGATACCCCTATAAATAATAAATATATGGGGCTTAAAAATTCAATAAAAAAATTTAAATTACAATAAATTAGTACAATCTTTTGTCGTAACTAAACCTTCAATATTATACACTGAAGCTATAATAATGATTGTTGGTTTTGGTTTTGATTTTTTGTCAAGGAATTGGGTGCTAATTAGATACCCCTATAAATAATAAATATATGGGGCTTAAAAATTCAATAAAAAATTGTAAATTACAATAAATTAGTACAATCTTTTGTCCTAACTAGTCCAAAAGGCCCACGAAGATGCAATGTCGCAATCAAATTTATTAGGACTGCAGCTTTAGTTTTAAGTTGCAAAAAATTAAAACAACATGTTGATAACTCAACAATAAACGTCAACACACTTTTTTTTTTAAAAAAAAATTATGCTTTAAAACATGTAAAGTATTTTAGGTTGCTAACTATGTTGGCTAACCTATTGGGCATTCTGCTTTTTATCAATAAAGTTGTAACTGTACAAAATAAAAACAAAAAAACACTACAGTACTCTGTCAGTCAATTTATAAATAGCCGAGGCTCCTATAATTCAACGAAGTGCTAAAATATTATTTTTTTGGTCTTTAAAGTTTGATCATCAATTCAATTGTGTTCTTGTAATTTCGGTTTAAGTAATGTCTTTTTTAAAATTTTAAAATCAAATCAATTTGGCCGTTACCATGAGTGAGCCGTTAAAATTAACGGAATTACCATGTGGCAGTCTATTCAACGCCACATGACCAAGAATATATATGGAATATAATTGAGTTTAAATCTAAATACCAAAATTAATTGGTTAAATTGCATTTAACATCCTTAAATTTGCCCATAATTACAACTACATCACAAATATTTTCAAAACCAACGTTCCCCTCTCATCACACAATGAATTGCATGCATGCTACTCATCACAAGTGTGTAGCGTGCAATTCACGGTGTGATATGAACATCAATCAATAGCAGTCTCATCACTCATAATTATATAAATAAAATGGAGGTACGCAAATTTTTACTACTTTGGGGTACATTGGTAACGACTCATCTTGGGTTGGTCACATCTGAGACGGTGTCGTCACATTTTGAAAATCCAAGCATGACACATATATGCAGCAATAAAAATAAATACTAACAGAATAGAAATTTTTTTACATCAATCCTTAACCCTCAATAGGAGAGATACAACAATATCATATTAACTTATTATTCCAAAAAATATTATTTCTCCCTAATAATTTTCTACATGACCAAAATTCATATCATACCTATCAATCAAATTTTTATCTATCACCAAAGCATAAGCTAATAATTTATTTAATATTATTACTGGATAATTTCATTTTTTTTTATTTAGATTACTTAAAGTAAATCTAACTCACCACATAGTACTTAAAGCTAACTCACCAGAAATTTTCCCTGGTTGTTGATCGTCAACACCTGACATCATATTTATATTAAACTTCTAATTTCTTCTTCAATTCTTCTTAAATCACATCTTTTAAAAATTATCACTTTGACTTCCGAAAAATTTCATGAATACTAAAAATTAAAAAATAAATATTATATTATTACCTTCTGTTTTTCTGATAGCTTCTCGTGATTCTCTATGAAATTTTCTCGTAAACTCCTTTAAAATTTTGCTATTTCAACATTTCTTTCGATCCCCAAGTGTTTTAGAAAATAGAGTAATTTGAAATAAAACTAAACAAATTTGCTAAGTAAAAATCTCAAGTTGCCACACACAAAGCAGGTGGCATATGTGCAAAAGACCTTCCTTTATTTGGCAGCAAATGGCAACACCTACTGCCACGTTTTTTAGCACTTTTTTTTCAAAACTATTTTTTTTCTTTTCCTTTATATTATTCACGAATTTTTTTTAATATTAAATCTTTCACATATATTATTTTAATTTCATATCATAATTATTAAATTACTTTTTACCCTTACTTTACGATTACAGGTATTACGACATTATACTCATATTGTCGTAGAAATCTAAATTTAAGTGATGTAGCATATAAATCCTTGTTTTGATTATTTTCTTTTATGTCCTTCAAAATTTTGTTTATCTCATTTTCAAAGTGATAAGATAATCCAAGTCTTTGCAAGGTATCAATTAACTCGAACTGATCTAGAGGATCAACAGATTTCTCAAGCATCATCCTCACTTGCACCTCCGGCTTCTTGGCTTGTTCAGAATAAAATTCTCTCTCCATGAAAATTACAGTTTTAGTTAATTTGTATTAAAAAATAACAGAAAGACAAAATTACAAAATTAAAAAAAATAAAAAATAAAAAACAACCATACCACATATTCATTTCTAAGTGACTAAATATAGTTATAGTCTCAAATGGGTGATTTGTAATTTGCAGATCTCTTAAGAATGGGTTCATCAAAAATTTTAGTGGCAGCCATTCGGATTCGATTAATGAATGATCCAAATGAGATCCAGGTGTTGTTGAACTCCATAGCATCTAATTCAGCTTTCATAGCATCCCTCCATTGTGAAAGATTAACAGCCTGGTGATAAAATTGAGGCTCATATTGAGAAGAGACATTCATAACAAAGTTCTTGTGAGAAGAAGATAGAGATCCATAAGACAAATAATTGGTCAAAGGATATGATGTATCACAAGTAAGAAATTTCGTATGGGTTAATAAATTGCAATGAAAATCCCTGAGATAAGATGGAGGTTTAGTGACCCTTGAAGATTGTCGAAGAGGAACTTCAGCAGGAGAAGGATCATGAACTGATAAGTCGGGAACAAAAGACTCTTCATGTTGACTAATATCATAGATGTCTTGAAGATTAGTTTGAATAGGGGCTGTAGATTGAGAAACTATAGGAACCTCAAGAGAAGATATAGGTAAGACAAGATCAGGAAAGGGATCAACCAACTTGTCTGAAGCAACCACAGTGTGAAAGGGAAAGATTTCCTCATGAAAAATAACATCTCTTGAGATAAAAATCTGCTTGGATTGAACATCATAGAGCTTGTATCCTTTCATTCTAGGAGGATAGCCAAGTAAAACATAAACCCGAGATCGAGGTTGAAACTTGGTTCTATGAGCAGTGAGAGTTGAAGCAAAAGCCAAACAGCCAAAAACTCTGAAAGATGAGTAATCAACAGCAGATTTGTAAAGAATTTCATAAGGAGTTCTATGATTAATCAATGGAGAAGGTGTCCTATTAATGAGAAAGGTAGCTGTGAGAATACATTCACTCCAAAATTGAATAGGAACTCTGGACTGAAAGTACAAAGCTCGAGCAACATTAAGCAAATGTTGATGTTTTCTCTCCACAACCAAGTTTTGTTGTGGCCTGTCCACACAAGAGAACTGATGTAACATACCCTTTGCATTAAAGAATTCAATAAATGCTAACTCAGGGCATTATCATATCTGAAAACTTTTATTTTGGCATTGAACTGAGTAGCTATCATATTGAAGAACTTGGAAATAATAACACTAACATCTGACTTCTGTTTAAGCAAGAAGATCCATGTAAAACGAGTGCAGTCATCCACCAAAGTCAGAAAAAATCTATATCCAGAATGTGAAGAAACATGATAAGGTCCTCATATATCGCAATGAACCAAATCAAAGGGAAATTAGGACATGTGGTTATGGGAATCAAAAGACAACCTTCTTTGTTTGGCTAAAGGACAAACATAACAAGGAATAGCTTTATTGAATCCAGAAGTGTCACAATGCAGCTGGTTTTTCAACCTATCCAACCTTTTGAAAGATAAATGGCCAAGTCTATTGTGCCAAACATGAGTAGAAATGCTATTAACATAAGCTGTAGAAACATAACTCAAAATAGCAGCATCAAGCACATAAAGGTCTTCAAATTTTTCACCCTTGCCAATCATCTTCTTGCTGTTGAGGTCCTGAATTATGAAGCAATCAGGAAGAAAACTGACTGTAAGATGTGAAGCATTCGTAAGAGCACTCACAGAAAGCAGGTTAAATTTGAACTGAAGAACAAACAAGACATCCTTGAGAATTAACATATTACTTAGCCTAACATCACCATTGAAACTGACTGGAATTCGAGTATGATTGGGCAAAATGACAGTAGAATTTTGTATAGATCGCATAAAAATAAACGCAGTAGCATTGGAACATATATGTCTGGTAGCACCTAAATCAACTATCCAAAACTGAGTGGAAGAGAAGATAGGATTCAAAGAGACTGAGAAACATATACCTGTAGTATAAGAAACAGTTGGAACATCATGTTGATCATTAGTTGTCTTAACAGAAGTGGCCATATGACTGGAAAATATGGACATTAGCTGCTGGTACTGATTGGTATTAAGATTCTGAATAAAATTCCCAACATTACCCTGTTGATCATTCTTGGTATCTGAACTGGAGTAGAACTGATTGGAGACTTGATTAATAGCGGTATGACTGTTGGAATATGGAGGATTGTCTCTTTGTTTTGGCTTGAAACCAGGCGGATAGCCATGGATTTTGTAGCATTTCTCAATGGTATGACCATGAAAGTTACAGTGGGTACAAAAAGGTCTCTCCTTCCTATATCCTTTATAAACCCCAGAATTGTGATTTCCATAATTATAAGCACCAGTCCTGTTGGAGTTAGCATTCTTGACAGCAAAAGTCATAGTACTAGCAGGATCAGAAATAGAACTTGTATGAACGCCAACTTTCTTTTGATGTTCTTCTTGAGAAATCAAAGTAAACACCTTGTTTATGGGTGGCAAAGGATCCATAAGAAGCAATTGGCCTCTGACTTGAGTAAAAGAATCATGCAACCCCATAAGAAATGACATGATATACTCCATTTGGTAATGAGAATTAAGATCCTTCACTCCACCACAAGTGCAAACTGGTCTATAATTGCTTAATTCCTCCCATATAGTCTTCAGTTTAGTGAAATAAACACTAACAGAGTTTTGATCTTGAACATGATTCATCAATTGACGACGTAACTGAAAAATTCTAGGACCATTCCTCTGTTGGAATCGATCCTTAAGATCAAGCCAAATCTCATGAGCAGAATCAGAGAATATCACACTAGCAGAAATTTCTTTAGAAACAGAGTTCAAAATCCAGGAAATAACAACGTTGTTGTTCCTGATCCATGAATTAAGAAGGTTGAGATCATTACCTTCAGGTTTTGTGATCAAACCATCAATAAATCCAAGTTTGTTCTTCACCGATAAGGCGATTAGCATTGCTCGACTCCAGGAGGCATAGTTATCTCCGGTCAAGTGTTGTGAAACAAGAACAATGCCTGGACCATCAGAATGATGAAGAAAGTAGGGGCTTGAAGGTTCATCAATGACGGATTTGCCATTCAATGACTTAGGGTTGAGAGAATTTTCAGATCCTGGAGTTTCCATAGAAATCAAGGAAGAAGAACAATCTGCGCTCAACGATCTTGGAGAGGAAGATGCTTCAATCGAATTGAATCGAATCAGAGAAAGAGAAGAGCAGCGATTAGCTCTGATACCATATTACGCTAAAGAAGAAGAGAGTTTGAGAGAGTGGAAAAATGTTCTGCTTTATTTCCTCTGTTAAGATACAGGACTAAGACAATATATATAGCACTAACTAACTAACTAGAAACAGTTACAGCACTAACTAACTAACTAGAAACAGTTACAAAACTAGCTAATATACAATTAGACTAGGAAGCAGTAAATCTAATATTTACAAAGCCTAATAGACAACTAAACAACTTTTTTTTGAAAAAAAAATCTTACTTTTTAAGATGCTGTTAACTCAACAACCAACATCAACCCAATTTTTTCTAAAATTTTGCTTGAAAAAATGTAAAGTATTTTAGGTTGGTAACTATGTAGCAGTCTATTCAACGCCACATGACAAAGAATATATATGGAATATAATTTAGTTAAAATTTAAATACCAAAATTATTTGGTTAAATTACATCAACATCCTTTAAGTTTGCCCCTAATTACAACTACATCACAAGTGTTTTCAAAACCAACTTTCCCCCATCAACTTTTTACTCAACATTATGAATTCATCTTAAATGGCTAACAGAGTTAACGGAACTTCCATTTAGAGTGACGTGGCATCATAAGATTCCTAGAGAATGAAGAATTCGTTATTACATCTTCATTTATCTTTTTCCATGTTTCGCTAACCAAATATCCTATGTGATCAAAAGCACATTCTTCGGAGGCTCGAGTTTTGTTCATGTAACATTAGATTGATTTAGGAACATCCTCTCTTTTCAATTCATCCTATGTACATCAAAGGAAAATGACATTCAAAATATAATATAATATTACTTCCTTATAGTACTTGTGTAGCAATATTAAATATAACTTTCTTTATTTAAGGAAAAAATATAATCTTCTAATAATATATATATATATATACATATATATATATAGCTTGCATACAGATAAGGTTCCTAGACCGTCTAAAAATCGAAAAATCATTCTAGCCCAACGAACTATACTTTGATATTCAGCAACGCAGTCTAAGGTGTGTTTTGATATGGAATTTGTGACGAAGCAATAAGTATATGTGAAACAACACCAGGGGCATTGATTGATGCTGATTATCTGCTGCTGAGCTGAAGATTTGGAACCCTGAGGTTTGTACAGGAAGAAAGCAATGAACTAAAGAATCGTTAGATATCAATTTTCGAATACTCTAATTATCGGTTTGGATCTATTTAAATATCTGATTCGAATCAAATACCGATTTTTGTTTACACAATTTTTTTAGCAACTAGAAAGTTACAGCAATTGAATGATTTAAAAGAATTTTTTTTTTAAAAAACTTTGGGGTCATCAACGAGGGCACACCTATCTACGATGGTACAATGAAAGCATCTTCTTTATTTTTAAAATCTTTGGAGGGGTAAGTGTCCCCCCAAACCACACTTTGAATCCATTAATAATAGTCATGTTTAAAGATAACAAGTGGTATTACCATCAAATTAATATAACATTTTATCATTAAGCATAAGAATGTTACCATCAATTAATGTGACCAAAATACAAGCAGATATAACTCTTTTTTTATTATCTTATTTTAACTTTATTTTAAAGCAAGGCATCATGGTTGAACCCTAAATTTAGACAGTGTGAACCTTATAGCATGTAAAATGTAGCAATTTGGTCTAGACATCTATGATATTTATTGATAATCGACTTCAAACAAAAGCACGGCTTGTACCAAGTTTCTAGACATTAGGAATGGGTTGGACAAGTATTGATAAGACATAATCTTCAATCTCACCATCTTCATGGATATACATGCATTGGGCCGTCCTTAGGAGATTTATTACAACTTCATTAAATGTCTTAGAGAAGGAAGAATTTGTTATTCGATCTTCATTCACCTTTTTCCATGCTTTGCTGATCAAACATCGTATATGTTCACGAGCAGCTTCTTCTGAAGCTCCAGTCTCGTGCATATAACATTGAATTGATTTAGGAACATCCCCTCTCTTCAACTCATCCTATATATATATAAAGAAAAATTTAAAAACAAAATAAATAATTTTACTATCTAATTAATAGAGAATGTAGTTAATTGTATACCGTCGATGTTCCCAGATCGTCTAGAAATCGAAAAATCATGCTAGAGCAACGAACTATGTTGTGGTACTCAGTTAAGCAGTCTACCGTCTCTTTTGATATTGGTTTTGTGACAGCGCAATAAGCGTGTACTAAAAATGCAGGCGTTGATACTGAAATCCATGCATTTTCCATGTATTCTTGTAAGGTCGGTTTATATTCACTGTTGTACCACTTTGCTTCCAACAAATAAGCTTTACATAAATCTTTCCACTGAAAAAATTATAGTTGATTTCAAAATATATTTAACTCCAAATATATGTGTGTGTGAAAATAGATATATAAATGCAAAGAAAATGAATACTACATTTAATTAGATATACTAAATCATTACCGTTTTCTTTAAGTAAGGGATTATGTTAAATCCTTGCTCCTTAAGAACTTTAAAAGCCATTTCATTGGTTTCGTTGTAGAGAAGAAGGAAACATAACCTCATATATTTTGGAAGACGGTCCACTTCGTTAGCATCCCATCTAAAATAAAATAGTTAGAAAAAATGTTAATTAATTAAGAAAAAATGATAATTAATTAACCTTAATTAATGCGATTAATTTATACAAACCTCTCAACAATGCTTGTGAAAAGCTCAAGTTCATTTAAGGTACCATAGACATCATAAATATCATCAATCGTATTTATTAGTGAAATAATCTTAGTGAACATTCTCCTATGATATTTGGACCGAGGCTTGTATGTCATCCCCACAGCCCATAAGAAACTCTCCATCAGCTCGTTCCTTGCAAAGCTCATATTTTCGCCAACACCCGTATTATTCCACCACCTTACAAGAAAAAAAAGAAATTCAATAATACTGTGCGCGGCTTATAGCAAAAGGAAAAACATTTTACAGCATCGATTGCAATTTTTCTTTCACGGATCAATTGTAAATTTTAACTCAACGATAGGAATTCCAAGAGTACTACAGCGAGAAGAGAGAGAGAGGAATCAATACACGTTGTATAATTTCTATTAGCTTAGATCCCTATGATGAGGCTTTGTTTATCTTGGCCTGATAGGTAGGTCTTAAATATCGAAACTGAGGCTCGTGTGTAAACCATACGCTCCATAAGAAATTCACCATCAATCTAACCCTCGTGAAGCTCAACTTTTCCTCAAGACCTATATTGCTCCACCATCTTAATTATTAGAAATAAGGAAAGTGTTATCAGTTTACAACCTATAACAAAATGAAAAACATTTTGAGTAGCTCTATTCATACTCTACGCAAAGTTTTTAGTAATATTTAAGGTGACAACAATGTCTTGTTTTTAAGTAAAATGTTTTCTGTATCATGGATCATATGAATTTTTATTTATTTTGAAAAGTAGATGATCAAATGTGTTGTGGATCAAAATCCATTCTTTAATTATAAGATGATGTGTGGCACGTTCAAAGGTAATATAGTCATTTCGCCAATTAAGGGTAAAATGGTAAAACCCCTTGTCTAAGGATAAAAGAGTAAAAATCATATTAAACCTATAGGATGATCTTAACTCTCTATTGATCCTTCATTTGACAATCCAGATCACCATTAATTAATAGTCTCTCTACCTCTTTATTATAAAAGAGGATTCATTTTATTATAAAAGTTAAAAAAACCAACACTTTTAACTCTCTAAATAAAATTAACCATAAATCTATATGCTGATTTGAACGTCGTAATGACCCCCTGAAACAGGCTCCAGGATCTCACTAAATATCTCCAAATATACAGATACTTGGTGCCTCCCTCATAATCTTAAGACCACACGTGCTACCCTGCCATGGTTGCTTAGTTATTTTTGGCGCATTATCAAGCTGAGTGCATATCATGAGGACATTATTGTTACTTTATGCCCTAAAAAGATCACGAAAAATGCCATAAAACTTTTCTAGTGTTAATATCATTTCCGAAAAAAATTTACAATATTAATATCCAACTCAACTACAGAGTTCATCTATTTCAAGTACTATATAATTTCAAAACTAAATGTTAGTTCTCAAATCATAAAATACGCAATATTTGTGCTCTTAGACTCTTAAATTTAATTACCTTGATGCTTGTTTTAGATCTTCCTGATGTGTGGCCTGCACCATATTGAAGTCCAATTTTGCAAGCTCAAGCAAGACAGGCTTCATGTCCTGTTTCCTCTCATAAACATCAATGAACCACCTGGCCTCCAATCTCTGCATTCTCCAATGCAAAGGAAGCTCCAAGGCATGGCTTACTAGCATCAAAAGATATCCATCTTTGTTTTCTTTATTAACATATTCTTTCAGATGTTTGGTCGTGAAGTTTCTTGCTTCTTCCAAGATTGTTTCACCTTCTACCAAAAGGTAAGAAGCTTCATATAAACTCAGCATTCCATTTATGTCCTCATTGAGGCATGCCTTGAAGTTTATTCCTTGCTCCTCCTTGAAACTATTGAAAACCTCTGCATTAATCAAGAATCAAGATAATTTTACATCCTTTGGACTTGAAATCAGGACCTAAAGCTTTAGTATCAGACAAAAAAATAGTTGAATTATCAATTATACTAAAAGTTTAAATAGATGAGAAAAGACTCAATTATTTCATTTTACTTTAACAATATTTATATATATCTAGTTATTATGGAGGATTGTTTCTTTCAATGCAATTGAAGCAATTGATGGTGCAAATCACACAATGAATTGCACATGTGCTACTCATAAGGTGTGTGTACCGTGCAATTCACGGTGTGATATGCAATATCAATCGGTAGCAGTTTCAACCATCATAATTATATAAACGAAATGGAGGCATGTAAATTTTTATTACCTTGGGATACATTATACTCGTATTGTCGTAGGATTCTGAATTTAAGTGATGTAGCATATAAATCACTGCTTTGATTATTTTCTTTTATGTCTTTCAAAATTTTGTTTATCTCATCTTCAAAATGATAAGATAATCCAAGTCTTTGCAAGGTATCAATGAACTCGAGCTGATCTAGAGGATCCACCAATTTCTCAAGCATCATCCTCACTTGCAACTTTAGCTTCTTGGCTCGTTCGGAATAAGATTTTCCCTTCATGAAAATTATAGTTTTAGTTAATTTGTATGCACAAATAACCAAAAAAAAAAAATTAAAAAAAAAGAAAAAAAAGAGAGAAAAGAAAGCAGTCATACCACATATTCATTTCTCAGTGACTGAATATAATTATAATCCCAAATGGATGGTTTGTAATTTGCAGATCTCCTAAGAATGGGTTCACTAGAAATTTTAGTGGCAGCCATACGGATTCCATTAATGGATGATCCAAGTGAGATAGGGATCTTAGGTGACTGTCTAGTGAAAGAGAGGCCAGTAAATACAGGAAACATGTGAAGAGCCATCGCAAAATGACCTTCAATATTATACACGGAAGCTAAAATAGCGATTGTTGGTTTTGATTTTTTTGCTACGGAATTGAGTGCTAATTAGATACCTCTATAAATAATAAACATATGATGCTTAAAAATTCACTAAAAAATTGTAAATTGTAACAAATTAGTACAGTCTTTTGTCCTAGCTAGTCCATAAGGCCCACAAAGATACAATGTATTAGGACTCCAGCTTTAATTTTCCAACTTCAAGAAATAACGTGAACTGAACTGATTTGATCTTTCTTTGACCAGTAAAACAAGATGTTGATAACTCAACAACCAAGCGTTTTAAGATAAACTCAACAACCAACATCAATCCATTTTTTTCTAAAATGCTACAGTACTCTGTCAGTCAATTTATAAATAGGCGAGGCTTCCATGGTTGGTCTTTAAAGTTTGACCATCAATTCAATTGTGTTCTTGTAATTTCGGTTTAAGTAATGTCTTTCTTAGAATTTTAAAATAAAATCAATTTGGCCGTTGCCATGAGTGAGCCGTTAAACTTAACGGAATGACCATGTGGCAGTCTATTCAACGCCACATGACCAAGAACATATATGGAATATAATTTATTTTAAATTTAAATACCAAAATTAAATGGTTAAATTACATCAACATCCTTTAGGTTTTCCCCTAATTACAACTACATCACAAGTGTTTTCAAAACCAACATTCCCCTCTCAACTTTTTACTCAACATTACAAATTCATCCTAAATGACTAACGGAGTTAACAAAACTTCCATTTAGGGTGATGTGGCATCATGAGTTAATACGCAATGCCTAAAATACATTTTAACCCTTTACTTGTATGAAGCCAATTATATTGTAAACCATGTTATTTAATCAATCTATGTTAATCAAGTTGGATTTGGTTTTTATTTGGATTCAATCACAAACAATATTTCATATCTAATTGAGAAGCATAATCAGTAATTTAATAATCAAACATCATTATAATATAGATGCAATCTTCTGTTTTTTTACTCTAAAATCCATGTATTTAATCTTTGGCAAAAAAATGCAACCACAATAATTAAATATGTAATATAAATAAAGAGTAATAATATCAATAATTAATGTAGCTCGATAACCTCGATGTCTATAGTGCTCGTGCACTTGTGAGGTCGTAACCGGCCTCGTGGCTGCCCTGAGATTTGACTAAATCTCCTCCTGATCCGACCAAGTATCTAGTGAGAGAGAGAGAGAGAGAGGATTAAAAACTAAAATAAAATTCTCAAAAAAAGTTTATTAATCAATTAATTTTATATAAATATTCAAAAAATAATTTTGGAATCAAATTTCACATTTAAAAGTTAAAAATAGGTTTTCTTTTTGTCTATCATCATTTCAAGTAAAAGTCCAAATATATGATATTATAAACCACATGGACCAAAAAGTTTAAATCAATGAGTTATGGTTCCACCACCATATATGTTCTTTACTAATCCAATTTATTTCTCATAAGAGATTGATCTTTCACATCTCTTCACTCTAAACATGAATATTTTCAACACACCTTTAATTCCATCACAGTACAATCTCACTCCAATTTCACCATTATTTTATCTATGAACCAAACATCATGTAAATAATATGAACTAAAAATGAACCTCAAACAAACCCGTAGTTTTGCACAGGGCTGTAACTAGTTTTTATATAATAGTGGGCTTAATAAATAACGATAATACATAATATTTAGTCTAGCGATCTTGATTACCAACTCCATCTCCATGCTAATAAAGCTTTGCGCCATACTCAAAATATTCATGGCAAATTCATTGAAATTCCTAAAGAATGGAGAATTCGTTATTACATCTTCATCCATCTTCTTCCATGTTTTGCTAACCAAATATCGTATGTGATCATGAGCACATTCTTTGGAGGCTTGAGTTTCGTGCATGTAACATTAGATTGATTTAGGAACATCCCCTCTTTTCAATTCATCCTACATATATCAAAGGAAAATGACATTCAAAATATAATATAATATTGCTTCCTTATAGTACTTGTGTAGCAATATTAAATATAACTTTATTTATTTAATGAAAAAATAGAATATTCTAATATATCTATATAACTAGCTTGCATACAGATGATGTTCCCGGATCGTCTAGAAATCGAAAAATCATTCCGGCCCAACGAACTATACTTGGAATTCAGCAATGCCGTCTAAGGTGTGTTTTGATATAGAATTTGTGACAAAGCAATAAGCGTACGTGAAATAGCACCAGAGGCGTTGGTTGATGCCGAAAATCTGCTATTGAGCTGGAGATACGGAACCTTGAGGTCTGCACAGGAAGAGAGCAATGAACTAAGGAGTCGCCAGAAGGAGAGGGGGGTGGTGCCTCTGAAGATTCTCCGATGTCTTTATTAGTGAGAAAATGGAGAGGATAGCAGTAGTGGTGGTGTTCATAATGCAATTGAATCGTGTTGAAATCTACGTACCTTGGGCCTTTTTATGGCAGTTTGGGAAGCCAATTCATTTCGTGCTTAGGACGACGCGATCCTTGAGATCCCGTTTTTCTTTCGAGGGGTCTTATTACGTGTTCAAGTACGACGTAGTCCATGAAATATTGCCTCCATTTTTGCGTTTGAGAAACTTTTGAGTAATTATGGCTTCGTCGTTCTATCTGCTACGTGCATGTCATCGATGCTGTCATGTATCATCCGGTCATTGGATGGAAAGTCATCCACGTGTCACCAGGCTACTGAAGAGTGAATTTATTTACTACATCACTATTGAAATCCATGTGTTTTCCATGTATTCTTATAAGGTCGGTATATATCCTTTGTTGTACCACTTTGCTTCCAATAAATAAGTTTTACATAAATCTACCCACTAAAAAGTCTACAAATTAAAAAAAGAATATTTTAACGGTACATTTACCTCTAAAATTAAAATATGTAAAAGTAAAAAAACATGCATCTTAATGATCATATTAGACTAGAAAATATAATTAAGAAAAGCGTGTTAAGCTTAGTGTCATATATACATACCTCTCAACGACATTTTTGAAAACTTCGAGATCATCTAAAGTGCCATGAACATCATAAATATTGTCAATAACTGTTACTAATGTTATAACTTTAGTCATCGTTTTTCAAAAATACTGAAATTGAGGTATGTCAACCTATCCATTAGAAATTCACCATCTAATGTGAGACTGCCAAGTGGCACTTTTTACAAGGGCAAGGGACTAAACAGCCTACGACATCCGGTGAAAGGTGAAAGGTGAAAGCCGAGAAAAATAGAAGGGTAAAAAGAAGAAATATAAATTATGAATAACTTGCATACACTTAAACTTTTTAAAAATATTTTGAAAAAAAAAAAAAAAAACTAAGTCTTTATTGGAGAGGAAGAATCAAGGAAGGGCCACAGCAGTTCTCTAGTTGGTGACGTTGCGGACAATTGGTGAGTGGTGGTGATACTTTTAAAATATGATATAATATTCAGATGCTGACAAAAATCTTCAAAGTGAATTATCAACCTCATAAGTATTTTTTTATCCCACAAGAGAAGGTGCAACACCGACAAAGATGAGAGACAAATATCGGCTAAACTCGAAAATTAGGTTTCTTAACCAACTTATTTTAGTAATTTTTAAAAAATATTAAAAAAATTAGAATAAAAATTTACAATTAAAAGTTAAACATATGTTTTCTTCTTATCTATCACCATACCAAGAAGAAAAAGCCCAAATATACTAAATTGAAAGTCATAAGATAAAAAAATTTAAGTCAATGAGTTATGGTTCCACGATAATATATGTTCTTCATTAATCCAATTTATTTTCTATATGAGATTTGTCTTTCATATCTCCTCACTCGAATGTGAATATTTCCAACACATCTTTAATTCTATCGTAATACAATCTCACTCTAATCCCACCATTATTTTATCTATGAACCAATCATTATGTAAATAATATTAACTCAAAATGAACCTCAATCAAACCAGTAGTTTTGCACGGGGCTGTAACTAGTTTTTAGATAATAGTGGGGTTAATAAATAATCATAATACACAATCTTTAGTCCCACGATCTTGATTACCAAATCAATCTCCATGCTGATAAAAGCATTGTGCCATCCTCAAAAGATTCATGGCAACTTCTTTGAAATTCCTAGAGAATGGATAGTTCGTTATTACATCTTCATTCATCTTCTTCCATGTTTCGTAAACCAAATAACGCATGTGTACACAAGCACTTTCCTCCATGGCTTCAGTTTCGAGCATGTAACATTGGATTGATTTAGGAACATCACCTCTTTTCAATTCATCCTATATACATCAAAAGAAAATGACATTCAAAATATAATATTTCTTCCAAATAGTATTTGTGTAGCAATATTAAATATAGCAATATTTATTTAAGGAAAAAATAAAATATTCTAATAATTATATATATACACACACACATATATATATAGCTTGGTTGCAGACATATGATGTTCCCAGGTTGTCTAGAAATCAAAAAATCATTCCAGAACAACGATGTACACTTTGGTATTCGGCAACACAGTCTAAGGTCTATTTTGATATGGGATTTGTCATAAAGCAAGAAGCGTGAAACAGCACCAGGGGCGATGATATTGAGATCCATTCATTTTCCATGTATTCTTGTAATGTCGGTGTTTATCCATTATTGTACCACTTTGTTTCGATAAATAAACTTTACATAAATCTGCCCACTAAAGAGTTTACAAATTTTAAAAAAACATTTTAACAGTATATTTACCTCTAAAATTAATTAGATATAGAATAATTACCACTTTCTTCAAGTAAGGAATTATGTTAAACACTTGTTCCTTAAGAACGTCAAGACCCATTTTATTGATGTCGTTGTAGAGAACAAGGAAACAAAACCTCAAATATTCTGGAAGATTGTCCAGTTCATTAACATCCCATCTAAAATAAAAGATAGTCAGATATTATAACATGCAACTTAAAGATCATATTAGACTAGAAAATATAATTAAGAGAAGCGTGTTAAGCTTTGTGTCATATATAAACAAACCTCTCGACAGTATTTGTGAAAACTTCAAGTTCATCTAGAGTGTCATAAGCATCATAAATATCATCAATAACTGTTATTAATGCTATAACTTTGGTCATCATTTTCCTAAAGCATCGAAATTGAGGCATGTATGTCAACCCTACAGTCCATAAGAAATTTGCCATCAATCTATCCCTCGCGAAGCTAAATTTTTCCCCAAGATCTGTATTGCCCCACCATCTTAATTATTAGAAAGAAGAAAATCGTTATCAGTTTGTGATTTATATATAACAAAATGAAAAAAATGGATAGTGTTATTGACACTTCAAACAAAGTTTTTAGCAATATTTAAAGTGGCAATAATGTTTTGTTTTGAAGTAAAATGTTTTCAGTATTATTGATCACGTGAATTTTTATATATTTTGAATGACGAATGATCAACTGTGTTGTGAATAAAAATTTATTTTCCAATCACAAGATGACACATGACATGCCCAAGGGTGATATAGTCATTTTTAACTAGGGGCAAAATGATAAAAATTCTGTCTAAGGATAAATGGGTAAAAACTATGCTAAACCTATAGAGTGATCTTAACTCTCCATTGGATGATCCAGATCATCTACCATCAATGCTATCTTGACCTCTACCTCTTCATTATGAAAAGGATTCATGTTATTATAATCAAGTTAAAAACCCAATACTTTTAACTCTCTAAATAAAGTTTAATCATAAATTTTTATACTGAGCTTCGGAGTGACCCCTCAAGATAGACTTTGAGCTCTCACTAAATTTCTCCAAGAATCTCAGTAGATATCTGAGAAGCTAAGAGAGTAAACAAGGAGTAAGGCCTTAACCTCCTATTAAGCTAGTCTACCTGCCTCATAGTCTTAACACCATACGTGCTACCCTGCAGTGATGTAGTCATTTTGAAACAAGCTGAATGCATATAATTAGAACATTATTGTTACTTTAACGCCTAAAAAGGTCACGAAGAATGCCATAAAACTTTTGTGGAGTGATAATATCATCACCTAGAAATTTTTACAGCATTGATATATAACTCAACTATATAATTCCTCTATTTGAAGTACTATATAATTTTAGAACTATAGAAAGAGAAATCAATAAATGTTAGGTTTCAAATCATAAATACGAAATATTCATGCTCTTATACTTTAAAATTTAATTACCTTGATGCATGTTGTTACTTTAACGCCTAAAAAGGTCACGAAGAATGCCACAAAACTTTTGTGGAGTGATAATATCATCACCTAGAAATTTTTACAGCATTGATATATAACTCAACTATATAATTCCTCTATTTGAAGTACTATATAATTTTAGAACTATAGAAAGAGAAATCAATAAATGTTAGGTTTCAAATCATAAATATAAAATATTCGTGCTCTTTTACTTTAAAATTTAATTACCTTGATGCATGTTTTAGATCTTCCTGATATGTGGCCTGCACCATGTTGAAGTCCAATTTTGCATGCTCAAGCAGGATAGGCTTCATGTTCTGTTTCCTCTCATAAGCATCAATGAACCACTTGGCCTCCAATCTCTGAATTCTCCAATGCAAAGGATGCTCCAAGGCATGGCTCACTAGCATCCAAATATATTCATCTTTGCTTTCTTTATTAGCATATTCTTTCATATGTTTGGTCGTGAAGTTTCTTGCTTCTTCCAAAATTGTTTCACCTTCTACCAAAAGATACGAAGCTTCATACAAACTCAGCATTCCCTTTGTGTCCTCATTGAGGCATGCCTTGAAGTTTAATCCCTACTCCTCTTTGAAACTATTGAAAATCTCTGCATTAGTCAAGAATCAAGATAATGTTAATTACGTGTGAATTAATTATGCTTTAAGATTTAAGCTGGTTAAGTTACTAACTGTCCCAAAAACTTAATTAATGGAAAAAAAAGGTCCAATTATTTATTTATAAATTTATACACTCTCTCAGGTGCAAACTAAATGAAGGATTAATAGCTTTACACGTGAAATCCAAGTGTAAAAAAGACCAAATAAGAAAGGGCAAAGAACATAGTGAAATATTGAATTAAAAGTAAGATTGTTTCTTTTAATCGTGATTTAAGCAATTGATGTTACTCACCACACAATGAATTGCACACGTGCTACTCATCACGAATGTGTAGCGTGCAATTCACGGTGTGATATGCAACATCAATCTGTAGCAGTCTCATCCATCATAATTACATAAATGAAATGAAGGCATGTAAATTTTTACTATCTTGGGGTACATTATACCCATATTGTTGTGGAAATCTGAATTTAAATGATGTAGCATATAAATTATTGTTTTGATTATTTTCTCTAATGTTTTTCAAAATTTTGTTTATTTCATCCTCAAAGTGATAAGATAATCCAAATCTTTGCAAGATTTCAATTAACTCGAGCTGATCTAGAAGATCCACCAATTTCTCAAGCATCATCTTCATTTGCACCTTCAGCATCATGACTCGTTCAGAATAACATTCTCCCTTCGTGGAAATTATCATTTTAGTTAGCCTGGGTGCACAAATATCATAAAGACAAAATAAAAAAATTAATAAAAGCAACCATACCACGTATTCATTTCTCAGTGACTAAATATAGTTATAGTCTCAAATGGGTGGTTTGCAATTTGCAGATCGCCTAAGAACGGGTTCACTAGAAATTTTAGTGGCAGACATACAGATTCCATTATTGGATGATCCTAGTGAGATAGGGATCTTAGGTAACTGTCTAGTGAAAGAGAGGCCAGTGAATGCAGGAAACATGTGAAGTATATAACGACCCATCCCGGGTTGGCCACCCCCGAGATGATGTTGTTACATTTTGAAAATCTCAGCACGACACATATATGCAACAATAATTTTACAACAATCCTCAACCCTCAATAGGGGAGATACATCATTCTGATTTTGACTTAAACATTATATACAATGTAATATGCATGAATATTTACAAATAATTTTTTATTTTATTTTCTCATTCGTCTGAGGATGTGGACATGTACGTGGCTTACAGATAATGACTTCGTCTGAATCTCAACTCACCAAACTATCTGTCATGCCTGCTATCTGAAATCATTGTACAATAAGGAGTGAGTTTCACAAGCTCAGTGAATTAAATTTACTAGAAGTATTCGATTTTATACTCCAAGTTACATCATATAATTCAATTACTTCTAAAAAAATTTCTGATATTTATTCATCTTTTTCCTCAAACAATTCAATAAAAATATTATGTATTCACTACTCAATTTTATAATTCTCCTATTACACAATCTCTTCTTAAGTTACTCATCAGACATATCAATCTTTCAGTCATATATTTAATCATCTCTAAATTCCCAACTCAACATTATCATTTACCTCATTATGAGGTTCACAACATATAACAACTCACTCAAACAATTCTCATCATATCATATTTTCATATTTCTTCCTTAGCATAATTGTCTCTCTGTGAGATTGTTTCATCTATCAATAAATTTACAATCATGAATAGCACTTTAATATCTTAAGCAATAACAATCAACATTTAAAGTAAATGTAATGCATGAATTTAAATGTTATTATTAGTGAGAATATCTTCCCACATGTTGACATGTTTTTATCTTAGACCGGCTGCCTTCCCGGTACTTTCATTCTCATTTAGACCGGCTGCCTTTCCGGTTCTTTTATTCTCATTTAGACTGGCTGTCCTCCCGGTTCTTTTATTTTCATTTAAACCGACTGCCTTCCCGGTTCTTTTATTTTCATTTAGATTGGCTACCTTCCCGGTTCTTTTATTTCATGCATATGCATATGAATAATGATATGAATATGCGTATGAATAATAATATAAAAACAAGCATGTATTCAGACATTTAAATTAGCATCCTGGTTATTCTCAAATTATTATTTGAAAAATTCCACTAAATTCTTCTCCTCATAAGTCATATCAAATCATCAACCATAGCTCGTCAAGAATTTCATTTATGACCTTTATTATTAAATCGAATCATTATTCTAATAATATTACTTCTCATATAATAATTTTCTACACATCCATTATTCCTATTATACCTATCAACCCATTTTTCATCTACCACCAAAGTATAAGTTAATAATTTATTCTAATATTATTACTATATATTTCATATTTATCTTGATTATTTAAAGTAAATCTAACTCACCACGAAGCACTTAGAGCTACTCGTGGATCACTTCCTTACCTTTCTTGCTTCTCTCAGCAATTTCTCCCGGCTGCTGATCGTCAACACCTTCTGTTTTTCTTAGAGCTTCCCACGACTCTCTATAAAATTCTCTCGTAAACCCCTTCAAAATTTTACTCTTTCAACCTTTCTTTCGGTCCCCAAGTGTTTAGAGAAATAGAGTCGTTTGGATTGTAGAAGGAAGAAAACCAATCAAGTTTTGGTAAGTATCCTCAAAATTAGGAACAAAGTATTTATATGCGCCAAATTGCCACCTCCCCCACTATTTCACCTTTTAAGCTGTGTATCATGTAGTGATACACAACACCTTTTTTTCTTTTTTCTCTCTTTTGGCAACACTTGGATTCCAGGTGTTGCCACGTTTTGTTGGTTTTTTCTTCTTTTTTTCTTTTTTTCTTTTTCTTTTCTTACATGCTGTTCACGAAAAAAAAAATTCAAAAGAATTTTTTTATATATAAAAAATTAGTTCTTTCACATATATAGTATATTAGCTCCATATCATATTTATTAAATTAGTTATTTACCCTTCCTTTACAAATACGAGTATTACAATTCTACCCACCTTACAAAAATTTCGTCCCCGAAATTTCCTTACCTATTTAATGAAAGAGTTAGAGGTATTCTTTCCTTATTCTTGCTTCACGCTCCCAAGTAATTTCTTCAACATCTTTACTTCACCATAATACTTGAATCAATTGAATAACTTTATTATGCAAGACTTGTTCCTTTCTGTTTAGAATTCTGACTGGTACTTGCATAAAGGTCAAATCTTCCTGAAGTTCTATCGCCTGATTCGAGATACTATGAGATTCATCATATAAGTACTTTCTCAAAAGTGACGCATGAAACACATTATGTAATTGCTTTAACTCTGGGGGCAAATCCAATCGATATGCTACTAGTCTAACTCTCAATCACCTCATATGGCTCCACAAATCTCGGGCTCAACTTTTCCTTCTTTTTAAACCTCAATACACCCTTACACGAGATATCTTCAAAAATACCCAATCACCAGCTTGAAACTCGAGAGGTCATCTTCTTTTATTAACATATCCTTTCTGTCTGTTCTGTGTTGCTCTAAGGTTCTCTCTAACTAGTTTGATCATCTCAGTAGTCAAATCTATCATTTATGGACCAAATATCTTTCTATCTCCAACTTTTTCCTAGCATACTGGAGTTCTACACCTCCTACCATATAAGGCCTCAGATGGTGCCCTCCCAATACTAGTTTGATACTCATTATTGTATGCAAACTTGATAAAAGGCAAATAAGCATCCCAGCTCACTGAGAAACTCAATACACTTGCTCTCAACATATCTTCTAGTATTCTGATGATTCTCTCTGTCTGTCCATTAGTTTGTGGATGGAAAGTTATACTAAACTGCAATTTCGTACCCATAGTTTCTTGAAAACCTTTCCAAAATCTAGAGGTAAATCTAGAACCTCTATTTGATACAATGCTCAAAGGTACTCCTTGTAATCTTACTATCTCCTTTACATATAATTCAACCAACTTTTCAAGACTCCAGGTAGTTTTAATAGGAAGAAAGTGTGAAGACTTAGAAAGTCCATCCACTATAACCCATACAGCATCATGTCCTCTCTGGGTATGGGGAAAACCAGAGACAAAATCCATACTCACGTTTTCTCATGGCCACTCAGGTACTAGAAGAGGTTGTAATAAACCTGCTGGATGTTTATTCATAGACTTCACCTGTTGACAAGTCAAACATCTATAAATATGTTATGCTACATCCTTCTTCATCTCTGACCACCAATAATTCTGTCTCAACCCCCTGTACATCTTATTATTACCTAGATGCATGGAATATATAAAATCATGAGCCTCCTTTAGTATCTTCTTTCTCATCTCCACATCATTGGGAACACAAACTTGATGCCCCAATACCACTATACCATCTTCTATAATTCTAAACTTAGTTGGCTTCCCACTCAATATTTCTTATCTGATATTCTCTATCCCTTCATCTCTACCTTGCATCTGTAATAAACGATCAATAATAGAATATTGTACTACCATATTTGCCATCAATACTCCTCTATTATTGACACTCAACTGCATCCTCATTTTTCTTAATTCTATCATCAAGCTAGTACTATGACTCCCAACATCAGTTAATCTCCCTGTAGCCTTTCTACTAAAAGCATCAGCTACTACATTAGCCTTTCCTGGATGATAATGAATTGTACAGTCATAATCACTAATCAACTCCATCCACCCCCTTTACCTTCAATTCAACTCTTTATGGGTAGGTAAATGCGCCAAAATTTTATGATTAGTAAAAATTTCACAATTGGCTCCATACAGATGGTGTCTCCAAATCTTCAAAATGAAAACTGTGGCATCCAATTCTAAATCATAGGTCAGGTAATTCCTCTTATGGTTCTTCAATTGCCTAGATGCGTAAGATATAATTCTTCCATGTTACATCAACACACATCCCAACCCCTAATGTGACGCATCACTATATACCATAAATCCTTCATTACCAGAAGGAAGCACAAATACTGGGGCAGTAGTCAATTTTTCTTTCAACAACTAGAAACTCCTCTCACACTCTTCTGAGCACCTAAACTTCACTTCCTTCCTGGTTAATCTAGTCAATGATCCAGCAATTATAGAAAATTTTTGGATAAATCTCCTATAATAACTAACCCCTAAAAGCTTTTAATTTCAGTTACACTCGTGGGTCTTTCCCAATTCAGCATTGCTTCTACTTTCTGTGGGTCAATTACTATTCCCTCTCCCGACACAACATGCCCCAAGAAAGATATTTCACTCAACCAAAACTCACACTTAGAGAACTTTGCATATAATTTCTCTCTCCTCAGAATTTCCAACACAATCTTTAAATGTTGCATATGCTCATTTTCATTCTTGGAATATACCAGAATATCATCAATAAACACAATCACAAATCTATCCAAGAATGGTTTAAACACCCGATTCATTAGTTCCATAAATGATGCGGGAGTATTAGTCAACCCAAATGGCATCACCAAGAACTCATGATAGCCATAACGTGTCCTAAAAACAGTCGTAGGCACGTCCCCCTCCTTTATCCTCAATTGATGATAATCCGACTCAGGTTTATCTTAGAAAACACCCTAGCTCCTTGTAACTGCTCGAATAAATCATCTATCTTGGGCAAAGGATATCTATTCTTGATGGTGATCTTATTCAACTGTCTATAATCAATACACAACCTCATTGTCTTATCCTTTTTCTTGACAAATAACATAGGGGCTCCCTAAAGTGACATACGAGGTCAAATAAATTGTTTATCTAGTAACTCCTGAAGCTGAACATTCAACTCTCTCAGTTCAATTGGTGCCATTCTATAAGGTGCTGATCTTGGAATCATTTCAACAAAAAATTCAATCTCCCTATTGAAAGGCAAACCAGACAACTCCTCAGGGAATACATCAGAAAAATATTTCACTACCAAGATTTCTTCTAACTTCTTACTTTCCTTGCTAGAATCCACCACATATGCCAAATACCCCTCACAACCCTTCTTTAACCATTTACTAGCAGTTAAGCTAGAAATAAAACAGTTAGCTAGGATCTTACGTTCTCCCTGAAAATTAAACTCCTCCTGTCCGGGTATCTTGAACACCACATACTTCCTAAAACAATCTATCTAAGCATGATATGCATATAACCAATTCATCCCCAGAATTAAATCAAAATCTGTCATATCTAAAAGCAATAAATCAACTTCAAATTCTTTATCGGCCATATTAATCACACAACCTCGATATATTGTCCTGATAATAACCCTATCCCCAGTAGGAAACTCAACAATAATTGCATGCATCAAAGGACTAGAACTAGCATCAATAGATTTAATATAACTTCTAGATGCAAAAGAATGGGTTACACCAAGATCAATAAATAATCTAGCAGGCCTACCAAGGATAGATATCATACCCATAACAACATCAGGAGTGGCTTGTGCATCCTGTTGGGTCAATGCATAGACTTTGCTGTCTCTGGACTGAAACTGGCTACCACATCCTCTCTCAGCTACTGATCCTCGACCTCTACCTCGCACACTCCCTAATCCACCACTTCTCTCCACCGGTCTTCTCCCAATACTTCCAACGCCCACGTTAGCAGATTTCCCCATTGGACAATCTACAGCAACACGTCTTTCCTCACCACATACAAAGCATATCTGCGTAGGGCGATTCTGAGACAGATGCCCGATTATATCTAGACCAAACCCTTGACTCTCGATCATACATCAGATTACCACTTCCCCTTGGTGGCATACTTACTCCTCTACCATAACTTCCAATTCTCATAGCATGTCTCTCAAATCTAGATGTTCCACCGGTATTACTTTGAGCTATAGAAGCAACAGATCCTGCTTGCCTCTGACTCTGCACTACAGTTCCTTGTAACGAGGAATACTCCCTCTAGGGTGGTCTCCCACCCTGTACACCCATACTGCTACCACCTCTAGGTCCCTCAAATCTAGACCTCTTCAGCCAATCTCTCCTACTTCTAAACTCCATCAAATCCTTCTCAATCTGTAATGCTTTATCTACCTGTATAGCATAATTCCCTATGCTTATGTAAGAGAGTTTAAATCGAATTTCATAGTATAACCCGTCTAAAAATTGTTTACATTTCTTCTCCTCTGTATTCACTAACTCAGGTTAAAACCTTGACAGAGCTATAAATTTACTATCATACTCTGCCACAGATAAGGTACTCTGCCTTAAGGGAATAAAATCTCTCTCCTGCTGGGTTCAAAATGTATTTGAAAAGTATTTAGCAAAGAACTCATCCTTAAACTTACTCCAAGTTAAAGGTTGTTCTACCTGTGAACTCACCCTAGGAAGAATATCTTCCCACCATTGTAAAGCCTCACCTTCTAGCATAAATGAAGCAAAAGCAACCTTCTGTCAATCTGTCACTGGTAAGACTTCAAAATATTTCTCAACATATCTAATCCACTGCTCAACTTCCATAGGATTTACAGATCCTCTAAAAGACTGGGTTTAAACTTAAGAAATCTCACAAAACAATCCATTTGCATATCACATGCAAACAAACCTTCTCCCTCATAAACCTCTCGTCTCACCATATCAGGTTCTACTATACCCCTTTCCTCTAACCTCAACTGCAGATTATTAGCCCTTTCTTCAGCTATATTCATCTTTTCTATAGCATGATTAAGAGCTTCTCTCAATTCATCATTCCTAACCTCTGATTCTTTCTCGGCTCAACTAATACCGGTTGCACTATCATTTTGTTCCCTTGCAGGAACCACAGACTCAATTTCCCCCTCTGCTTCAGTTCTTCTAAATATTGGGGGTCTACCACGTACCCTCTGATTTTGAATTCTACCTCCACGTGTCATCCTCAGGCTTTGCATTAAAATATAGTTTATTTAGATTTTTCACTTCTTTAAGTTCTCATGCAGTCTACAGAATCATAAAACATAATGCTCTGATACCAAAATTGTAACGATCCATCCCGAGTTAGCCACCCCCGAGACGGTGTTGTCACATTTTTTAAAATCCCAGCACGACACACATATGCAACAATAAAAATAATACCAATTGCAATTTTTACATCAATCCTTAACCCTCAGCAGGGGAAATACATCATTTTAATCTTGACTTAAACATTATATACAACATAATATGCATGAATATTTATAAATAAATTTTTTATTTTATTTTCTCATTATTCTGAGATATGGACACGCACGTGGCTTACAGATAATGACTTCGTCTGAATCTCAACTCACCAAACTATTTGACTTGCCTGCTGCTTGAAATAATTGTACAATGAAGAGTGAGCTTCACAAGCTCAGTGAATTAAATTTACTAGAAGTATTCGATTTTATACTCCCAGTTACATCTTATAATTCAATTACTTCTAAAAAAAGCTTCTGATACTCATTCATTTTTTTCCTCAAATAATTCAATAACAATATTCTGTAATCACTACTCAATTTCATAATTCCCCTATTACACAATCTCTTTTTAAGTTACTCATCAGACATATCAATCTTTCAATCATATATTTAATCATCTCTAAATTCCCAATTCAACATTATCATTTACCTCATTATGAGGTTCACAACATATAATAACTCACTTAAACAATTCTCATCATATCATATTTTCATATTTCATCCTTAGCATAATTGTCTCTCTGTGAGACTTATTTATCTATTAATAAATTTGCAATCATGAATAACACTTTAATATCTTAAGCAATAACAATCAATATTTAAAGCAAATGCAATGTGTGAATTTAAATGTTATTATTATTGGGAACGTCTGCCCATATGTCGACATGTTTTTATCTTAGACTGGCTGCCTTCCCGGTTATTTCATTCTCATTTAGATCGGCTGCCCTCCCGGTTCTTTTATTTTCATTTAGCCCAGCTGCCTTCCCGGTTCTTTTATTTCATGCATATGCATATGAATAATGATATGAATATGCATATGAATAATAATATAAAAACAAGTATGTATTCAGACATTTAAATTAGCTATCCTGATTATTCTCGAATTATTATTTGAAAATTTTCACTAAATTCTTCTCCTCATAAATCATATCAAATCATCAACCATAGTTCATCAAGAATTTCATCTATCACTTTTATTATTAAATTGACTCATTATTCTAATAATATTACTTCTCATATAATAATTTTCGACACATTCATTATTCCTATCATACCTATCAACCTATTTTTCATCTACCACCAAAGCATAAGTTGATAATTTATTCTAATATTATCACTATATATTTCATATTTATCTTGATTACTTAAAATAAATCTAACTTGCCATGAAGCACTTAGAGCTACCCGTGGATCACTTCATTGCCTTTCCTGCTCCTCTCAGCAATTTTCTCTGGTTGCTTATCGTCAACACCTTCTGTTTTTCTTAGAGCTTCCCGTGACTCTCTATAAAATTCTCTCGTAAACTCCTTCAAAATTTTACTCTTTCAGCATTTCTTTCGGTCCTTAAGTGTTTAGAGAAATAGAGCAGTTTGAATTGTAGAAGGAAGAAAACCAATCAAGTTTTGGTAAGTATCATCAAAATTAGGAACAAAGTATATATATGCGCCAAATTGCCGCCTCCCCCACTATTTCACCTTTTTTGTTGTGTATCATGTAGTGATACACATCACCTTTTTTTTTTCTCTTTTAGCAACACCTGGATTCCAAGTGTTGCCACGTTTTGTTGGTTTTCTTTTTTTATTCTTTTTTATTTTTCTTTTCTTTTCGTTTCTTTTTCTTTTTTTATTTTTCTTTTCTTATATGCTGTTCATGAATTTTTTTTCTTCAAAAGAATTGTTTTATATATAAAAAATTAGTTCTTTCACATATATATATATATATATATATTATTTTAACTCCATGTCATATTTATTAAATTACTTCTTTACCTTTACTTTACAAATACGGGTATTGCAAAGTGTCATTGAGAAATGACTTTCAATATTATACATTGAAGCTTTAAAAAAATTATCATTCAAACATCAATCCCCAATTGAAAAGAAATAGTGAAAAATCTCAAATTACCCTCTTAAAATTTTCGAAAATACAAAAAACAGTATTTTAATATTTCGATCAAAATAGACCGAAGCAGAAGGCGGAACGAAGTGTAGGAGTGTTTCGTTTTGGTTTAGTATTGAAATCGAAACGTTTCAATCGTTTCAGAAAAAACGAGTCGACTGTTTCAAACAAAACGAAATGAAACGAAATTAATAACCTCGATTTTAATCCCAAATGGGAGGTTTATAATTTGCAAATCTCCTAAAAATTGATTCATCAGAAATTTGAGTGGCAGCGGTGCAATGGATTGGACAAAGAATACAAACTCCATTAATGGATGATCCAATTAATGAGATGCGGTTCTTAGGTGACTGCCCAATGAAAGAGAAGAAAAAGGAGAATGAAGGAGAGTGGCGAAGAGCCACTGAGAAAGGACCTAATTCAGTTCACTCAAACTATAGCCTATAAGAATGATTGTTGGTTTTGATGTTTTGCTACACTAGTATTCCTCGATCTAGAAGAATTTATTAATAGAAGGCTGATAGCATTTCCGCTTGAGAAGTTAATTACTTGGGCAGTTAATCTTGGTTACATTTTGAGTTAATTTTAGCCGACCTATGTTATATATTTGAGGATATATATATATATATATCTATCGGCATCTCAACAGGTATTATATGCGTGTTGATATATTTTTTTATGTGATAAAATAATATATTAATAATTATGTTTTTACGTATAAACATGTCAAGCATAATGATATTTTAAGTTACTTTAAAAAAATGTATTTTTTAAAAAAATTTATTTTTACACTTCTTTTTTTGTATTTTGTGTTTTTACATTTTTTTTTTTAAAAAATTATGCTTTAAAAAATGTAAAGTATTTTAGGTTGCTAACTATGTTGGCTAACCTATTGGGCATTCTGCTTTTTATCAATAAAGTTGTACTGTACAAAATAAAAACAAAAAAACACTGCAAGCAGTACTCTGTCAGTCAATTTATAAATAGCCGAGGCTTCTATAATTCAACGAAGTGCTAAAATATTATTTTTTTGGTCTTTAAAGTTTGATCATCAATTCAATTGTGTTCTTGTAATTTCGGTTTAAGTAATGTCTTTCTTAAAATTTTAAAATCAAATCAATTTGGCCGTTACCATGAGTGAGCCGTTATAATTAATGGAATTACCATGTGGCAGTCTATTCAACGCCACATGACCAAGAATATATATGGAATATAATTGAGTTTAAATCTAAATACCAAAATTAATTGGTTAAATTGCATCAACATCCTAAAATTTGCCCGTAATTACAACTACATCACAAATATTTTCAAAACCAACATTCCCCTGTCATCAAACAATGAATTGCATGCATGCTACTCATCATAAGTGTGTAGCGTGCAATTCACGGTGTGATATGCAACATCAATCAATAGCAGTCTCATCCCTCATAATTATATAAACAAAATGGAGGCATGCAAATTTTAACTACTTTAGGGTACATTGATAACGACCCATTTCGGGTTGGTCACATCCGAAACGGTGTCTTCATATTTTAAAAATCTCAGCACGACACATATATGCAGCAATAAAAATAAATACTAACAGAATAGAATTTTTTTTACATCAATCCTTAACCCTCAACAGGGGAGATACAATAATATGATATTAACTTATTATTTCAAAAAAATATTATTTCCCCCTAATAATTTTCTACATGACGAAAATTCATATCATACCTATCAATCAAATTTTTATCTATCACCAAAGCATAAGCTAATAATTTATTTAATATTATTACTGGATAATTTCATTTTTTTTATTTAGATTACTTAAAGTAAATCTAACTCACCACGTAGTACTTAAAGCTATTTCACCATAAATTTTCCCTGGTTGTTGATCACCAACACCTGACATCATATTTATATTAAACTTCTAATTTCTTCTTCAATTCTTCATAAATCACATCTTTTGAAAATTCTCACTTTGACTTCCCAAAAATTTCATGAATGCTAAAAATTAAAAAATAAACATTATATTATTACTTTCTGTTTTTCTGACAGCTTCTCGTGACTCTCTATGAAATTCTCCCGTAAACTCCTTCAAAATTTTGCTATTTCAACATTTTTTTCGATCCCCAAATGTTTTAGGAAATAGAGTAATTTGAAATAAAACTAAACGAATTTGCTAAGTAAAAATCTCAAGTTGCCACGCACAAAGCAGGTGGCATACGTGCAAAAGACCTTCCTTTATTTGGCAGCAAATGACAACACCTATTGTCACGTTTTTTAGCACTTTTTTATCAAAACTTTTTTTTTCTTTTCCTTTATATTATTCACAATTTTTTTTTTCAATACTAAATCCTTCACATATATGATTTTAATTTCATATCGTATTTATTAAATTATTTTTTTACTCTTATTTTACAATTACGGGTATTACGACATTATACCCATATTGTCGTAGAAATCTAAATTTAAGTGATGTAGCATATAAATCTTTGTTTTGATTATTTTCTTTTATGTCCTTCAAAATTTTGTTTATCTCATCTTCAAAGTGATAAGGTAATCTAATCTAAAGGATCCACAAATTTCTCAAGCATCATCTTCACTTGCATCTTCAGCTTCTTGGCTTGTTCAGAATAAGATTTTCTCTCCATGAAAATTATAGTTTTAGTTAATTTGTATTAAAAATATCAGAAAGACAAAATTAAAAAATAAAAAAAAATAGAAAACAACCATACCACATATTCATTTTTCAGTGACTAAATATAGTTATAATCTCAAATGGGTGGTTTGTAATTTGCAAATCTCTTAAGAATGGGTTCATCAAAAATTTTAGTGGCAGCCATTCGGATTCGATTAATGAATGATCCAAATGAGATAAAGATCTTAGGTGGCTGTCTAGTAAAAGAGATATCAGTAAATACAGAAAACGGGTGAAGAGCCATCGAAAAAAAGACCTTCAGTATTATACACTGAAGCTATAATAATGATTGTTGGTATTGACTTTTTTGTTAAGGAATTGAGTGCTAATTAATGACAGCTATAAATAATAAACATATGGTGCTTAAAAATTCACTAAAAAATTATAAATTGTAACAAATTAGTAATCTTTTATCCTAGCTAGTCCACAGGGCCCACAAAGATACAAAGTATTAGGACTCCAGCTTCAAGAAAAAACGAAAACCGAATTAATTTGATCTTTCTTTGACCATGTTTGTGATTATCTTTGATTAAAACAAGATGTTGATAACTAAACAACTTTTTTTGAAAAAAAATCTTACTTTTTTCTAAAATTTTGCTTGAAAAACTGTAAATTATTTTAGGTTGGTAACTATGTGGCAGTCTATTCAACGCCACATGACAAAGAATATATATGGAATATAATTTAGTTAAAATTTAAATACCAAAATTATTTGGTTAAATTACATCAACATCCTTTAAGTTTTCCCCTAATTACAACTACATAACAAGTGTTTTCAAAACTAACTTTCCCCTATCAACTTTTTACTTAACATTATGAATTCATCTTAAATGGCTAACAGAGTTAACGGAACTTCGATTTAGAGTGATGTGGCATCGTGAGATTCCTAGAGAATGAAAAATTCGTTATTACATCTTCATTTATCTTCTTCCATATTTCGCTAACCAAATATCCTATGTGATCAAGGGCACATTCTTCGGAGGCTCGAGTTTCGTTCATGTAACATTAGATTGATTTAGGAACATCCCCTCTTTTCAATTCATCCTATGTACATCAAAGGAAAATGGCATTCAAAATATAATATAATATTACTTTCTTATAGTACTTGTGTAGCAATATTAAATATAACTTTTTTATTTAAGGAAAAAATATAATATTCTAATAATTAATATATATATATATATATATAAACAAACTAGCTTGCATGCAGATAAGGTTCCTAAACCGTCTAGAAATCGAAAAATCATTCTAGCCCAACGAATTCTACTTTGGTATTCAGCAACGCAGTCTAAGGTGTGTTTTGATATGGAATTTGTGACAAAGCAATAAGCATACATGAAACAGCACTAGGGGCATTGGTTGATGCTGATTGTCTGCTGCTGAGCTGGAGATTCGGAACCCTAAGGTTTGCACAGGAAGAAAGCAATGAACTAAGGAGTCACTAGAGGAAAAATGGGGTGGTGCTTCCGAAGACTCTCTGACGCCTTTGTTAGTGAGAAAATTGAGTAATGCAATTGAATCATATTGAGATCTGCGTACCTTGGACCTTTTTATAACAGTTCGAGGAGCCAATTCATTTCGTGCTTAGAATGACACGATCCCTGAGATCTATCTTTTCTTTCGAAGGGACTTGTTACGTGTTTAAGGACGACGTAGTCCCTGAAATCTTGCTTCCATTTTTGCTTGTGAAAAACTTGTGAGTGATTACGGTTTCGTCATTCGCTCTGCTACGTGCCTATCATTGATACTATCACGTATCATCCGATCATTGGAAGAAGAGTCATCCACGTGTTACGAGGCTACTGGAGAGTGAATTTATTTACTACATCACTATTAAAATCCATGCGTTTTCCATGTATTCTTATAAGGTCGGTATATATCCTTTGTTGTACCACTTTGCTTCCAATAAATAAGCTTTACATAAATCTGTCCACTAAAGAGTTTAAAAATTAAAAAAAAAAAAGACATGTTAACCGTATATTTACCTCTAAAATTAAAATATGTAAAAGTACAAAACATGCATCTTAATGATCATGTTAAACTAGAAAATATAATTAAAAAAATGTGTTAAGCTTAGTGTCATATATACATACCTCTCAACGACATTTTCGAAAACTTCGAGATCATCTAAATTGCCATGAACACCATAAATATCGTCAATAACTGTTACTAATGTTACAACTTTAGTATATCATTTTTCTAAAATATTGAAATTGAGGTATGTCAACCTGTCCATTAGAAATTCACCATCAAATGTGAGACTGCCAACTGGCACTTAGAGAAAAGGAAGAGCATGAGTAAGGGGTTGCAGTTTACAAGGGCAAGGGACTAAACAGCCTATGACATCCGGTGAAAGGTGAAAGCCGAGAAAAATAGAAGGGTAAGAAAAAGAAATATAAATTATGAATAATTTGCATACACTTAAACCTTTTAAAAATATTTTGAAAAAAACAAAAAAAAACTAAGTCTTTTATTGGAGAGGAAGAATCAAGGAAGGCCACAATAGTTCTTTAGTCGGGGACGTTGCGGACAATTGGTGGGTGGTGGTGACACCTTTAAAATATGATATATTATTCAAATATTGACAAAAAATTTCAAAGTGAATTATCAGCCTCACAAGTATTTTTTATCCCATAAGAGAAGGTGCAACAAAATTAATTTTATATTTTAATGTAATTCTTAAATTATTCAACTTAGATTTTAATATAATTAGTTAATAATTTTAGTTAATTTTTTTAAATATTTTTCTCTCCTCTCTTCTCTCTTCTCTCTTCTCTCTTCTCTCATACGAGGTTGATGCTGTAAAGATGCGAGACAAAGATCAACCAAACTCGATATTTGTACTGTCTGTGTGCTTACGAGGTTGTAACTGGCCTCGTGGCTACCTTGAGATTCGATTTAATCTCCTCGTGGTCCAACCGAATATCTCTAGTGAGAGAGAAAAAAAGTGAAAACTTTTAATTAAATTAAAATTAATTTCTAAAATTAGGTTACTTAACCAACTTATTTTATTAATTTTAAAAAAATTAGAATAAAAATTTACAATTAAAAGTTAAAGATATGTTTTCTTCTTATCTATCATCATTCCAAGCAAACGCCCAAATATACTAAATTGGAAACCATAAGACACAAAAGTTTAAGTAAATGAGTTATGGTTTCACTATCATATATGTTATTCATTAATGCAATTTATTTTTCATATGAGATTTGTCTTCCAACACACCTTTAATTCTATCACAGTACAATCTCAGTCTATTCACACCATTATTTTATCTATGAACCTCAAACAAACCAGTAGTTTTGCACGGAGCTGTAACTAGTTTTTAGATAATAGTGGGGTTAATAAATAATGATAACACACAATCTTTAGTCTCACGGTCTTGATTACCAACTCCATCTCAATGCTGATAAAACCATTGTGCCATCCTCAAAATATTCATGGCAACTTCTTTGAAATTCCTAGAGAATGGAGAATTCTTTATTACATCTTCATTCATCTTCTCCCATGTTTCGCTAACAAAATATCGTATGTGTTAACAAGCACTTTACTCCGAGGCTCTAGTTCCGTGCATGTAACATTGGATTGATTTGGGAACATCCCCTTTTTTCAATTCATCCTATATACATCAAAAGAAAATGGCATTCAAAATATAATATTTCTTCCTTATAGTTTTTGTGTAGCAATATTAAATATAACCATATTGTTGACTCAATCACTTTGCAGCCATTGTTGACTCTCTCTCTCAAGCAGCCATTGTTGACTCTCCATGAAAGTTCAATCAACCTTTCAGTGGAAAAGAAATGAGCCCATGTGATGGGCTCTCATTTTTTTCCTCTCTAGGATTCCCCTCCTTCATGTATAAATAAAGAGAACAACTGAGTGATCAAATAGACTCAGAGAAGAGAAGAAGTGAGCCATTAGAGTGAGGTGTAGTTTGCTTTCTAGTGTGAGAGTTCTCTTTGTAATTCCTCCTCAATATACAAAAATCAACTGTCTCTGCTCGGGGGTGTAGGCAAATTGCCGAACCTCGTAAATTATTGTGTTTGTGTGTGTTTGGTGTGTGTTAGATTACTCATGGGCATAACAAAAATTGTATCAGAGCTCAGGTCCACAATCTGACCAGATCCAAACACCTAAAATTTGGAGTTTTAATTGTAGAGCTCATCGATACGAGTTCAACGGTATCTTACGCGTCGAAATCGGAGCTAAAACGAAGCCGTAACAGCCGTTTAAAGCTTTTGTTTTTTTATGTTTTTTGCCAAACGCAGCCTTAACTCTGAAATTCGGAATTTTTGCAGAGAATATGAACAGTAGCTGAGTCGACTCGGTGACTCAGTAAACCAACTCAACCCATTTTGCTCAGATCAGCCCATTTTTTTCAGCCCAGTTGCAGAGGCCCAGCCCAACATCAGAAAGCCTAGTCAAGACTTGACTTGGCCCAGTCCAGAAGCCACAACCCAACCCAAGTCCACTGATCGAGCCCAGAGTTGATCAGCCCAGTTCACTTCATTAAGCCCAGCTCATTTAAAACGGTCCAGCCCGTGGTCGATTGGACCAACCCGATCCAGATCCGACCCGACTCGCATTTGGACCTGCTGACCAGACTTTGACCGGTGTTGACCAGAATCATTTTTTTGTTGTTTTCAGTCCGATTTTGGCCTCTTTTTTGCCAGTTCAAACTGGCTCCCACCATTTTCGGCTGTTCCGGACACAACCGTGTTCTCCGTTTCTGGTAATTTTGCTCATAAGTTGCTGTTCTACCTTAGTGGAGCCTTCAGAGAAATTTTCTGAAAGCGGGAAATTGTTAGCATGGCAGAAGAAAGACATAATACAGATACCACCGCACCAAGCAACTCTACAACGAGTAGCTCCTCGTGAAAGAATACGACATCCAACGCGAAATTTGAGGTGGAAAAGTTTAATGGCACGAATAACTTCGGCATGTGGCAGTGCGAAGTGAGGGATGTCTTGTTCCAGCAAGACTTGGAGATTGCCCTGGAGGAGAAGAAGCCCAAGGATATGAGGGATGCAGACTGGGAAAAGGTGAATCGCCAGGTCTGCAGCACAATCCGACTTTGTCTCATGAAGGACCAGAAGTACTTCGTGATGAAGGAGGCAAATGCGAAGGTACTCTGGAAGAAATTGGAGGACAAGTACATGACGAAGAGCATAGAGAGCCGCCTCTACTTGAAAAAAGGCTCTTTAGGTTCCAGTTTCATGAAGGTATATCTATGGCCGAACATTTAAATAATTATAATAAAATGTTAGCTGATTTGCAAAACTTGGATGTCGAAATTCAAGATGAAGATAAAGCTCTGCTTTTGTTAAATTCTTTGCCCGACACATATGAACACTTAATTACCACAATGTTGTACGGAAAAGAAAAGATTAAATTTGACGAAGTATCTAGTGTACTTCAGAACAATGAGTGTCGTAGGATAGACAAGCAGATACACAGAGATACTTCCGGCGGAGCCTTTGCAGCTAGAGGCAGATCAGAAATGAAACAGCTTGCAAGCAAGGGGAATAGGAGAAATTCTTGGTCAAGGCCTCATAGTAGATCTTGTGGTTCATCAGACAGACGAAGACCTGCCAAAGATGAGTGTTCCTACTGTCACAACAAGAGACACTAGAAGAAGGATTGCCCACAGTTAAAAGGGCAGCAGAAGGATAAACCCTCCACAGCCAACATGGCTAGTGATGAAGATGAGTTTGCTTTCACTGGATCTTCACTCATGTCCCAATATGATAAGTGGATCTTAGATTCAGGATGCACCTATCACATATGTCCCAACCGGGAATGGTTTACTGAATTCACGGAGATTGACGGTGGATCAGTACTTATGGGCAATGACTTTGCCTGTAAGACGAAGAGGATAGGCACCATCCGTTTGAAGTTGCATGATGGAACTATCAGGCCATTGACAGAAGTTCGGTATGTACCAGACTTGCGAAAGAACCTCATCTCACTCGGAGCCCTGGACTCGAAAGGGTTCAGAATCAGCATTGAAGCCGGAGTTATCAAGGTGGTAATGGGAGCTCTCGTGGTCATGAAGGGAATGAAGCATGGAAACCTGTACTTCCTATAAGGGAGTACCATTGGAGGTGGAGCTTCCACAGTTTGTGAGAAGCTAGACGAGACTGATGCGGATAGGACCAGACTTTGGCACATGCGTCTGGGTCATCCCGGGGAGAAGTCCATGCAGATTCTAGCAAGGCAGGGTTTGCTCAAAGGTGCCAAGACTTGTAAGTTATCTTTTTGCGAGCATTGTGTTATGGGAAAACAAACCAGGATCAAGTTCAGCACAGCAATTCATCGGACGAAGAGAATTCTTGATTATATGCATACCGACGTTTGGGGACCGTCCTGAAAAGCATCGATTGGCGGTAGACACTGGTTTGTTACTTTTGTTGATGATTACTCTCGCTGTGTGTGGGTGTACACGATGAAACGAAAAAATGAAGTATTGGAGATCTTCCAAAATTGGAAGAAATTGATGGAAACCCAAACTGGCAGAAAGATTAAGTGGCTCAGATCAAACAACAGAGGAGAATACACAGAGGATCCATTCTTTGACTTATGCCAAAAAGAAGGTATTGTCAGACACTTCACCGTGCGGAAGACGCCGCAACAGAATGGGGTGGCAGAATGAATAAACCGGACTTTGGTGGATAAGGTCCGGTGTATGCTTCTGAGTGCCGGACTTAGGAAACATTTTTGGGACGAAGCTTTGGTTTATGTTAGCCACCTTATCAACCGATTACCCGCAGCTGCAAATGGCGGGAAAACACCAATGGAAATGTGGAAAGGTACTCCTGCTACTGATTATGATTCTTTTCATATCTTTGGTTGTCCTGCTTATTATCATATTCAGGAAGACAAGCTCGACCCTAGAGCCAAGAAAGCAAAATTCTTGGGCTGTAGCACAGACGTGAAGGGGTACAGACTCTGGTGCATCAAGTCAAAGAAAATCATTGTCAGCAGAGATGTAAATTTCAATAAGTCTGAAATGCTTCATCCACAGAAGCATGAAGGCTCCAGTGAAAGCAGCAGTAGTAGCAGCGAATCAGCCAAGAATTCGCAGAAGGTGGAGCTTGAGGCTCCAATATATGTAGATGATTCAGCCGTAAATGAAGATAAGAAGGATGATCAGAATACTAATAATGATAGCCCAACCACTGCACCTCCACCACAGCTTGAATCTATTGCAGTCAACAGACCAAGGAGACAACTAGTTAAACCAGCTCATCTACAAGATTACGTCACATATGCACTACCAACAGTTTGGGATGATATCCCCACCACTTACAGAGCAGCTGCACAGTCCACTGAATGGGCTGACTGGAAGATAGCTATGGATAAGGAGATGCAGTCTCTTCACAAGAATCAGACTTGGGAGCTTGTGTCGCTTCCAAAGAAACAAAAGGTAATTGGCTGTAAGTGGGTGTTCACCAAGAAGGAGGATCCAACCAGCAGAGATGGAGTACGCTACAAAGTTAGACTGGTAGCCAAGGGCTATGCTCAGAAGGAGGGAATCGACTACAATGAAGTGTTCTCTCCGGTCGTCAAACACTCTTCGATTCGCATTTTGCTAGCTTTAGTGGCCTAGTTTAACCTCGAGTTGGCACAACTTGATGTGAAGACAGCATTTCTCCATGGTGACCTGGAAGAGGATATTTATATGTCTCAACTAGATGGGTTCAAATAAGTTGGTAAGGAAAAGCTAGTCTGTAATCTGAAGAAGTCTTTGTATGGATTGAAGCAATTCCCCCGACAGTGGTACAAGCAGTTCGATAGCTTCATGTTAGATCTGAATTATACGCGCAGTCAGTTCGATCACTGCGTATATTTCAGGAAACTTGTAGATGGTTCCTTCATCTATTTGCTCTTATATGTCGATGACATGTTAGTGGCATCTAAGAGCAAGGTGGAGATAGATCGTTTGAAGGCTAAGTTGAGCCAAGAATTCAAGATGAAGGACATGGGAGATGCATGAAAAGTTCTGGGTATGGAGATTACCAGAGACAGGGCGAAGGGCACAGTTCACCTGACTAAAAAGCAGTACCTGAGGCGAGTTCTATAAAAGTTAAGTTAATAAGTTATTTGATATGTTAAAAATCCAAGAGTGGAGTGAGTAATTAATGCAGTTTAACCTATATCCTTAGAACACAGGTTAAAAACCCTAATATTTTTTCATATATTTAAATATTTTATCATTGAATTATAAAAATTCATTTGTATATCTAAATATTTATCATTGAATTATAATAGTACATTAATAATTAATTAGTATATTCAATTCAGATGAAAACATTATTAATTTTTGTTTTAATTTTAAATTTCGATTACTTTCTTTATTTCTATCGTATTAAAATCCAATCAAATTATCTTTACTTTTTCGTTACATAATAAAAATTATCATGGGCAGCAGGTGGACCAAATTAATGCTAGTATACATAAAAGCATTGCCATGCAGGACATGGGCATCTTCTAGCCAACTACTACACTAATTAGGTAAAAAGATTGCCCATATCTCATAGAAACCCCCAACTTAATTATATTTTCTAATACATTGTTCTTCAGAAAGAGTGGATTCTCCACCAAATGTCCTTTTTAGGTAATCATCAAATTCTGTCTCTCTCACTTATCTTATACAATTGTGATCTGATCGAAAGACAAAACTCTTATCAACACTTTTTCTTCATACAATCATGGTGGAGGAGAGTCTCTCTCAATTGTGCTCTTCTTGAAACTGTCTCTCTGCTTTCGAAAAGTATGATTCGAAGGCAAGAACCACCATTGACAGTCAAACCAACAAGGCTTCCTACCATGAACCAATCGATATGACTTCATGTGCTCTATATAGTAAGGACAAGCTAGTGGACCGTAAGTACTCCACCTAGAAAGAATACCATAAGCCAGAAAGTCACTAATCGTCCACAAAAGTGCAACTTTCATGTTAACATTTTGTCTCCTACTTGCATAATAGGTGAGAACTCCATCCATCCACAACATCTTCAACTCATCCAATAACGGTCTTAGATAGGCATCCAAATTCTTACCGAGGTGGTTTGGGCCTAGAATGACCAAGCTTAAGAAAAAATTATGTTCCTTCAAGCACATACTTGGAGGTAGATTATAGGGGTGACAAAGACGGGCCAACAAGAGTAAGGGGATGCTAAATGACCGAACGGGGTGAACCCATAAGTCGAGAGTCACAGCCTAACATTCCGTGGTTCCACTGCAAACAATGAGTGCTTGTCATCAGAGTGTTTCCATGTCCCACCATTCGTCGGGAGGATGATAAAGTCAGGCTTACTAAGTTTGCCCTCCTTATGCCATCTCATGTGTTCAGCATTATTTTTGGACATGTAAAGTCTTTGAAGTCTATGTGTGATTGTAAGGTAATGCAACACCTTACATGATATGTCCTTTTGGTTCTTATTTCCTGCTTGTTTAGGTTAAAATCTATCATGGCCACAAACGTCACAAATCTTCTTTTGCATGTCTTCCTGATAGTACAACATACAATCATTTGGGCATGGATGTATCTTCTGATACCCAAGTCTTAACCCCTGCATTAGTAAAAGTTTTCCGGAAATATCTAGCCCTTCGGCAAAATTCTCTTAATTATTGACAATAACTGGTCGTAACAGTTCTAAAAAATGTTAAAATCTAACTTATAGTTCAATAGCTGAGCAACTGCTAATAACTTGGTATGCTTCTTGCAACCTTCCCATAACGGCTCATTATCATCTCTTAATAAATTGTAAAACTTAGCAGCATAATGATTCAGGGCCTCCTCAACATCCCAATTAAAATCAGGACCAGCATTATCCATTACCATGTCCTCCATCTGATTCCTCCCTCTAAATCCTTCCCCCACACCATCAATTCGGGTTGTCAAACGTCCCCCAGAAAAAAAGCTCTCTGTGTCGAGTCCATCTCTTGTAATCGTTAACAAAACCATTCTTGTATAGGTGCACGGTAACCACATCTCTCTTCAAAAACTTACTGTTTCTACAAACCGAGCAAGGACATCGAATAGTTCCCCTATACACATAACGTTTATTAATATACGCGAAGTTAATGAATTCTTGAACTCCATTCCTAAATTCTTCCGATACTGGTTCATACAACTTCGATCAACTGACGTCGTTCCATATACTAAAACAATATTGACTTTCAAATTTATTCCAATTTACAATTAACTAACAGACAAAACTCAAAATAATGAAGTAATTTAAGATTTATGAGACAAACCAAATTTTTTTTTTTATAAATGAAAATGTATTAATGAAAAAAATGCACCAAGGGTTGTGACTCAAGTACATATGTTATCAATGGGATAGAAGCTCCAAAAATTTAACCCATTGAACCATTTATCTCTAATTAGATCATCAGTGATTATAAGAAACCATTTACAAAGGACTTTGATCCACCCATAGAAAACGCTTTGCTTGATAACCTTTCACAATTTCAACTTGATATCTCAGTTATCTCATGTTCATAAGACAATCAAATCTAAAAGTTTTGTCTTTAGCATAGGTCTTTTTTGAGTGTATTATATTACTCTTTTTTCATTCAAGAGTACATCAAGATTTATGTTGTCTACTTACAAATGAAATCTATTCATAATCAAATAATTGAAAATTGATAGCATAGACAAGTTGTAGTATGCATACCTAATCAACAAGAGTAGTACTGGAGCACAAAAGAACCAATTAGTACCACGATTGATCGTATAACCCAGAGAGAGAGCGAAAAAAATTATAAAGTATTAGAGAATAAGAAATAAAAAAAAATGGTTATATATGTACATCACGCATGTTTATGCTTTCTAGCCATATCTTTCAATTCACTAAAAGGTAAGGGTCCTAACCCATTCAAGAATGCGCGATCCTGATTGTATTTAGTAATTCTTATGACTTTTATTTCAAAAAAAATTTTGGTAGCACTTCCCCTTAGTTTTCCATGTACACGACTTAAATTCGGTGCTATCACCAGAAAGAGAGAGCCGCGAATTTAGTATGAACCTAGAGAACAATGAGAGGTACTACCGAAACTTTATCTAAATGAAACAAGCCAGGAATTATTGACTGCAATAAGGATCAAACATTCTTAAGCTATCCACATTGGATAATCCAATGATTATTTGAACACAAACACTCTTATTGCAAACATATGAATTAGCAAGCAACAAATGCATTTGTGCCAGTAATCCTTGGATGGACGATCTAAGGTCAATGCATGATATATACAAATAAAAGAACATATAAATACTACTATTTTAAGTTAACTTTAATTTTAAAAGTTCTATGCATAGCTTTGCTTGTTTAGTGTGCATGAAGCACATCATGTTTCTTGTTTGAATTAGGAAATTGAAAGAATGAATTATATGGAACTGTTAACTTCCTTACTTGCTTACCATTATGTTGCACTTTATTAGCCTTGGCATAGTCCGAGATTGATCTAGTTGCTCCTCTTGATGTTTAGGTAGATATACTTATCATGGATGAATTTCAAGTATGCTACTACACAATGTCCTTATTATCAAGATATATAATTCATTATGGTTCTGTCTCTTGAACTTCTAGTTTCCCCACTTCATGTCTCATTTTCGTAAATGCCCATATGAGCTGAAACCTATGCGCTCACAATTATTAGGGAGTACTTTTGAGATATGTAACAATTCTTTGGAACTCACCTTTGGAGTCTACGTGCACTACAAGAAAATGAACAAGGTTTAATCATTTTAACTATGGTCGTTATTGTCTTCAACTCAAGATTTATATATCCACCTTGATGCAGGAGGATCCGAGTCAGATGATGCTGAGCTATCAAATGGCAAGTGGGCTACCTAAGCCGGTTTACATTGTTTAGCGGGCCACAGGTTTCGATTGGACCCCGTAGATCCTAGTCTGATTGGAAACTAGCCTTATCGTTTTTAAGCCAAAAAACGAAGTTTAGATCTTCAAATTGGCAGTTTTTAGTTTTTAGGAAACCTTTTATTTTATTTAATTTAAATTCGGCCGTAATTTAATTTTCTTATTTTAGCTTCGATCTTATAAATAAGGTCTTAGGGTTTCGTAATATTATTATTGTATTTTTGGAATAAATTAAAATAAAGCATCAGAGTAGTTTCTCTGCATTGTTTTAGGGTTTTTCTTGTGTTACTCTCTGTGAACTATCTATTCGACTAGCCTGCAGAATAATCGCTATTCTGCCCGGCGTCAGTTGGTATCAGAGCTTCAACATCTTCCTGGGGTGAGATTTCATAAGTTTCCTTGGCTGGTGATCGTGGTCATGGTCGTCGCGGGCAGGTTCCAAACAAGGAAGCCCCACGCCGTGATCATAACGTTCAGGATGTGATGATTGAGGATTTACAGAGGCGGGTTGCAAAGTTAATCCAGCGTCTAACGGCGCAGAATTTCGGTTATCGTGAGATGAAAGATCATGATTTCGATTCCAGTTGCGAAAACCTGTATTACAATCCTGCTCGATTTGGGGAACACCGTGGTCGGGAGGATTGTTATGTAGATCTCGGTTTCAGAGTGGATTTGCCGCTGTTAGCAAAGTTTTCTGACCTGATACCAGAGGATCTTCCTCCTGGGTTGCCGCCTGAGATCTTTAATGTGAAACACTTGAGTCCTTGTTTTGGGGATTCCAATGTGGCTATTTTGAACTCGATGACGAGTTCTTTCCAACCCGGGGTGACTGATGCAGGAGGATCCGAGTTAGATGATGCTGAGCTGTCAGATGGCAAGTGGGCTACCTAAGCCGGTTTACATTGTGTAGCGGGCCATAGGTTCCGATTGGGCCCTGAAGACCCTAGTCTGATTGGAAACGAGCTTTCAGAAAAACTTAGTATATTATACTAAGCCTTATCGTTTTTAAGCCAAAAAACGAAGTTTAGACCTTCATATTGGCAGTTTTTAGTTTTTAAGAAACCTTTTATTTTATTTTATTTTATTTAAATTCGGCCTTAATTTAATTTTCTTATTTTAGTTTCGACCTTATAAATAAGGTCTTAGGGTTTTGTAATATTATTATTGTATTTTTTGAATTAATTAAAATAAAGCATCAGAGTAGTTTCTCTGTATTGTTTTAGGGTTTTTCTTGTGTTACTCCATGTGAACTATCTGTTCGACTAGCCTGCAAAATAATCGTTATTCTGCCCGGCTTTCACACCTTTAGCTAGCGAATTTTCTATGTTAGGATAATTGTTTCCAAGACAAGGTGATATAAATGTTGCTTTTTCAGGAATAATGTGTGCTCAAAAAGTGCTGCTGACATTGGTAAGAAGTTTTTTTCCAATGTAGAATGGCATACGTTCACCACCCAAATCACATCAACAAATACCTCCGTTCTCCAAATACTTCCTATTTATTCTATAGTTAGTCTCTAAAAGCTGCAACCTCCTAAAAAACAAAAGAAGCCCAGGATCTACTATTTCTCCTAAACTAGGCAAGAATAGTTCATTTAGGCCTTACGAACTGAATTGCTTATCACAATTTTTGGGGTAACAAGATATGAAAACCTGCACAATAGTTTTAAAACCAATTTTGATGTTGTTGTAAGTTAAAGGTGTTAAACTAGAGAATTATCTGAAGAGTTGCATGTGCATTGGCTTTCAATGTTCACTAAAATTCTAATCCCAAAATGAAAGAAGAATTCACTTGAAATTTGTTCCATCTGAAGCTGCGCTTCGGAATGACCTCTAAGTACCAAATATGGCTTTTAACTAGTGAGGAATTTCTTTTAACTTGAGATGAAGAGGGGAAGGGAAGGGGTTGAACAGATTTCGAATTTCGAATTACATCTCTTTTTAAGTAAACAGGTCGTATACACTCATGTACTTGAATCACCTTATTTCATCAATTATTTTAATGATTTTTTATCTTCCAAATTCTACTCTAAATACCCCTTCATTTTCCATTTCAGATTATCAAAAAAATCTGCACAACATCTAAGTATCAAAAAAAAAAAAAGAAGAAGAAGATAGAAAGACAAAATTACTGAAAAGTAATCAAGAGATAATTATTCAAAGAGAGTTTCAAATCCTTGTAATCTCCCAATTATAGTGAGAAAAAAATTTCACGAAATTTCACTGCTTCGTGGAGAAGGCCTCACAAGCCAAAGGCGAACCACGTAAATATCTATATCTATTTTACATCTTTTAAAACTTTTAATTTCTTATATTTTTACTTAGCAATACGAAAACAAATAATTCTTTTCTTAGAACCTCTATTCAACAATATTTTTCCATTGATCAAACTCAGAAATTGATTTTTATATTTTACGAAATGGTCAAAAAAAAGAGGAGAAAACAGATATACTTTTTTTAAAAGCAATTTAAGCATATAATCAATTTCCAAACTGTCGAAGAGGTTACACAATCACACCATACATGAAACCACTTGATGGATCAGTTTCAACTATTGCATCACTAACCCCAAAAAACTTGTCCGAAGCAGACCACATCCCTGAATCAAGAGCAAAGTGAATAATAAAATTCAAATACATGGTGAATATGATATGCATGACATATTGCAAAAGAGAGAGTAGAAAACAATAAAATTAACCTTATAATTTAATATTGTATGTTATCTCTTCCATCATTTAGATATAAGTTCAAGTATTTACATGAAAAAAATACCATAAGAAAAAGCAACAAATATTTTTTTAGGATACAAACTAACTAAACAACTTACCATATCCCAACATCATTCATGCTCGATCATGTAGGAGGCATCTTGCTTCTCATTTATGCCCATGAGGCATCTTGTTCCTTTTGATGAAAAGCATGCATCTTGTTTTTCATCTCATCCATAAAGGAAACCATCTTCAATCTATCCTCTGCCATCTTCTTTTCCTCTCCAAGCATATTCTTCAACGCAACTCATTCTACTTGCTTTTCTTCATAATTCTTCTTTGGTTTTTCCATTTGACTCTAGTCCTGAAGGACTTGGAAGAGATACCAATACAGAAGTGGGTGATGGATTGAGTCCGTACCCAGGAACACGGTTACAACTCTCTGACCTCACATCTTGTGAAAATATCTCATTATCTTCAACTGAGTTGGAAGCCTGCTCCTCAGGTTGAGTTGACAAACTCTCAAAACATGTCTGGACATATACATAGGCAATAAAAGAAAATAAATAAAAAAAAAAATATGATTTCCATTACACTAGTTATTTGAAATTGGGTAATAAAATTTCAAATATAAATGTTAAAGAACCCTTACCGCTTCAGTTCTACTACGAGCACAACTCTTTGTCCTTGTAATTTTGCTTGTATTTTGTTCTAATGGATTGCGTTTATTTCGAGCACATTTCTCCTATATGAAAGAAATCAACTAATTCAACAATATTATCAGTCTATTCTATAGACATTAATCTTCTAATAGAACATTAATATACCTGAATGCCTACATATTGGACAAACTCTACCCATTGAGATTGTGTAATATATTGTGTGATATATGATGGACAATATCGAATCCTCTCCTCATCGTATATTTTGTCATAGTATTTTCTCTTCAACCTAGACTTACAATTAGAAAACTCTTCCGCTTGTAATCTTAGCATGTTCCAACTCTTCTAAAAGTAAAACCCCGGCTCCTTCTCCGATAACAAAACCATCACGATCCTGCTCAATCAAAATTTCATCTCGTTTTAGAATCTCACCAAGAAATATATCATGGCAAAGGCCAAATCAAAATTCTACGAAAAGGTTTCATTACTTTGGATCCTCCTGATTTCAAAAAGGTATTCCTGTAAACCTCCCATTGCATGTGGAGCCAATTATAACACCAGACCTAGTTTTATTAATCTCAGCAGTAACTCCATCTGTAATCCCAGCATCTACTAAGGCTTTCTTGCCAGCAGTGAGCATGTAAGGTATAAATCCGTCTGCCCTCTTTGCGATCTTTGATGAGACTCAACCATCTTGTGAGAAGGTCTTATTTCATTAGCAATTCTCTGTTGGCATGAGAAACTGAAATCAAATACTCAAAATCTAGACCCAGTAAGTTACTATAGTAGTGGAAGCGAAGGGTACAGAAATATACCGTGGGAAACTTAGAGCAATCAAACTTCTCTGTTTCACTTATGCCACTAACACCTTCGAGGAGGTTGTCATAAAATTCATCAGGATCATGACCAAGTGGAGTAACTACACCCAAACCTGTCACAACAACTTGCTGTTGCTCTGCAAGAGGCTTCTTCTTCATAATGTCTTTCTTTGCAGGTTGCACGGTCACAGCCAGACTTTTGCTTCCTATCTGAAATTAGGTAAACATTAACATAAAACAGTTGCAACCAGCACCATGTATAGAACAAATTATTCATATATTATGGTTTCGTTTGTTTGTTTGTTTGTTTTTTTTTTTTTTTTTATCTAAAATGATTACACAAACATAAAAATGCATCAAATTGTAAACAAACTGCAATGACATACAAATTTCAAATTATACAAAACAGAGATCATATATGGAGAAGAAAAAACAAAAGCCAACATGATAGATCACTTTGAACATGAGCTTAAGACAATTACCACAATTCGCAGCTCTATTAATGCGCCTATGCCTTGAGCCATTGATTCTGTTTTCAACCCAAAGAGCACAATCAAGAATATACCAAGTTCAGGAAACCTCCCAACATCAAGTTTACCTAATTAAGAAGATTTACAGCTAGTGTAGTAGACAGAAGCATGTCTTTCTTCAAATTTTATTTACAAGCTAATGATTCCAATACAAAGGCATAAATTCGTTTTTACATAAGCATTTGACAAATCCATATATTAGGTAGAATCACGACTTACTAACTTAAAGAGATAGAAAGCAAATTCTCACAAAATCTCCTGTTTGGTAAAATTATTTTTAAACGAAAAAATTTCAAGCTTAAAAATCATATTACAAGGGAAAAGGACCTTAGTGATATGAAAACTAATCCATGAAAAGTCCCCTCATGACAATAGTATGTTACTAGTAACATTGTCATCAATGTGAAAAATGATGGAAGTAATATTAACTTATAACCCATACTTACATAAAACATGAACCTAGAATTCCATAAAGGACAAAAAATATTGTAGTAGCAACGCTGAGTAAGTCTCTAAATCAGGATTTTCTCCATAAGAATAGTGTAAGTAACAACATAAAGAGTCGACTTTTTACTACACATTTCTTGATACAAATCCATTGCAGCATTTATCTTTTTACGCTTACAAAACGCATTAATTAAGATGTTGCAACCAATTATATTTGACCCAAAACCCAATGAAACCATTCCATTAAATATTTTGAGGGCCTCTACAAATTGACCTCATAAACAATATCTATTTATCAATGTATCGTGTGTGACTATATTCGGCTCGACACCTTGTCGGCTCATTGTTTCAACAATACTTTGTGCATCTGAAATCATTCCTTCTTTGCATAGTGCATCAACTATTATACTGAAGGTGACAACATTTGGTGTGATGTTCCTCGCCACCATTTCATTTAATAGTGTTGTAGCTTCCTTCCATTGGCCTGAAGATATGCATAGATCATGGATTAAAGAACTGCAGGTGAACACATTTGTTGGAATTCCTCTTTCTATCATTTTAAAGAAGAGGCTCAAAGCCTCAACTATCAACCTGTCCTTGCAAAGGCAATCTATGATCATAGTATATGCTACTGCAATAGGCTTAAAATCTCGTTCTTCCATCTTCCTCAACAAACTAACAAACATGCTAGTGTTGTCTAATTTACATAGACCATTTATTATTGTAAGTAATCACATCAAACTGATACCCTTTCTCCATTATCTCATCTAAAAACCCGATTGCTTGAGCGATTTCACCTGTTTATTTGAGGATTTATATATCAGCATCTGATACGGGGCAGAATAGCGATTATTCTGCAGGCTAGTTGAACAGATAGTTCACAGGGAGTAACACAAGAAAAAACTCTAAACAATACAGAGAAACAGCTCTGATGTTTTATTTAAAATTATGCAAATACAATAATTTCCGTTTACTAAACCCTAAACCTTATTATAAGGTCAAGCTAAAATAGGAAAATTAAATCAAAGCCGAATTTAAAGTAATTGCAAAAATTAAAAAGTTTCTTAAACTGAAAAACTGCCAAATTGAAGGCCTAAACGTCGTTTTTTGGCTTAAAAATGACGACGCTCAAGAGAATATTTGAGTTTTGCCCGGAAGCCCATTTCCAATCAGACCAGGGTCTCCGAGGCCCAATCTGAGCCCGTGACCCATTCTAGTTAGTCCACCTACCAGTTTTGCGTTGATCTGCCAACTCTAGGTACCTCAGTGTCAACAACGTGCTATCTGACAACTCTGCATCATCTGACTCGGATCCTCCTGCATCAGCATCTCAATAGCCATTATGTGTGTGTTGACATGTTTTTTTATGTGATAAAACAATATATTAACAATTATCTTTTTACCTATAAGTATGCCAAGCATAATAGTCGCATATTCTCTATTAAAAAACTGAACCTACAAAAAAACCTCAATTGAAAATGTAGAGAAGATAAAAAGAAATAAAGAAAAACAACATGGGTTGAAAATAAGAGAGATAAGAAGAGTGCAGAAGTTAAGTTTGAGTGAGATAGTGGGAGAGAAAAACACGGGAGAAAGATGTTGGGAGTTGGAGTCAATTGAGTTACATATATAACCATATTTAAATATTTGATTTATATATTTAAGTAGAGGTTTAAGGAACATTTTGAGGAGTGGACACCAAATAGAGATTTTGAATTTATTAATACTATATATATATTCAATTAAAATGTAATATCATTTTTAACAATCTCATTGGCCACTATTGAGTTGAGGCCGTGAGGCGTGAGTGACTAAGTTTTGATAGAGACAGTGAGTTAGGTTTCATGAAGTCTGGAGTAAAGATTGAAGGGAGACAAGTGATTGTGAATTTTAGATTTTTGGGATTTACATTTTAGTCATTTTATTTTATATTTATTTAATTATTTTTTATCGATTACAGGGTCAAGCTTGGATAATAGGTTATGGACTTATGGGTATAATTATTTGGGTGGAAAAATATAAATGGAATGGTCTTAACGAAATAGGCCTAAGCTTTTAGCCCTAAGCCCTTAGTGGAACCTAACGGTTTGGTTCAGATACATGCTCCATAAAAATCCTATGATCTGATCCGAGCTGATATCCAAATTTTTTTTAAAAAATTTAAATACTCTAATTTTCGGTTTGGATCAATTTAAATATCTGATTCGAATCAAACATCGATTTTTGTTTACATAATTTTTTTTAGCAACTAGAAAGTTACAGCAATTGAATAATTTAAAAGAGATTTTTTTTTTAAAACTTTGGGGTCATCAACGAGGGCAAACCTATCTACGGTGGTACAATGAAAGCATCTTCATTATTTTTAAAATCTTTGGAGGGGTAAGTGTCCCCCCAAACCACACTTTGAATCCATTAATAATAGTCACGTTTAAAGATAACAAGTGGTATTACCATCAAATTAATATAACATTTTATCATTAAGCATAAGAATGTTACCATCAATTAATGTGACCAAAATACAAGCGCATATAACTCTTTTTTTATTATCTTATTTTAACTTTATTTTAAAGCAAGGCATCATGGTTGAACCCTAAATTTAGACAGTGTGAACCTTATAGCATGTGAAATGTAGCAATTTGTTCTAGACATCTATGATATTTATTGATAATCGACTTCAAACAAAAGCACGGCTTGTACCAAGTTTCTAGATATCAGGAATGGGCTGGACAAGTATTGATAAGACATAATCTTCAATCTAACCATCTTCAACGTCTCTTTTGATATTGGTTTTGTGACAGCGCAATAAGCGTGCACTAAAAACGCAGACGTTGATATTGAAATCCATGTATTTTCCATGTATTCTTGTAAGGTTGGTTTATATTCACTGTTGTACCATTTTGCTTTCAATAAATAAATTTTACATAAATCTTTTCATTGAAAAAATTACAATTGATTTCAAGAAGGAAAATCATTAATTTTTGTTGGTATATTTACCTCCAAAATTATATATATATATATATGTGTGTGTGTGTGTGTGTGTGTGTGTGTGTGTGTGTGAAAATAGATATATAAATGCAAAGAAAATGGATACTACATTTAATTAGATATACTAAATCATTACCATTTTCTTTAAGTAAGTGATTATGTTAAATCCTTGCTCCTTAACATTTTATCAAATAAATATAACATTTTATCATTAAGCAGTGTTTGAAAAGGCGTTTTCGGATCATCAACGCGTGAATCCTGGGACGAAAGTATCACTGGGCGCACGTTTTTCGAGTCTGGACGGGTGTACGCCTTTGACGCCCCAGGTGTTTGGGCATACGCCCAATGCTATTTTTTTATATAAATAAATATGACAGCATAATACCTGTTGGACGAGACTGTGAATCTCGGTGACGGTCATGAGATGGGAGAAATCGAGATTAATGACAATATTTTGACCGGTTTCCTTGGCTCTGATCAATCTCGTAATCTTCATCTCTCTCCTCTGATCTCTTCTCCATCCTCTCTCTCCTCAAACATTTCCTGGACTCTATCCGCTTCGATCTCTCGTCCTCCGGTAAGTTGGTGAGGGTTTGCGCCCATTCCTTTCGTTTCCTCTCTGCTTCCTTCCTCTTTTGCTCCTTCTCCAGTGCCTTTTCTCTGCTTTCTTCGCCTCGAATCGCTGCTGCTTTAATAGCTTCTTTTGGGCGTTTTTGGAGAGAGGCTGCTATTGACTAGGAGGAGGATTGGGATTGGGATTGGGATTGGGATTGGAAATGGGAGTGAGATTTTTTTTTGGGGTGGGGGGGTGATTTTGTACAGTTTCCATTGGGTTTAGTGTTTTATTTGGGAAGTGGGGAGGGGAACTGTAGCCGAGAGGAAGGCAAGGAATACGACATCGTGGATTAGAAAGACCGTGTTTCGAAGCTGGTTGTTTTATAATCTGAAAAAGAAAATGTATACTAATTAAAAGTAAAAAGAGCTTGGTCACATTTGGATATTGAAAAATTTGAAAGAAAAAAAATTAAATGAAACACAAAATAAATTAATTAATTAATTAATTAAAATTATTTTTATTTTATTATTCTAATTAATTAATTAATTAATATTATTTTATTAAAATTTTGAAACGCCCAAAAAATTCAAAAGACTTATACCCCAATATCTCGAGACAAAACGCCTCACCCAACACCTTTGCCTCTGAAAGCACTATCATTAAGTATAATAATGTTACCATCAATTAATGTGACCAAAACACAAGCAGATATAACTCCTTTTTTTTTATTATCTTGTTTTAACTTTATTTTAAAGAAAGGCATCATGGTTGAACCCTAAATTTAGACAGTGCGAACCTTATAGCATGTAAAATGTAGCAATTTGGTCTAGACATCTATGATATTTATTGATAATCGACTTCAAACAAAAGCACGGCTTGTACCAACTTTCTAGATATTAAGAATGGGTTGGACAGGTATTGATAAGACATAATCTTCAATCTCACCATCTTCAACGTCTTTTTTTATGTTGGTTTTGTGACAGCGCAATAAGTGTGCACTAAAAACGCAGGCGTTGATATTGAAATCCATGTATTTTCCATGTATTCTTGTAAGGCTGGTTTATATTTACTGTTGTACCATTTTGTTTTCAATAAATAAATTATACATAAATCTTTTCATTGAAAAAATTACAATTGATTTCAAAAAGGAAAATCATTAATTTTTGTTGGTATATTTACCTCCAAAATTATATATATATATATATATATATATATATATATATATATATGTGTGTGTGTGTGTGTGTGTGTGTGAAAATAGATATATAAATGCAAAGAAAATGGATACTACATTTAATTAGATATACTAAATTGTTACCATTTTCTTTAAGTGATGATGTTAAATCCTTGCTCCTTAAGAACTTTAAAAGCCATTTCATTGGTTTTGTTGTAGAGAAGAAAGAAACATAACCTCATATATTTTGGAAACGGTCCACTTTGTTAGAATAATATGCATTTTAATACTATTCATGTTAAAAAAAACATTAATTAATTAATAAAAATGATAATTAATTAACTTTAATTAATGCGATTAATTTATACAAACCTCTCAACAATGCTCGTGTAAAGCTCAAGTTCATTGAGGGTACCATAGACATCATAAATATCATCAATCGTATTTATTAGTGAAATAATCTTAGTGAACATTCTCCTATAATATTTGGACCAAGGCTTGTCTGTCATCCCCACAGCCCATAAGTAACTCTCCACCAATTCGTTCCTTGCAAAGCTCAAATTTTCCCCAACACCCGTATTACTCCACCACCTGACAAGAAAAAAAGGAAATTCAATAATACTGTGCGCGGCTTATAGCAAAAGGAAAAACATTTTACAGCATCGATTGCAATTATTCTTTAAGGGATCAATTGCAAAATTTAACTCAACGATAGGAATTCCAAGAGTACTACAGTGGGGGGAGAGAGAGAGAGAGGAATCAATACACGTTGTATAATTTCTATTAGCTTAGATCCCCATGATGAGGCTTTCTTTATCTTGACTACATAGGTAGGTCTTAAATATCGAAACTGAGGCACGTGTGTAAACCCTACACTCCATAAGAAATTCACCATCAATCTAAGCCTCGCAAAGCTCAATTTTTCTTCAAGACCATCTTAATTATTAGAAATAAGGAAAGCGTTATCAGTTTATGACCAATAACAAATTGAAAAACATTTTGAGTAGCGTTATTATACTCCACGCCAAGATTTTAATAATATTTAAAGTGACAATAACATCTTGTTTTTAATATTATGTATCACATGAAATTTTATTTATTTTGAAAGGCGGATGATCAAATATGTTGTGGATCAAAATCCACTCTTTATTCATAAGAAGATGCGTGGCACATTCAAGCGTAATATAATCATGTCGTCAACTAGGGATAAAATAGTAAAACCCCTGCCTAAGGGTAAAAGAGTAAAAATCATACTAAACCTATAGGAGACATGTAAATTTTTACTACCTTGGGGTACATTATACCCATATTGTTGTAGAAATTTGAATTTAAGTGATGTAGCATATAAATCCTTGTTTTGATTATTTTCTTTTATGTCCTTCAAAATTTTGTTTATCTCATCTTCAAAGTGAAAAGATAATTCAAGTCTTTGCAAGGTATCAATTAACTTGAGCTGATCTAGAGGATCCACCAATTTCTCAAGCCTCATCCTCACTTGCACCTTCAGCTTTTTGACTCGTTCGGAATAAGATTATCCCTTCATGAAAATTATAGTTTTAGTTAATTTGTAAGCACAAATAACCTAAAGACAAAATTAAAAAATGTTAAGGAAATAGACCACTCCATTTTTGTCAAAAATGGAGGTGCCTAACTTAGGCAAATTGTCAACAATGGAGGAAGTAGGCCACCAACTATTTTTGGTCAACAATGGAGATGCTTAACTTCTTGCCTAATTTTTGCCTAACTTCCGCCAACCCATGTTAAGCCTATATAAACCCCATTTGCTCTCATTTTGAAATGCAATCACAAAATCAAGAGAAGTGTATTAGAGAGTGTGAGAGTTACTACTTAGAGAGGAAAATTTGTTCCTTTTTTGTAAGTAATATTTTTTTCGATTTTGTGAGAGAGTTGTTTCTCCTATTACAATAGAGATTAGACAATTGTTATCTCATTGTAATCAGAGAGAAGGTGTAGTAATCCCTATTTTACAGTTGTGAAATCCTCCTACACTTGCCCGTGGTTTTTACCTCAATTTGTTCGGGGTTTTTTCACGTAAAATATTTGTGTCTTGTTTATCTTTATTTTTCTCATTTCCCTTTAGTTGTGCGTTAGCTTCGACCCAGTAATCTTTTTTTCCTAACAAAAAATTAAAATAAAAAAGAGATAATAGAAAACAACCATACCAAATATTCATTTCTCAGTGACTGAATATAGGCATAGTCTCAAATGGGTGGTTTGTAATTTGCAGCTCTCCTAAGAATGAGTTTACCAAAAATTTTAGTGGCAGCTATACGGATTCTATTAGTGGATGATCTAAATGAGATAGTGATCTTAAGTAACTGTCTAGTGAAAAAAAAGTAATTTAAAATTAAATGTTTGTGATTATCTTTAATTATTGTTTAAAGTAATTTAAAATTAAATGTTTTATGTAAGAATTAAAGACAATCCCAAACTTGTAAGTAAGTTTTGACCATGCAAAAAATTAAATCAAGATGTTGATAACTCAAAAACCAATATCAAACCATTTTTTTTAATAAAAATTATGCTTTTTAAGATGTTGAGGTTTTTTCTAAAATTATGCTTTAAAAAATGTAGTTCAACGAAGTGCCAAACATCTTCTCAGAAACCGGCTAAAATTCAGTTGTGTTCTTGTAATTTCGGTTTAAGTAATGTCTTTCTTAAAATTTTAAAATAAAATCAATTTGGCCGTTACCATGTGTGAGCTGTTAAAATTAACGGAATTACCATGTGGCAGTCTATTCAACGCCACATGACTAAGAATATATATGGAATATAATTTAGTTTAAATTTAAGTACCCAAATTAATTACTTAAATTACATCAAAATCTTTTAAGTTTGCCCCTAATTACAACTACATCACAAACGTTTTCAAAACCAACATTCCCCTCTCAATTTTTTACTCCATTACAAATTCATCTTAAATGGCTAACGGAGTTAACAGAACCTCCATTTAGGGTAATGTGGCATCATGAGTTAACACACGATGCTTAAAATACATTTGAACCTTCTACTTGCATGAAACCAATTCAACAGTACATATATCTTAATGACTATATTAGATTAGTCATTTTAACAATACGTTTACCTTTAAAATAAAAATATGTAAAAGTAAAAAACATACATCTTAATGATCATATTAGACTAAAAAATATAATTAGAAAAACGTGTTACGCTTAGTGTCATATAAACATACCTCTCAACGACATTTTTGAAAACTTCGAGATCATCTAAAGTGTTACTAATGTTATAACTTTAATCATCATTTTTATAACATATTGAAATTGAGGTATGTCAACCTGTCCATTAGAAATTCACCATAAAATGTGAGACTACCAAGTGGCACTTAGAGAAAAGGAAGAGCATGAGTCAGGGGTTGCAGTTTACATGGGCAAGGGACTAAACAACCTATGGCATCCGGGGAAAGGTGAAAGGTGAAAGCCGAGAAAAATAGAAGTGTAAGAAGAAGAAATATAAATTATGAATAATTTGCATACACTTAAACTTTTTAAAAATATTTTGAAAAAATAAAAAAAAATTAAGTCGTTTATTGGAGAGGAAGAATCAAGGAAGGCCACAACAGTTCTTCAGTCGGCCACAACAGTTTTTATCTATGAACCAAACATCATGGAAATAATATTAACTCAAAATGAACCTCAAACAAACCTGTAGTTTTGCACAGGGCTGTAACTAGTTTTTAGATAATAGTAGGGTTAATAAATAATGATAATACACAATCTTTAGTCTCACGATCTTGATTACCAAAACCATCTCCATGCTGATAAAACCATTGTGCCGTCCGCAAAATATTCATGGCAACTTCTTTGAAATTCCTAGAGAATAAAGAATTCGTTATTACACCTTCATTCATCTTCTTCCATGTTTCGCTAACCAAATATCGTATGTGTTTACGAGCACATTCCTCTGAGGCTCTAGTTTCGTGCGTATAACATTGTATTGATTTAGGAACATCCCCTCTTTTCAATTCAACCTATATACATCAAAAGAAAATGACATTCAAAATATAATATTTCTTCCATATAGTATTTGTGTAGTAATATTAAATATAACTATATTTATTTAAAGAAAAAAAATAAAATCTTCTATTGCATACCGGTGATGTTCCTAGGTCGTCTAGAAATCGTAAAATCATTCCAGCCCAACGAAATATACTTTGGTATTCAACAACGTAGTCTAAGGTGTGTTTTGATATGGGATTAGTGACAAAGCAATAAGCATGAAACAACAGCAGGGGCGATGATACTGAGATCAATGCATTTTCTATGTATTCTTGCAAGGTCAGTGTATATCCATTGTTGTACCACTTTGCTTCCAATAAATAAGCTTTACATAAATCTGCCCACTAAAAAGTTTACGAATTTAAAAAAAAAAAACATTTTAACAGTATATTTACCTCTAAAATTAATTAGATATAGAATAATTACCACTTTCTTCAAGTAAGGAATTATGTTAAATCCTTGTTCCTTAAGAACATCAAGACCCATTTCATTGATGTTGTTGTAGAGAACAAGGTAACATAACCTCGTATATTCTGGAAGATTGTCCAATTCATTAACATCCCATCTAAAATAAAAGATAGTCAGATATTATAACATGCATCTTAATGATCACATTAGACTAGAATATATAATTAAGAGAAGCATGTTAAGCTTAGTGTCATATATATATACAAACCTCTCGACAGCATTTGTGAAAACTTCGAGTTCATCTAGAGTGCCATAAACGTCATAAATATCATCAATAACAGTTATAAATATTCCAACTTTTGTCATCATTTTTCTAAAATACCGAAATTGAGGCAAGTATGTAGCCTCTACAGTCCATAAGAAAATCATCATCAATCTATCGCTCGCGAAGCTCAATTTTTCCCCAAGACCTGTATTGCTCCATCATCTTAATTATTAGAAAGAAGAAAATCGTTATCAGTTTGGGACTTATATATAACAAAATGAAAAAAATAAAATTGGATAGCGTTATTGACACTTCACACAAAGTTTTTAGCAATGTTTAAAGTGACAATAATGTTTGTTTTTAAGTAAAATGTTTTCAGTATTATTGATCACGTGAATTTTTATATATTTTGAAAGGTGGATGATCAATTGTGTTATCAATAAAAATTCTTTCTCCAATCACAAGATGACACAAGGCATGTCTAAGGGTAATATAATCATTTTTCCAACTAGGGGCAAAATGATAAAAATTCTGTCTAAGGATAAATGGGTAAAAACTATGCTAAACTTATAGAGTGATCTTAACTCTCCATTGATCCTCCATTTGATGATCCGAATCATCTACCACCAATGCACTTTTGACTTCTACCTCTTCATTATAAAAAGGATTCAGGTTATTACAATAAAGTTAAAAACCCAATGCTTTTAACTCTCTAAATAAATCTTTATACTGACTTGGGTTTCAGAGTGACCCTCTAAGATAGACTCTGAGCTCTCACTAAATTCCTCCAAGATTTTCGGTAGGTATCTGAGAAGCTAAGAGAGTAAACAAGGAGTAAGGCCGTAACCTCCTATTAAGCTAGTCTACTTCCCTCAGAGTCTTAACACCACGTGTTACCGTGCAGTGACGTAGACATTTTTCAAAACAAGCTGAATGCATACCATTAGGACATTATTGATACTTTAAGGCCTAAAAAGATCACGAAGAATGCCATAAAAATTTTGTGAAGTGTTAATATCATCACCCAGAAATTTGAACAGCATTGATATATAACTCATCTATATAATTCCTCTATTTGAAGAACTATATAATTTAGAACTATAGAAAGAGAAATCAATAAATGTTAGGTCTCAAATCATAAATATGAAATATTCGTGCTCTTATTCTTTTAAATTTAATTACCCTGATGCATGTTTTAGATCTTCCTGATGTGTGGCCTGCACCATGTTGAAGTCCAATTTTGCAAGCTCAAGCAGGATAGGCTTCATGTCCTGTTTCCTCTCATAAACATCAATGAACCACCTGGCCTCCAATCTTAGCATTCTCCAATGCAAAGGAAGCTCCAAGGCATGGCTCACTAGCATCCAAAGATATTCATCTTTGCTTTCTTTATTAACATATTCTTTCATATGTTTGATCGTGAAGTTTCTTGCTTCTTCCAAAATTGTTTCACCTTCTACCAAAAGATAAGAAGCTTCATACAAACTCAGCATTCCCTTTGTGTCCTCACTGAGGCATGCCTTGAAGTTTACTCCCTGCTCCTCCATGAAACTATTGAAAATCTCTGCATTAATCATGAATCAAGATAATGTTAATTACGTGTGAATTAATTATGCTTTAAGATTTAAGCTTGTTGAGTTACTAACTGTCTCAAAAAATTAAGTTAATGGAAAAAAGTTCAATTATTTATTTATACATTTACACGCTCTCTCATGTACAAACTAAATGAAAGATTAATAGCTTTAAACGTGAAATCCAAGTGTAAGAAAAACTAAATATGAAATGGCAAAGAACATAGTGAAATATTAATTTAAAAGTAAGAATTTTTCTTTCAACCGTTATTTAAGCAATTGATGCTACTCATCACACAATGAATTGCACGTGTGCTACTCATCACGAGTGTATAGCATGCAATTCACGGTGTGATATGCAACATCAATCAGTAGCAGTTTCATCCATCATAATTATATAAACGAAATGAAGGCATATAAATTTTTACTACCTTGGGGTACATTATACCCAAATTGTCGTAGAATTCTGAATTTAAGTGATGTAGCATATAAATCCTTGTTTTGATTATTTTCTTTTATATCCTTCAAAATTTTGTTTATCTCATTTTCAAAGTGATAAGATAATTCAAGTCTTTGCAAGGTATCAATTAACTCGAGCTGATCTAGTGGATCCACCAGTTTCTCAAGCATCATCCTCATTTGCTCCTTCAGTTTCTTGGCTCGTTCGGAATAAGATATTCCCTTCATGAAAATTATAATTTTAGTTATTTTGTATGCACAAATAACATAAAGACAAAATTTAAAAAATTTAAAAAGAGAGAATAGAAAATAACCATACCACATATTCATTTCTCAGTGACTGAATATAGGTATAGTCCCAAATTAGTGGTTTGTAATTTGCAGATCTCCTAAAAATGGGTTTACCAGAAATTTTAGTGGCAGCCATGCGGATTCAATTAGTGAATGATCTAAACAAGATAAGAATCATAGGCGACTATCTAATGAAAGAGAGGCCGATAAATACAGAAAACAGATGAAGAGCCATCGAAAAATGACCTTCAATATTATACACTGAAGCTATAATAATGATTGTTGGTTTTGGTTTTGATGTTTTTGCCAAGGAATTGGGTGCTAATTAGATACCTCTATAAATAATAAACATATGGGGCTTAAAAATTCAATAAAAAAATTGTAAATTACAATAAATTAGTACAATCTTTTGTCCTAACTAGACTTTCAATATTATACACTGAAGCTATAATAATGATTGTTGGTTTTGGTTTTGATGTTTTTGCCAAGGAATTGGGTGCTAATTAGATACCTCTATAAATAATAAACATATGGAGCTTAAAAATTCAATAAAAAATTGTAAATTACAATAAATTAGTACAATCTTTTGTCCTAACTAGTCTAAAAGGCCCACGAAGATACAATGTCGCAATCAAATTTATTAGGACTGCAGCTTTAGTTTTAAGTTGCAAAAAATTAAAACAACATGTTGATAACTCAACAATCAACGTCAACACACTTTTTTTTTAAAAAAAAAATTATGCTTTAAAACATGTAAAGTATTTTAGGTTGCTAACTATGATGGCTAACCTATTGGGCATTCTGCTTTTTATCAATAAAGTTGTAACTGTACAAAATAAAAACAAAAAAAACACTACAGTACTCTGTCAGTCAATTTATAAATAGCCGAGGCTCCTATAATTCAACGAAGTGCTAAAATATTATTTTTTTGGTCTTTAAAGTTTGATCATCAATTCAATTGTGTTCTTGTAATTTCGGTTTAAGTAATGTCTTTCTTAAAATTTTAAAATCAAATCAATTTGGCCGTTACCATGAGTGAGCCGTAAAAATTAACGGAATTACCATGTGGCAGTCTATTCAACGCCACATGACCAAGAATATATATGGAATATAATTGAGTTTAAATCTAAATACCAAAATTAATTGGTTAAATTGCATTAACATCCTTGAGTTTGCCCGTAATTACAACTACATCACAAATATTTTCAAAACCAACATTCCCCTCTCATCACACAATGAATTGCATGCATGCTACTCATCACAAGTGTGTAGCGTGCAATTCACGGTGTGATATGCAACATCAATCAATAGCAGTCTCATCACTCATAATTATATAAATAAAATGGAGGCATACAAATTTTTACTACTTTGGGGTACATTGGTAACGACCCATCTCGGGTTGGTCACCTCTGAGACGGTGTTGTCACATTTTTAAAATCCAAGCACAACACATATATGCAGCAATAAAAATAAATACTAACAGAATAGAATTTTTTTTTACAGCAATCCTTAACCCTCAACAGGGGAGATACAACAATATGATATTAACTTATTATTTCATAAAATATTATTTCTCCCTAATAATTTTCTACATGACCAAAATTCATATCATACCTATCAATCAAATTTTTATCTATCACCAAAGCATAAGCTAATAATTTATTTAATATTATTACCGGATAATTTCATTTTTTTATTTAGATTACTTAAAGTAAATCTAACTCAACACATAACACTTAAAGCTAACTCACCAGAAATTTCCCCTTGTTGTTGATCGTCAACACATGACATCATATTTATATTAAACTTCTAATTATTTCTTCAATTCTTCTTAAATCACATCCTTTGAAAATTCTCACTTTGACTTCCAAAAAATTTCGTGAATGTTAAAAACTAAAAAATAAATATTATATTATTACCTTCTATTTTTCTGATAGCTTCTTGTGACTCTTTATGAAATTCTCCCGTAAACTCCTTTAAAATTTTGCTATTTCAACCTTTCTTTCGATCCCCAAATGTTTTAGAAAATAGAGTAATTTGAAATAAAACTAAACAAATTTGCTAAGTAAAAATCTAAAGTTGCCACGCACAAAGCAGGTGGCATATGTGCAAAAGACCTTCCTTTATTTGGCAGCAAATGGCAACATCTACTGCCACGTTTTTTAGCACTTTTTTTTCAAAACTTTTTTTTTCTTTTCCTTTATATTATTCACGAATTTTTTTTCAATATTAAATCCTTCACATATATTATTTTAATTTCATATCATAATTTTTAAATTACTTTTTTACCCTTACTTTACGATTACAGGTATTACGACATTATACTCATATTGTCGTAGAAATCTAAATTTAAGTGATGTAGCATATAAATCCTTGCTTTGATTATTTTCTTTTATGTCCTTCAAAATTTTGTTTATCTTATTTTCAAAGTGATAAGATAATCCAAGTCTTTGCAAGGTATCAATTAACTCGAACTGATCTAGAGGATCCACAAATTTCTCAAGCATCATCCTCACTTGCACCTTCAGCTTCTTGGCTTGTTCAGAATAAAATTCTCTCTCCATGAAAATTATAGTTTTAGTTAATTTGTATTAAACAATAACAGAAAGACAAAATTAAAAAAAAAAAAAAAGAGAAAATAAAAAACAACCATACCACATATTCATTTCTCAGTGACTAAATATAGTTATAATCTCAAATGGGTGATTTGTAATTTGCAGATCTCTTAAGAATGGATTCATCAAAAATTTTAGTGGCAGCCATTCGGATTCGATTAATGAATGATCCAAATGAGATAAAGATCTTTGGTGGCTGTCTAGTAAAAGAGATATCAGTAAATACAGAAAACGGGTGAAGAGCCATCGAAAAAATGACCTTCAGTAGTATACACTGAAGCTATTATAATGATTGTTGGTATTGACTTTTTTGTTAAGGAATTGAGTGCTAATTAAAGACCTCTATAAATAATAAACATATGGTGTTTAAAAATTCACTAAAAAATTATAAATTGTAACAAATTAGTAATCTTTTATCCTAGCTAGTCCACTGGGCCCACAAAGATACAAAGTATTAGGACTCCAGCTTTAATTTTCGAGCTTCAAGAAATAACGTGAACCGAATTAATTTGATCTTTCTTTGACCATGTTTGTGATTATCTTTGATTAAAACAAGATGTTGATAATATTACGCTAAAGAAGAAGAGACTTTGAGAGAGTGGAAAAATGTTCTGCTTTATTTTCTCTGTTAAGATACAGGACTAAGACGATATATATAGCACTAACTAACTAACTAAAAACAGTTACAGACCTAGCTAATATACAATTAGACTAGGAAGCAATCTAATATTTACAAAGCCTAATACTCCCCCTCAAGATGGACTGTGAATATCTTTAACAGCCATCTTGGATAAGAGAGGAAACAACAAGGAAGAAGGTAAAGCTTTGGTAAAAACATCTGCAAGTTGATGTTGAGATCGAATCGGCATGAGTTTGATAAAGCCTTCAGTGACTTTATCACGAATGAAGTGGCAGTCGATCTTTATATGTTTAATCCTCTCATGAAATATTGGATTCGTAGCAATATGAACAGCAGCCTGATTATCACAAAAAAGAAGTGCTGGAGAGGAAACATCCACCTGAAAGTCTTTCAACAATTGGTGTATCCAAACCAATTCACTAGCAGTAGAAGCTGAAGCTCTATATTCTGCCTTAGCAGAGGATCTTGAAACTGTGGTTTGTTTCTTAGCCTTCCATGAGACCAAAGAGTCACCAATGAAAATACAAAAACCAGTGACAGACTTCCTGGTATCCAAACAAGAACCCCAATCAGAATCTTAAAAAGCCTTCAGTTTGAGGGAAGATGAAGAAGAGAAAAATAAACCTTGACCAGGATTGGATTTGAGGTATCTGAGAAGATGATGGGCTGCTTTCAGATGAGGTAAACGGGGTTGAGCCAAAAATTGACTTAGTTTGTGGACAGCAAAAGTGATATCCGGTCTAGAAAGGGTGAGATAAAGAAGACGACCAATAAGACGTCTATACTGAGATATGTCAGTAAGGAGATCACCATCAGTAGCACTAACTGAACTTTAGGATCCATAGGAACATTTGCAGGCTTACAAGCAAGATATCCTGTGTCTTCAAGTAACTGAAGGGTATAATGTCTCTGAGATAGAACAATTCATTTGGCTGATTTAGTAATCTCAAGGCCAAGAAAATATTTCAAAGATCCCAAGTCTTTGAGTTTAAACTGACTGTGAAGAAAACATTTCAGAGAGTCTATAACTTGAGTGTTTGGACCAGTGATGATAATATCATCAACATAAACCAGCAAGGCAACAAAAGAAGACGCCAAACCTTTGGTAAACAAAGAGTAATCAGACTTGGACTGAGTGAAACCAAACTGAACAAGAGCTTGAGAAAATTTTGAATACCATTGTCTCGAAGCTTGCTTGAGACCGTAGATGGACTTATGAAGTTTACAAACCATTTTTCCTCCCTGTTTAAGATTCTCCCCCTTACTACCATAACCAAGAGGAAGATCCATATAGACTTCTTCAAATAAGTCCCCATTAAGAAAAGCATTATTCACATCAAGTTGAACCAAATTCCAATTTTGACTTGTGGCAAGAGCCAACAAGACTTTGACAGTAACCAACTTTGCCACAGGAGAGAAGGTTTCAATGAAGTCAAGTCCTTCTTGTTGAGTGTATCCCTTAGCCACCAACCGGGCTTTGTGTCGTTCTATGGAGCCGTCAGACTTGTATTTTATCTTGTAGATCCATTTACAACCAATAGAATGTTTCCCTTGTGGTAAAGAGACAACTGACCAGGTGTTGTTGAACTCCATAGCATCTAATTCAGCTTTCATAGCATCCCTCCATTGTGAAAGATTAACAGCCTGGTGATAAAATTGAGGCTCATACTGAGAAGAGACATTCATAACAAAGTTCTTGTGAGAAGAAGATAGAGATCCATAAGACAAATAATTGGTCAAAGGATATGATGTATCACAAGTAGGAAATTTCGTATGGGTCAATAAATTGCAATGAAAATCCCTGAGATAAGATGGAGGTTTAGTGACCCTTGAAGATTGTCGAAGAGGAACTTCAGCAGGAGAAGGATCATGAACTGATAAGTCGGGAACAAAAGACTCTTCATGTTGACTAATATCATAGATGTCTTGAAGATTAGTTTGAATAGGGGCTGTAGATTGAGAAACTATAGGAACCTCAAGAGAAGATATAGGCAAGACAAGATCAGGAAAGGGATCAACCAACTTGTCTGAAGCAACCACAGTGTGAAAGGGAAAGATTTCCTCATGAAAAATAACATCTCTTGAGATAAAAATCTGCTTGGATTGAACATCATAGAGCTTGTATCCTTTCATTCCAGGAGGATAGCCAAGTAAAACACAAACCAGAGATCGAGGTTGAAACTTGGTTCTATGAGCAGTGAAAGTTGAAGCAAAAGCCAAACAGCCAAAAACTCTGAAAGATGAGTAATCAACAGCAGATTTGTAAAGAATTTCATAAGGAGTTCTATGATTAATCAACGGAGAAGGTGTCCTATTGATGAGAAAGGTAGCTGTGAGAATACATTCACTCCAAAATTGAATAGGAACTCTGGACTGAAAGTACAAAGCTCGAGCAACATTAAGAAAATGTTGATGTTTTCTCTCCACAACCGAGTTTTGTTATGGCCTGTCCACACAAGAGAACTGATGTAACACACCATTTGCATTAAAGAATTCAGTAAATGCTAACTCAGGGGCATTATCAGATATGAAAACTTTTATTTTGGCATTGAACTGAGTAGCTATCATATTGAAGAACTTGGGAATAATAACACTAACATCTGACTTCTGTTTAAGCAAGAAGATCCATGTAAAACGAGTGCAGTCATCCACCAAAGTCAGAAAAAATCTATATCCAGAATGTGAAGAAACATGATAAGGTCCCCATATATCGCAATGAACCAAATCAAAGGGAAATTAGGACACGTGGTTATGGGAATCAAAAGACAACCTTCTTTGTTTGGCTAAAGGACAAACATAACAAGGAATAGCTTTATTGAATCCAGAAGTGTCACAATGCAGCTGGTTTTTCAACCTATCCAACCTTTTGAAAGATAAATGACCAAGTCTATTGTGCCAAACAGGAGCAGAAATGCTATTAACATAAGCTGTAGAAACAGAACTCAAAATAGCAGCATCAAACACACAAAGGTCTTCAAATTTTTCACCCTTGCCAATCATCTTCTTGCTGTTGAGGTCCTGAATTATGAAGCAATCAGGAAGAAAACTGACTGTAAGATGTGAAGCATTCGTAAGAGCACTCACAGAAAGCAGGTTAAATTTGAACTGAGGAACAAACAAGACATCCTTGAGAATTAACATATTACTTAGCCTAACATCACCACTGAAACTGACTGGAATTCGAGTATGATTGGGCAAAGTGACAGTAGAATTTTGTATAGATCGCATAAAAATAAACGCAGTAGCATTGGAACATATATGTCTGGTAGCACCTGAATCAACTATCCAAAACTGAGTGGAAGAGAAGATAGGATTCAAGGAGACTGAGAAACATATTCCTGTAGTATAAGAAACAGCTGGAACATCATGTTGATCATTAGTTGTCTTAACAGAAGTGGCCAAATGACTGGAAAGCATGGACATTAGCTGCTGGTACTGATTGGTATTAAGATTCTGAATAAAATTCCCAACATTACCCTGTTGATCATTCTTGGTATCTGAACTGGAGTAGAACTGATTGGTGACTTGATTAATAGCGGTATGACTGTTAGAATATGGAGGATTGTCTCTTTGTTTTGGCTTGAAACCAGGCGGATAACCATGGATTTTGTAGTATTTCTCAATGGTATGACCATGAAAGTTACAGTGGGTACAAAAAGGTCTCTCCTTCCTATATCCTTTATAAACCTCAGAATTGTGATTTCCAGAATTATAAGCACCAGTCCTGTTGGAGTTAGCATTATTGACAGCAAAAGCCATAGTACTAGCAGGATCAGAAATAGAACTTGTACGAATGCCAACTTTCTTTTGATGTTCTTCTTGAGAAATCAAAGCAAACACCTTGTTTATGGGTGGCAAAGGATCCATAAGAAGCAATTGGTCTCTGACTTGAGTAAAAGAATCATGCAACCCCATAAGAAATGACATGATATACTCTATTTGGTAATGAGAATTAAGATCCTTCACTCCACCACAAGTACTCTTTCCACAAGTGCATACTGGTCTATAATTGCTTAATTCCTCCCATATAGTCTTCGATCCTTAAGATCAAGCCAAATCTCATGAGCAGAATCAGAGAATATCACACTAGCAGAAATTTCTTTGGAGGCTCGAGTTTTGTTCATGTAACATTAGATTGATTTAGGAACATCCTCTCTTTTCAATTCATCCTATGTACATCAAAGGAAAATGACATTCAAAATATAATATAATATTACTTCCTTATAGTACTTGTGTAGCAATATTAAATATAACTTTCTTTATTTAAGGAAAAAATATAATCTTCTAATAATATATATATATATATATATATATATATACATATATATATATAGCTTGCATACAGATAAGGTTCCTAGACCGTCTAAAAATCGAAAAATCATTCTAGCCCAACGAACTATACTTTGATATTCAGCAACGCAGTCTAAGGTGTGTTTTGATATGGAATTTGTGACGAAGCAATAAGTATATGTGAAACAACACCAGGGGCATTGATTGATGCTGATTATCTGCTGCTGAGCTGAAGATTTGGAACCCTGAGGTTTGTACAGGAAGAAAGCAATGAACTAAAGAATCGTTAGATATCAATTTTCGAATACTCTAATTATCGGTTTGGATCTATTTAAATATCTGATTCGAATCAAATACGATTTTTGTTTACACAATTTTTTTAGCAACTAGAAAGTTACAGCAATTGAATGATTTAAAAGAATTTTTTTTTTAAAAAACTTTGGGGTCATCAACGAGGGCACACCTATCTACGATGGTACAATGAAAGCATCTTCTTTATTTTTAAAATCTTTGGAGGGGTAAGTGTCCCCCCAAACCACACTTTGAATCCATTAATAATAGTCATGTTTAAAGATAACAAGTGGTATTACCATCAAATTAATATAACATTTTATCATTAAGCATAAGAATGTTACCATCAATTAATGTGACCAAAATACAAGCAGATATAACTCTTTTTTTATTATCTTATTTTAACTTTATTTTAAAGCAAGGCATCATGGTTGAACCCTAAATTTAGACAGTGTGAACCTTATAGCATGTAAAATGTAGCAATTTGGTCTAGACATCTATGATATTTATTGATAATCGACTTCAAACAAAAGCACGGCTTGTACCAAGTTTCTAGACATTAGGAATGGGTTGGACAAGTATTGATAAGACATAATCTTCAATCTCACCATCTTCATGGATATACATGCATTGGGCCGTCCTTAGGAGATTTATTACAACTTCATTAAATGTCTTAGAGAAGGAAGAATTTGTTATTCGATCTTCATTCACCTTTTTCCATGCTTTGCTGATCAAACATCGTATATGTTCACGAGCAGCTTCTTCTGAAGCTCCAGTCTCGTGCATATAACATTGAATTGATTTAGGAACATCCCCTCTCTTCAACTCATCCTATATATATATAAAGAAAAATTTAAAAACAAAATAAATAATTTTACTATCTAATTAATAGAGAATGTAGTTAATTGTATACCGTCGATGTTCCCAGATCGTCTAGAAATCGAAAAATCATGCTAGAGCAACGAACTATGTTGTGGTACTCAGTTAAGCAGTCTACCGTCTCTTTTGATATTGGTTTTGTGACAGCGCAATAAGCGTGTACTAAAAATGCAGGCGTTGATACTGAAATCCATGCATTTTCCATGTATTCTTGTAAGGTCGGTTTATATTCACTGTTGTACCACTTTGCTTCCAACAAATAAGCTTTACATAAATCTTTCCACTGAAAAAATTATAGTTGATTTCAAAATATATTTAACTCCAAATATATGTGTGTGTGAAAATAGATATATAAATGCAAAGAAAATGAATACTACATTTAATTAGATATACTAAATCATTACCGTTTTCTTTAAGTAAGGGATTATGTTAAATCCTTGCTCCTTAAGAACTTTAAAAGCCATTTCATTGGTTTCGTTGTAGAGAAGAAGGAAACATAACCTCATATATTTTGGAAGACGGTCCACTTCGTTAGCATCCCATCTAAAATAAAATAGTTAGAAAAAATGTTAATTAATTAAGAAAAAATGATAATTAATTAACCTTAATTAATGCGATTAATTTATACAAACCTCTCAACAATGCTTGTGAAAAGCTCAAGTTCATTTAAGGTACCATAGACATCATAAATATCATCAATCGTATTTATTAGTGAAATAATCTTAGTGAACATTCTCCTATGATATTTGGACCGAGGCTTGTATGTCATCCCCACAGCCCATAAGAAACTCTCCATCAGCTCGTTCCTTGCAAAGCTCATATTTTCGCCAACACCCGTATTATTCCACCACCTTACAAGAAAAAAAAGAAATTCAATAATACTGTGCGCGGCTTATAGCAAAAGGAAAAACATTTTACAGCATCGATTGCAATTTTTCTTTCACGGATCAATTGTAAATTTTAACTCAACGATAGGAATTCCAAGAGTACTACAGCGAGAAGAGAGAGAGAGGAATCAATACACGTTGTATAATTTCTATTAGCTTAGATCCCTATGATGAGGCTTTGTTTATCTTGGCCTGATAGGTAGGTCTTAAATATCGAAACTGAGGCTCGTGTGTAAACCATACGCTCCATAAGAAATTCACCATCAATCTAACCCTCGTGAAGCTCAACTTTTCCTCAAGACCTATATTGCTCCACCATCTTAATTATTAGAAATAAAGAAAGTGTTATCAGTTTACAACCTATAACAAAATGAAAAACATTTTGAGTAGCTCTATTCATACTCTACGCAAAGTTTTTAGTAATATTTAAGGTGACAACAATGTCTTGTTTTTAAGTAAAATGTTTTCTGTATCATGGATCATATGAATTTTTATTTATTTTGAAAAGTAGATGATCAAATGTGTTGTGGATCAAAATCCATTCTTTAATTATAAGATGATGTGTGGCACGTTCAAAGGTAATATAGTCATTTCGCCAATTAAGGGTAAAATGGTAAAACCTCTTGTCTAAGGATAAAAGAGTAAAAATCATATTAAACCTATAGGATGATCTTAACTCTCTATTGATCCTTCATTTGACAATCCAGATCACCATTAATTAATAGTCTCTCTACCTCTTTATTATAAAAGAGGATTCATTTTATTATAAAAGTTAAAAAAACCAACACTTATTAGGACTCCAGCTTTAATTTTCCAACTTCAAGAAATAACGTGAACTGAACTGATTTGATCTTTCTTTGACCATGTTTGTTATTATCTTTAATTAATGTTTAAAGTAATTTAAAATATTTTATATAAAAATTAAAGACAATTTTCACCATGCAAAAAATTAAAACAAGATGTTGATAACTCAACAACCAACATCTACCATTTTTTTTTAAAAATTATGCGTTTTAAGACGCTGTAAACTCAACAACCAACATCTACCAACTTTTTTTAAAATTATGCGTTTTAAGATAAACTCAAAAACCAACATCAATCCATTTTTTTATAAAATGCTACAGTACTCTGTCAGTCAATTTATAAATAGGCGAGGCTTCTATAGTTGGTCTTTAAAGTTTGACCATCAATTCAATTGTGTTCTTGTAATTTCGGTTTAAGTAATGTCTTTCTTAAAATTTTAAAATAAAATCAATTTGGTCGTTGCCATGAGTGAGCCGTTAAAATTAACGGAATTACCATGTGGCAGTCTATTCAACGCCACATGACCAAGAACATATATGGAATATAATTTATTTTAAATTTAAATACCAAAATTAAATGGTTAAATTACATCAACATCCTTTAGGTTTTCCCCTAATTACAACTGCATCACAAGTGTTTTCAAAACCAACATTCCCCTCTCAACTTTTACTCAACATTACAAATTCATCCTAAATGGCTAACGGAGTTAACAGAACTTCCATTTAGGGTGATGTGGCATCATGAGTTAATACGCGATGCCTAAAATACATTTTAACCATCTACTTGTATGAAACCAATTATATTGTAAACCATGTTATTTAATCTAATCTAAGTTAATCAAGTTGGATTTTGTTTTTATTTGGATTCAATCACAAACAATATTTCATATCTGATTGAGAAGCATAATCAGTAATTTAATAATCAAACATCATTATAATATAAATGCAATCTTCTGTTTTTTTTACTTCTAAAATCCACGTACTTAATCTTTGGCAAAAAAACACAACCACAACAATTAAATATGCAATATAAATAAAGAGTAATAACGCCAATAATTAATATGGTTCGGCAACCTTGATGTCTATAGTGCCTGTGCGCTTGATGAATTGATGTGATATATGAGGAGAAGAAATTCGTGAAATTGATCAAATAGTAATTTGAGAAAAGGCATAATAGCTAAATTAAAGGTCTGAATACATGCTTGTTTTTATATTATTGTTCATATACATATTTCATACCATTGTTCATATGTATATGCATGAAATAAAAAAACTGGAAGGGGGCCGGTCTAAATGAAAAACCGGGAGGGGGCCGGTATATGCTGAAAATAAATGAAAACCGTGACAGTGGGAGAGGGCCAATCTAAGATAAAAACATGTCGACAAGTGGGAAGATGTTCCCAAATAATAATTCATGCATTGCGTTTGTTTTAAATATTGATTGTATTACTGAAATGTTGAAGTGTTATTTGTTATTATAAATTTATTTATAGATGAATGAGTCTCACAAAGAGACAATTATGGTGAGAAAGCAACATAGAAGTATGATATGATAAGAACTATCTAAATGTTAGACTATATGTTATTATCAAGTTATACGAGATATAAATGATTAAATATTAAAGGACTATTTATACAAAATGAATACTTCTAGTAAATTTACTTCACTAAGCTTGTGAAGCTCATCCCTCATTGTACAATGATTTCATGTAGCAGGCAGGACAAATAGTTTGGTGGGTTGAGATTCAGACGAAATCATTTTATGTAAGCCACGTACGTGTCCACATTCTTAGACTAATGAGAAAATAAAATAAAAATTTATTTGTAAATCTTCAAGCATTTTACGTTATATATAATGTTTAAGTCAAGATCAAAATGGTGTATCTCCCCTGTTGAGAGTTGAGGATTGATGTAAAATTTCTGTTAGTATTACTTTTATTGTTGCATATATGTGTCATGCTTGGATTTTCAAAATGTGATGACACCGTCTCAGGGGTGGCCAACCCGAGATGGGTCGTTACAGGTTGTGAGGTTGTAATCGACCTCGTGACTACCATGAGATTTGACTAAATCTCCTCATGATCCGACCAAGTATCTAGTGAGAGATCGAGAGCGAGAGAAAAAGGATAAAAAATAGAATTAAATTCTAAAAAAAGGTTTATTAATCAATTAATTTTATTATTTTTAAAAAAAATATTCAAAAAATAATTTTAGAATCAACTTTTACATTTAAAAGTTAAAAATAGGTTTTCTTCTTGTCTGTCATCATTTCAAGTAAAAGTCCAAATATATGATATTAGAAATCAGATGAACCAAATAGTTTAAATCAATGAGTTATGGTTCCACCATCATATGTGTTCTTTACTAATCCAATTTATTTTCCATACAAGATTGATCTTTCACATTTCTTCACTCTAAACATGAATATTTTCAACACACCTTTAATTCCATCACTATAAAATCTCACTCACATCCCACCATTATTTTATCTATGAACCAAACATCATGTAAATAATATGAACTCAAAATGAACTTCAAACAAACCCGTAGTTTTGCATAGGGTTGTAACTAGTTTTTAGATAATAATGGGCTTAATAAATAACAATAATACATAATCTTTAGTCTCGCAATCTTGATTACCAACTCCATCTCCATGCTTATACAAGCTTTGCGCCATACTCAAAGTATTCATGGCAAATTCATTGAAATTCCTAGAGAATGGAGAATTCATTATTACATCTTCATTCATCTTCTTCCATGTTTCGTTAACCAATTATATGTGATCATGAGAACATTCCTCGAAGGCTCGAGTTTTGTGCATGTAACATTAGATTGATTTAGGAACATCCCCTCTTTTCAATTCATCCTATATACATCAAAGGTAAATGACATTCAAAATATAATATAATATTACTTCTTTATAGTGCTTATGTAGCAATATTAAATATAACTATCTTTATTTAAGGAAAAAAATAGAATCTTCTAATAATATATATATATATAACTAGCTTGGATACAGATGATGTTCCCAGATCGTCTAGAAATCGAAAAATCATTCCAGCCCAACGAACTATACTTTGGTATTCAGCAACGCAGTCTAAGGTGTGTTTTGATATGGAATTTGTGAAAAGCAATAAGTGTACGTGAAACAACACCAGGGGTATTGGTTGGTGCCAAAAATCTACTACTGAGCTAGAGATTCGAAACTCTGAGGTCTGCACAAGAAGAGATCAATGAAATAAGGAGTCGCCGGAGGGAAAGGGGGGTGGTGCCTCCGAAGACTCTCCGATGCCTTTGTTAGTGAGTGTAAACCGAGGTTCAAACCCAAGAAGGGGGTGAATTGGGTTTTAAAAACTTTTTAGTAATTAACTTGCAAGTTTTTAAAATAGTTTGATAAGCAGTGCACACAATCAAATAATACACTTGTAAATAAAGGAGTTAAGGAAGAAAAAATTCAAACTCCGTTTATAGTGGTTCGGTAATATTGGAATCTCTCCAACCCTACGTCCACTCCCTTCAAGGAATCTCCTTGAAGTGATCCACTAATCGTTAGCCGAGCAACTTCACAGGTGTTGCACAAACCTTACAATAATCTCTTCCTCAAGGAAGTTACAACCAAAATGTTTAATCCTAAACACTCTAAGAGTTACACCAACTCTTTCCCTTTACAATAAATTGTATTAACTGTAAAGTAAATGGTAGAAAGATAGCAATGAATGTTTTTTAGAAATGAATGATATCTCTCTTTCAAGAACAAGCTTGAAGAATGGCTTACTATGAATTTTTCAAAGCTTTTGAGAATTAATGAGCTATATGATGAATTGAATGTGTTATCTTCCTTATTTAAATGCTCGTTAAAGTGGGTTTCTATAGCCTTGAGTTAATATGGTCGTTTGGCACTAACTTGGTAGGTTTGGCACATTAAATGTTCAAGTCTTGCGTCTCAAACGGTCATATTTTTGAATTACCAGTCGAATGGGTACTACAAGATAATTAACATTTGTCGGTGCTTCATAAAAACGCCGCAATATAATAACCGCTGGTGCTTCTTTTGTGGCGCTTTCTTGAAGCGCCGCAATATACAAAGAACATATAATGTCGTTTCAAAGCGCCATTATATATAAATCTTAATACATATAGCGGCGCTTAGAAGCGCCGCAATATACTGGTAATTAAAAGCACCGGAGCTCCTTAGCATATACCAGAGCGCCGGAATATGAAATGAGTTTCGAGCATATTCTGGCGCTTTAAAGCGCCAGTATTTTCTGGCGTTTCAAAGTGCCGAAATATACTCATCTACATATACTAACGCTTCAAAATATTGAAATATAAAATGAGTTTCGAGTATATTCTGATACTTTAAATACATAAAACATGTGAAGAGACATTGCAAAATGACCTTCAATATTATACACGGAAGCTAAAATAACGATTGCTGGTTTTGATTTTTTTGCTAAGGAATTGAGTGCGAATTAGATACCTCTATAAATAATAAACATATGGGGCTTAAAAATTCAATAAAAAATTGTAAATTACAATAAATTAGTACAATCTTTTGTCCTAACTAGTCCAAAAGGCCCACGAAGATACAATGTCGCAATCAAATTTATTAGGACTGCAGCTTTAGTTTTAAGTTGCAAAAAATTAAAACAACATGTTGATAACTCAACATTCAACATCAACACACTTTTTTTTTTTTAAAAAAAAAAATTATGCTTTAAAACATGTAAAGTATTTTAGGTTGCTAACTATGTTGGCTAACCTATTGGGCATTCTGCTTTTTATCAATAAAGTTGTAACTGTACAAAATAAAAACAAAAAAACACTACAGTACTCTGTCAGTCAATTTATAAATAGGCGAGGCTTCTATAGTTGGTCTTTAAAGTTTGACCATCAATTCAATTGTGTTCTTGTAATTTCGGTTTAAGTAATGTCTTTCTTAAAATTTTAAAATAAAATCAATTTGGTCGTTGCCATGAGTGAGCCGTTAAAATTAACGGAATTACCATGTGGCAGTCTATTCAACGCCACATGACCAAGAACATATATGGAATATAATTTATTTTAAATTTAAATACCAAAATTAAATGGTTAAATTACATCAACATCCTTTAGGTTTTCCCCTAATTACAACTGCATCACAAGTGTTTTCAAAACCAACATTCCCCTCTCAACTTTTACTCAACATTACAAATTCATCCTAAATGGCTAACGGAGTTAACAGAACTTCCATTTAGGGTGATGTGGCATCATGAGTTAATACGCGATGCCTAAAATACATTTTAACCATCTACTTGTATGAAACCAATTATATTGTAAACCATGTTATTTAATCTAATCTAAGTTAATCAAGTTGGATTTTGTTTTTATTTGGATTCAATCACAAACAATATTTCATATCTGATTGAGAAGCATAATCAGTAATTTAATAATCAAACATCATTATAATATAAATGCAATCTTCTGTTTTTTTTACTTCTAAAATCCACGTACTTAATCTTTGGCAAAAAAACACAACCACAACAATTAAATATGCAATATAAATAAAGAGTAATAACGCCAATAATTAATATGGTTCGGCAACCTTGATGTCTATAGTGCCTGTGCGCTTGATGAATTGATGTGATATATGAGGAGAAGAAATTCGTGAAATTGATCAAATAGTAATTTGAGAAAAGGCATAATAGCTAAATTAAAGGTCTGAATACATGCTTGTTTTTATATTATTGTTCATATGCATATTTCATACCATTGTTCATATGCATATGCATGAAATAAAACAACCGGGAGGGGGCCAGTCTAAATGAAAAACCGGGAGGGGGCTGGTATATGCTGGAAATAAATGAAAACCGTGACAGTGGGAGAGGGCCAGTCCAAGATAAAAACATGTCGACAAGTGGGAAGATGTTCCCAAATAATAATTCATGCATTGCGTTTGTTTTAAATATTGATTGTATTACTGAAATGTTGAAGTGTTGTTTGTTATTATAAATTTATTTATATATGAATGAGTCTCACAAAGAGACAATTATAGTGAGAAAGCAACATAGAAGTATGATATGATAAGAACTATCTAAATGTTAGACTATATATTATTATCAAGTTATATGAGATATAAATGATTAAATATTAAAGGACTATTTATACAAAATGAATACTTCTAGTAAATTTACTTCAATAAGCTTGTGAAGCTCATCCCTCATTGTACAATGATTTCATGTAGCAGGCAGGACAAATAGTTTGGTGGGTTGAGATTCAAACGAAATCATTTTATGTAAGCCACGTACGTGTCCACATTCTTAGACTAATGAGAAAATAAAATAAAAATTTATTTGTAAATATTCAAGCATTTTACGTTATATATAATGTTTAAGTCAAGATCAAAATGGTGTATCTCCCCTGTTGAGAGTTGAGGATTGATGTAAAAATTTCTGTTAGTATTACTTTTATTGTTGCATATATGTGTCATGCTTGGATTTTCAAAATGTGATGACATCGTCTCAGGGGTGGCCAACCCGAGATGGGTCGTTACAGGTTGTGAGGTTGTAATCGACCTCATGACTACCATGAGATTTGACTAAATCACCTCATGATTCGAACAAGTATCTAGTGAGAGATCAAGAGCGAGAGAAAGAGGATAAAAAATAGAATTAAATTCTAAAAAAAGGTTTATTAATCAACTAATTTTATTATTTTTAAAAAAATATTCAAAAAATAATTTTCGAATCAACTTTTACATTTAAAAGTTAAAAATAGGTTTTCTTCTTGTCTGTCGTCATTTCAAGTAAAAGTCCAAATATATGATATTAGAAATCAGATGAACCAAATAGTTTAAATCAATGAGTTATGGTTCCACCATCATATATGTTCTTTACTAATCCAATTTATTTTCCATACGAGATTGATCTTTCACATTTCTTCACTCTAAACATGAATATTTTCAACACACCTTTAATTCCATCACTATACAATCTCACTCACATCCCACCATTATTTTATCTATGAACCAAACATCATGTAAATAATATGAACTGAAAATGAACTTCAAACAACCCCGCAGTTTTGCATAGGGTTGTAACTAGTTTTTAGATAATAATGGGCTTAATAAATAACAATAATACATAATCTTTAGTCTCGCAATCTTGATTACCAACTCCATCTCCATGCTTATACAAGCTTTGCGCCATACTCAAAGTATTCATGGCAAATTCATTGAAATTCCTAGAGAATGGAGAATTCATTATTACATCTTCATTCATCTTCTTCCATGTTTTGTTAACCAATTATATGTGACCATGAGAACATTCATCGAAGGCTCGAGTTTTGTGCATGTAACATTAGATGGATTTAGGAACATCCCCTCTTTTCAATTCATCATATATACATCAAAGGAAAATGACATTCAAAATATAATATAATATTACTTCTTTATAGTGCTTATGTAGCAATATTAAATATAACTATCTTTATTTAAGGAAAAAAATAGAATCTTCTAATAATATATATATATATATATATATATATATATATATATATATATATATATATAGAACTAGCTTGGATACAGATGATGTTCCCAGATCGTCTCAAAATCGAAAAATCATTCCAGCCCAACGAACTATACTTTGGTATTCAGCAACGCAATCTAAAGTGGATTTTGATATGGAATTTGTGAAAAGCAATAAGTGTACGTGAAACAGCACCAGGGGTATTGGTTGGTGCCATAAATCTACTACTGAGCTAGAGATTCGAAACTCTGAGGTCTACACAAGAAGAGAGCAATGAACTAAGGAGTCGCCGGAGGGAAAGGGGGGTGGTGCCTCCGAAGACTCTCCCATTCCTTTGTTAGTGAGTGTAAACCGAGGTTCAAACCCAAGAAAGGGGTGAATTGGGTTTTAAAAACTTTTTAGTAATTAACTTGCAAGTTTTTAAAATAGTTTGATAAGCAGTGCACACAATGAAATAACACACTTGTAAAGAAAGGAGTTAAGGAAGAAAAAATTCAAACTCTGTTTATAGTGGTTCGGCAATATTGGAATCTCTTCAACCCTACATCCACTCCCTTCAAGGAATCTCCTTGAAGTGATCCACTAATCGTTAGTTAAGCAACTTCATAGGTGTTGCACAAACCTTACAATAATCTCTTCCTCAAGGAAGTTAAAACCAAAATGTTTAATCCTAAACACTCTAAGAGTTACACCAACTCTTTCCATTTACAATAAATTGTATTAACTGTAAAGTAAATGGTAGAGAGATAGCAATGAATGTTTTTTACAAATGAATGATATCTCTCTTTCAAGAACAAGCTTGAAGAATGGCTTACTATGAATTTTTCAAAGCTTTTGAGAATAAATGAGCTATATTATGAATTGAATGTGTTATCTTCCTTATTTAAATGCTCATTAAAGTGGGTTTCTATAGCCTTGAGTTAATATGGTCGTTTGACACTAACTTGGTAGGTTTGGCACATTAAGTGTTCAAGTCTTGCGTCTCAAACGGTCATATTTTTTAATTACTAGTCGAATGGGCACTACAAGATAATTAACATTTGTCGGCGCTTCATAAAAACGCCGCAATATAATAACCGCCAACGCTTCTTTTGTGGCACTTTCTTGAAGCGCCGCAATATACAAAGAACATTTAACGGCGTTTCAAAGCACCGTTATATATAAATCTTAATACATATAGCGGTGCTTAGAAGCGCCACAATATACTGGCACTTAAAAGCGCCGGAGCTCCTTAGTATATACTGGAGCGCCGGAATATTAAATGGGTTTCGAGCATATTCTGGCTCTTTAAAGCGCCAGTATTTTCTGGCGCTTCAAAGTGCCAAAATATGCTCATTTGCATATACCGGTGCTTCAAAGCGCCAGAATATGAAATGGGTTTCGAGCATATTCTGGCACTTTAAAGCACCGGTATTTTTCGGCACTTTAAAGCGCCGAAATATACTCCTCTACATATACCAGCGCTTCAAAGCGCCGATATATGCTCCTTTGCATATGCCGGCGCTTTAAAGCGCCGGAATATGAAATAGGTTTCGAGCATATCCCGGCGCTTTAAAGTGCCGATATTTTTCAACGCTTTGAAGCGCCGGTATATGCTAAAAATTTCACATATAAAATAGCTGCCGCGATTTTTTTTCCCCCAAAATTTTTTTGCCACTCGATCCCTTAGCTCCACCGCGCCGTTTCCCCCAAAAATTCGGTCCTGCGGACTCCCCCGCCATACTCTTCTTGCTGCTTCGCTTCTTCTCTTTATTGGTCCACTGATACTTCCTAATCCTCTACCCTTAATCGTGCACGACATTAAACCCCAACACAAAGATACTGTAAGCCTTTTCCAATTCTTCTGTTTATTTTCCAATTCTTTTGTTTTGTTGTTCCCTTCATCGATTTCTGTTTTTTTATATACCTGTTGGTTTGGTTTATTTTTGGGTTGTATTTTTGAGTTATCATAATTTTTTTTGATTTCGTTAATTTGAGAATTTCATGTCTTTTAACCCGGTGTTTACTTTTCCTAGAGTTTCTTTTCGTGAATGCATTCTAGTAAATTAACATTTGGAGACGAGCAAAGCAGACAAAGCAATGTGGCTGATGAAGTGCCGTGCTTTGGTCTCTTGCTCCCTTCAGAGTCCTTCTTCATCTGAAGATCCCTCTCCCCCGTCGCCAAAGTCATCCTCTCCATCGACCCTCTCCTCTCCAATGATGACACTCAGGTTCGTTTATATAGATATGCACATTCTTGTTCTTACTTGAATTCATAGCGATATGTGGATTTTATAGGATGTTTGATGTGTATAATTGGTTTGGATTTGAATTGCTGTTTTATTTTGTTGACGAGGGGTAGAATAGGCTTTAAGTGAGACTTGCTGATTTAATGATCTGATCTCCTCATGTATTGCATAAGGGTTAAATTGATTTTTTTCCGAAGTCATACATTAATCAGGTCTCATAATGGTCATGAAATGCACTCAAGGTTTCTTGATTCAATGTTGAGCTCCCTGCTCTCTAGAGATGTATGTTTTTGCTATGTATACTAATGCCTTTTCCTCCAGCTCTGGCATCCATAGGCAGTGTATTTCTAACCGTTGTTTGGACAGGCATTCTAAGTTTGCATAATGCACATACAGATGGATTTTTGCTCCTAAAACTGTGTACAAATGGATTTAGGTTTGGAGTTATTAATGAAAGGGGTAAAGGGATAAAATATCTGTTTTTTTTATTGAGATTTTCTCATAAATTTTTGTTGTACCTGCTTTAGAAAATTATTCCATGCCATCCACCAAGTAGGTACTTAAAGGTCAATTTCTATCCACCAAGTAAAGATTCAGTTAAGATGTGGAAAGTTGTGTTATATCTGATGTTTCTATTTGCATACTTAACATCTCTGACCAATGATCTTCTGGGACAGGAACCTATCTTCTAATTATTCACAATCGATGAAAGAAGTGCGCAAAGTACCCTTTTGAAATTTATTATTAACTTTTTTCTTCACTTGCTAGTGGTCTTTTCCAATCATTAGTACTTGTTCTGCTGCATGTTCTTTTCTTTTTCCGGCATTGCATGGTTACATGATTATTTATCCTTTCTAGTGGCTAACTTTTTATTTTTGTTCTGGAATGTGGAAGTTCTAATGGGAAAAGTCTGTTGAGAATGGATTATTTTTGTTCTAGGATAATGAGAATGGATTTAGATGAAGACAAAATACTCAATCGGACTGAAACAGAAATGGGCAAATTGACACTTGTTGGAAATTGATTGTCAAATAGACAAATCTCTGGCATAAAATTTGTTTTTTTCCTTGTTCTTATTACTTTTCCTTTAATTTGTGATTTTCCAACATATAGAGCGTAAGCTTAGCAAATGCATTCTCTCTCTTTCTAGTGATGTGTGTGATTTATGTTCCCCTGTTTTCTTTGCAATCAAAGGTTCAATGGGAATTGCAAGCAGAGTATAAGTTGTGTACGATTATTGGAATGTGCTTGATTTTGAATAGAACAAGCTACTGGTAGTGAGTTGAGCTGGTGAATACAGTTCTCTAAAGAACAAACTTTGAACTAAATGCTTTCAGTCTTTCTTTAACTACATGAGGTGCATGGAAGAGGAATTATTGATGTTTGAAAATAGTTTTTTGATTGTTTTTAATGGGTTTTATGGAATGGACAGTTGTCATGTTTATTAAGATTGATAGAGTCATAATTAATGAGGGAAGGTCTGAAGTGATGCTACCAAAAAACGGTTGAAGTAATTGTTTGGTTTCCTTGAAGGTATTACATGTGAAATTGTGGCCTAACCAAAGCTCCGTACATACACGCTAAAGTGTTCAATGATTTGGAGCTGTCACAGAAGTGTAGGGAATTAGCGTGATGAATTTTGTAAAAAAAATTCTGATGGGTAGAGAAAGGCTCTATTAAGTCTGTACCTTTTCAACCTCAAGGGAGTATAGATTTAGCCCTCAATTAAAGTGATACATTAGAAGGAACATTGGGTAACCCTTGTATATTGTTTTTTTTCAATCACTGTTTTTTTATTCTTGTCTTGACTTCCATGCTTTCAGTTATATTTGGTATCCTCTGCCTTTCTAGGGCTTTTTATTTTTAATTTCTTATACTTACAAGAGAAATGCATAAGCTCTTTGCATTTATGTTCAGTTTGTATTTTGTAATATGGTATTCTTTGCTGTTATGACCAGTTTGTTTGTGTTCTTTTTCTTTTCTTTCTTTTGTTGCTATTATGTCTATTTGAAGGATCTTTAACAGCTTTTGACTGCTTAAGAAGAGGTTTTTTTTAATTATTTTATTATTTCTTTATAGAACATCTATCATTGCATCTCTGTCCATATCATATAAGTTGTTCGAATGTTGTATTTTGCAAGCAAAACAGTGAACAAAACTTGAGGTCGGCGAATTTAGATTCATCATGTAACTAGATGATGAGGGAGAGAAGTGTTTTTGGCTTTAAAGGAGATGAAGGTTGTTGTCTTTCCAGATACATGCATCATAGCATTTATATTCACGTATACAGTTGGTTAATAGAGGACTTCATAATTGATTTCGTGATGGTAAAATAATTTTTTAGACTACATTCCATTACTTTGTTTTGTATGGATTTTATATGTTAACTATGACTGTTTTTTATGTAAATGAGATGACTTTTGTATTGAGTAAATGAATTTTTATGAATATTTGATGGTACATTTTATATATTGAAGAACATTTGAAATATAATGGATTTGATGGTACATTTTATTTATTGAAGGGTATTAGTGTTGATATTTAAGCCAAAATAATGTAAAAACACAATTAAAATCACTTTTAGCGGCGTTTAAAAGTGTCACAAAATAATGTAAAAACACAATAAAACCACTTTTAACGGTGCTTAGAAGCGCCGCTATACACCAATATATTTCGGCGCTTTTAAGCGCTGGTATAAGCGCCACAATATACCGGCGCTTAGAAGCGCCGAAAAAATATGCATATTGCGGCGCTTTCTTTAAGCGCCGGTATTTGCGCTTCGGCATCACACATACCGGTGCTTTATCCGGTGCTTGCAATAAGCGCCGGTAATACATATTGCGGCACTTTAAAGCGTCTCAATATGCAAAAAAAAGCGTCGGCGTTCGCCTAATCTGTTGTAGTGGGGTCAAATGAAAAATCTCCACTTTTAGGATTAAGGAGAGTACCAGTCGACTGGGTGAAGTTACCAGTTAACTGGGTCCTTAGTACCAGTCGACTAGGAACTTACTGTCCCATATCCCAATCGACTGGTATGTAGACCCAGTCGACTGGGTTGCCTTTTAACCCAGTTTTCGTGTTTCAAAATAGTTTTTGACTTAGAAACTTTTTATGTTATAGTTTTGTCAAAGTCTTTTGTAAATTGAGCCATATATAAAGCTAAGTAGTTGAGTTTAGAGATTTACAGACTGGTTTAATTACCTTAGTGCTTATTCTAGATCTTCTATCTTCTTTTAGTGTCTGAACGTGTTGGAATCTTGCATCTTGTTTCTTAACTGAATGCTTTTACCTCTAAAATACTTAGATAAAACTATTAGTGCAATTTAAATAGTGTTTTTTCATTACTAAAATCAAATATGGATTAACAATCTCCCCCATTTTTTATGATGACAAAACTAAGAAGAGAAAAAACAGTTTTAAAACTAAGTGTTGGTTTTTTTTATATATAAATCTGGACAGATTTTCCTCTATTTTTTTGATAAAAACCAACTTGTAAGCATTCAAAAACATTTGTAATATAGCAATATCAATCCCAACCAAGCAATGTAAGACTATATTACTTTTGTTAACATGTTCGGAACAATACTCCCCCTAAATTTATTCTATCTTAGATTACAAAAGCTTTACAATAGATTTTTCTCTTTTTCTCCCCTGTTTTGAAAATAGTAGAAAATGAAGTGTAAACTTGAATAATAAGCAATTTAGTCACCACAGACATGAAGATAAGGCATAAACAAACTTTTGTGCAAAAACTAGGCATCATTCAAAGTTAGGAAGACTCCTCGGGAAGAGTCAAAAGTTTGCACAGAAGCTTGAGCAGTTAAAGCATATAGATGAGCAAAAAGTTCTTAAGTTAAGTAACCATATAGCTTAAAAGTAAAGCATATTTGTGAGCTAATAGATAAATGAGTGAAACATAAGCAAGAATATACAGCAATCCATACATCATAAGCTTACAGAATCTGTCTGAACATCGAGTACAAGTACAAGCATATGAATGTATGTAAAGAAAAGAAATATTCTTGCTAAATATCCATTGAGCTATATATACATAACCGAAATGATAAAAGAAAAACTCAATGAGCGGGGGAGTCAGAATTATCCTAGAGAATATCTCAAATCTCTACCAACAAGCTTTCCGAGTGCTCTCGGAGTAACTCAAAGTCATCCTTGAGGGTGCTAATGTCATGACACATGTGCTCAATATCAGTCCGCACCAACTGGAAGCTCTAGTTGACAGAAAATCTCAAGCTCTTGAAGCCCGATTGCATGGATAACTATAGGCTCGCAATAGCCTGTAAAACTTCGTCGTGTCCAGCCTGACCAGCACCATATCCACCATGTCAAGCATGCTGTGGACTATGGTCAGTGTCCATGGTAGTGGGAGGAGCTGCATCATCAGGAACCTCGTCGTCCTCCTTACCATTGTCATCATTACCGATCCTAATGTTCTTCCCAGCCTTGAAGTAGATCATGCCATCCCAGATCAAGCACCCCATCTTCTTCAGTGAAGTGACATTAATAATATCCTTAGGGCCGATGTCATGGGCTTCTGAGGAAGACAGGGGGACATGAAAGTGTTGGAGGATCATGGTGATGAGCATCCCATATGGGAGGCACCCGGAGTCACTTGCTTCGTCATTTATCATGTTGGCTAGCAAGGGGGTAAATATTGAAATGGTGTCCACTTTTGATACTTCAAATCAATACTATATCAATTTTAGACATATATCCCTGACTCCCGAGTCTCGGGTGGATAGTCCAACTCACTAGAAGGTTGAACAATTTTGAATCAAGGGGCATGTCACTACATTGGTGAAATGTAGTGGGTCTAAAGATATAATTAGGGTTGCCCCTAACAATTTGACATGCCTTCTCGTAGTCAAAATTGTCTGGCAATTCATCCAGACTCCACTGGACCCTTCCCACGAGGATTCTCAGTAGATTGACCAAAAGGTCGGTATTTACTTCAAATTCTATGCTCATCACCTTGGTCTTAAATCGAAGAGCTAATGGGCTCAGTTTGACCAAGTTGGCATAAAATTGATGGATTAGGCGTGGGTAATATTTTTGGTGTATTTTGACAAGTGGGGTTAAGCGTATAGCCTCAAAAGCTAGTAAAATGTCAAATTTTGCACGACATATAGAGTCGAAATCGATGAGTCTACCCATCATGATTTTTTTATGATGGATGACAGAGGTATACATGTCCTTAACGGTTGGACTCCAGAAGAACGAGTCATCGAGCTCGGTCCTCATTTGTTTGCTTAAGGAGCTGGCTACACCTTTCCCTTTTGCGTCCGGTGCAAGGACTTCTCGGAATGAGGCCTTGTGGGTGCGTGAGGTCTGGAAACCGTGGTCTTAACACGTATTCTCTCATACATTTTTTTTTAAAAAAAAATGTTTGGAGAGAGATTTGGGGAAATGATGGGGTTTCAACCGTGAAAAGTTAAAATTGATGTGATTTGAGGGATGATTAAGGGTTCTATGGAGTAATTTTGAGAGATTGCGATCTAATATCAAAGATTTTGTAGAGATAGAAAGCTTAGGGTTTTCAAAAATGACGTAAAAACTGAAAAAATTAAAGTGACTATTTATGTAATCGCAATACCAGTCGACTAGGTTAGGGTACTAGTCGACTGGGTCCTTCATATTTTGGGGACAATTTGACATACCAGTCGACTGGGTAATCTGGCAGTAAGACACCAGTCAACTGGGCATCCTTTACCTGTCGACTGGGGTGTCCAGGAGAAATTCAAATTTTTGCTCCAAATATTCTCGTGTAATACCAGTCGACTGGGCCGTGTACTAGTCAACTGGTGAAATGGGCAGTGAGTTACCAGTCAACTGGATCAATATACTAGTCGACTGGGTCAAGTAAAAAATCTTTTTTTGGTCAAGTTGATATTACTAGTGTTATCACAATGAATTTGTATGTTTTTAAAGTTTATGTCATAGTCTTCTAATTGTTGTTTTATCCACAACACTTGTACACAACAACTTCTGACTGCTACATATTCCACTTCAGCGGTTAATAGAGCAACCGAATTTTGTTCTTGGAAAACCAAGAGGTTAACATTGCACCTAAAAATTGGCATGTTCCACTAGTGCTTTTTCTATCTAGCCTACAACCCGCAAAATCAACATCCGAATATCCTACAAGCTCAAAAGTTTATTTTCTAGAATACCATAACCCTAGGTTTTGAGTGCCTTAAAGATATCTTAGTATTCTTTTTACAGCAATTACATGTAATTTCTTAGGATTAGTTTGAAATCTAGCACACATGACATGCATACACTGAACATTATATCAGGTCTACTTACAATTAGATAAAGTAAGGCTCCTATCATGCTTCTATAAGTTTTAGTATTTACACACTTATCTTCCTCATCTAGGTCAAGTTTTGTAGAAGTTCTCATAGGAGTGCCCATTCACTTTGAGCTTTCCATCCCAAACATCTTTAATAGGTCCTTGGTGTACTTTAATTAATTGATGAAGATGCCTTCTTTCAATTGTTTAATTTGAAGTCCAAGAAAGTAGGTAAGCCCTCCCATCATGCTCATTTCAAATTTATCTTGCATACACTTAGCAAACTCTTGACACATAGATTCATTAGTAGCACCAAATATAATATCATCAACGTATATTTGGACTAGTAGTGTGTCATTTTTGTGAAGAGAATTGTGTCTATTTTTCCTCTTGTAAAACCATTTTTAAGCAAAAACTTACTCAGACTTTCATACGATACTCTTGGAGCTTGCTTCAACCCATAGAGTGCTTTAGAAAGCTTATATACATGGATTGGAAGACTTGGATTTTTAAATCCAAGAGGTTGCTCAACATACACCTCTTCTTCTATAAAGCCATTTAAAAATGCACTTTTTACATCCATTTGAAATAACTTAAATTTATTAAAGCATGCAAAGGCCAATAACATACAAATGGCTTCTAATCTAGCTACGGGAGCATAAGTCTCATCAAAATCTATTCTTTTTTTCTTGATTATATCTCTTAGCAACTAGTCTAGCTTTGTTCCTAGTTATTATTCCATTTTCGTCCATTTTATTTCTATATACCCATTTAGTTCCTATTATAGTGTGATTCTTTGGTCTAGGAACTAGATTCCATACTTTGTTTCTTTCAAATTGATTTAATTCTTCTTGCATAGCATTTATCCATTCAACATCTTTTTCGGCTTCTACAAAAGTCTTAGGTTCTACTTGAGATAAATAGGCTACAAAATTGCAAATATTTCTTATAAAGGAACGAGTTCTTACCCCTTATGAAGGATCACCAATCATTTGATCGATTGGATGATAATTCACATACCTCCAATCTTTAGGAAGACTATCCTCTTTTTGACTTGTAGATGGTTGATCAAGATTGAGAGCATCTACCACTTGTCTTGTTTGAGGTTGACTCTCCTTCAGGTCAACAATGGGAGTAGATGTTTCCATTCTTGGAATAAAATATGCATCATCATTAAAAGAAACTACTCTACTACTAATTGGGTTAGATCATCAAAGGCAACATGTATAGATTATTCAACCACTAGAGTTCTTTTGTTAGAGACTCTATGAGTTTTACTATAGGTTGAATATCCTAAGAATATCCCTTCATCGGTCTTGGAGTCAATTTTACCTAAATTAGTTTTATTATTACTTAGGATAAGCATTTGTAACCAAAAGCACAAAAATAATAGATAGTAGGCCTAATTAAAACTCTATGTAAAACATAGCAAGGAGTGTTTACGGCTTCCACCCAAAAATATTTTGGCAAGCTATTTTCACAAAGCATTGTTCTAGCAAATTCTTCTAGAACTCTATTTTTCCTATCAACAACTCCATTTTTTTGAGGAGTTCCAAGTATTGAAAAATGGTGATCAATTCCATTTTCATCACAAAATTTTGAAAAGCTTTGGTTTTCAAATTCTTTTCCATGATCACTTCTAACGCTTGAAATAGAAATACCTTTTTCATTTTGAACCTTTTTACAAAAGTTCACAAATCCTTTGTACACTTCATCCTTGTAAGCAATAAAAATAACAAAGGTATATCTTGAATAATCATTAACAATTACAAGAGTATATTGATGGCCACCTAGACTAATGGTACTTATTGGACCAAACAAGTCCATATGCAAAAGTTCCAATGGTCTAGAAGTTAAGATTATATTTTTTGATTTAAAAGGAACTCTTGTTTGTTTTCCCATTTGACAAGCATCACACACCTTGTCTTTTTCAAATTTGATTTTTGGAAGCCCAATGACTAAATCTTTTCTTGAAATAATTTTAAGCAAATCCATGTTCACATGGCCAAGTCTTCTAAGCTATAGCCATGGGTTTTCACTAAAAGCGGGAAAATATTTTTCATTTTCTGAATGCAAAGATTTAAAATCAACTATATAGATATTTTTGTGTCTATGGCCAACAAACTTGATTTTGTTACTTTTGATGTCTATAACTAGACAATGAGAGGTTTCAAATATGACTTTGTTGTCTTTGTCACATAATTGACTAATACTAAGTAAGTTTGGCTAGGCCTTGCACATATAACACATGATCAATGGTTGAGAAATCATTACCAAATTTTCCATGCCCGATGATCTTTATCTTTGTGTTATCTCCAATGGTGACATATCCACCATCCCTTAGAATTAGTTCTTTGAACATACTTTGATCACCGGTCATGTGTTTTGAGCATCCACCATCAAGGTACCAATAGTTACCTTTTTCCTTGGTGTAGAAACATATCTACATTACACAAGGATATACAATTGCACTTTTACGTACCCAAAATTTCTTGGGTCCTTTAGGGTTAATCCTAGAAAATACGATTCCTTTCAGGATCCATACTTTCTAAAATATTATAAGGTGCTCTATAGACATGTTGATGATGCATAATCCTAGGATAATAGTTATTGAACTTTCTAGGATTTCTTAAATGTCATGTCTGTAGTTCCTTGGATAAGCAATCCTAGAATACATGTTTCTATTATGAAAATTATGAACACGCATGTTATCTCTAGGAATGGTATGACAGTAATTTCTAGGATATGCACTTGTAGCATTATGAGAATACATACTATCTCCAGGATGCACATGATGGTAATCCCTATGCAACGAGTTAGGCATGGTGTATACTCTAACTCTTTTCTCTCTTAAGAGATTCAGCATGGGTGTATACTGAGTTGTTCCTTAAGATAGCATGAGGGCTGTGGAGATCGGCAACCACATGGGACCTAGGACTTGGTCCGCTCCCGGTTTCCCATGTTGATAAATCCGAGAATCCGGTGTGGATATCCTTTCTTACTAATGTCGAACCCAGGACTCGGTCATCCAAATTGATTCGACTAACCTATCCATACCACATACAGGCGCATATATATGAGGAATTTAAATATAAACAGGTATTAATCAAGTTAAATATTCTAACAATGTTATAACAAAGATAATCAATGAATGAACATATGGAAAAGCATAACTAGGGCTTTAATCGAGCCCTATAGGAGTTTAGTTACACATACTAAATAAACTAAACATTCTAAACATAATGAAATAATAACAGAAAACTAAATCCGAAGAAGACTCAGGAGACGAGTCGTCAATTCCTCTCCTAAGCTCTCTACTTCGAATCTAGAACAAAAGGTATACTAAAAGGAAGATAAGCTCCTCCAAAGGGAGATATGTTTATGTGTTTTACATGGCTATTTGTAAGGTTCTAAAGGTGCCTTGAAAGCCTAATTTCTATAATAAGTCCGAAAGAAATCTTTCCAAAACTGGCTTTGCCGCCTCTCTGTGCGTATGTGCTCGATCGCATGCTTTTGCGCTCGAGTGCATGGGTGCGCTCGAGCCTTCTATGTGTGCGAGTGATTGCTTGTGCACTTGATCGCAGCCATATTCCACTCGATCGTACTAGCTCTTTCCAGATCTTCAGTTTTCTTCCTTTAAAGCTTCAAAATGCTTTCTTTTCTTCACAAGCCTATAAAAAACACAGAAAACACAAAAAAAAAGAAGTAAAATAGAATAAAATATATAAACAAAAAGCTTAACAAATGTAAATTAAGGCGCTTAAATATGAATATTTAAGCTCCTATCAGATCCCTATGGGAGGGATCCAATGGAGTCTTGATGGATGGCCAGACAATTTCGAGGTTGAGGAGGCGTGTTAGATAGTTAGGAGCGATCCTAACTATGTGTTCAGACCCACTACATTTCACACATGTAGTGACATGCCCCTAGACTCAAAATTGTTCAACCTCGTAGTGAGTTGGACCATCCACCCGAGATTAGGGAGTCAAGGGCATCTATCTAAGATAGATATCGTGTTGATTTGGTGCCTTAAAACTGGGCACCACTTCAATATATACCCCATGCTGCTCGCCAATATGATTAATGGCAAAGCAAGCGACTTTGGATGTCTTCCCTACAGGATGCTCATCACACTCATACTCCAGCACTTCCGAGTGCCTCTCCCCACCTCTGAGGCTCAGGATATCGGGCCGAAGGACATCATCAACATCTCCTCGCTGAAGAAGATGGGATGCACGGTCCGCGACGGCTTCATCTACTCCAAGGTCAGGAAACACATTCGGATTGAAGAGGATGACAGTAGTGATGATGAGAATGCTACTGTTGCTGTTGATATGGATACGAATACCCGAGCACCTCCTATGGGTGACTCGAGTGCTGGTCAAGCTGGGTACGGCGATCTACTTCAGGCTATAACAAGCCTTCAGCTGACCATACAGTCCAGATTCTAGACTTTGAGCTCCTCCATTGAGACCCTTCGGGATGACTTCGAGCTGCACTAAGAGCGCACCGAGAGTTCCCTGGCTGAGATTTGGGATCTCATTCGTGACAGCTCGGACTCTCCCACTCTATGAGTCACTTTCCTATCTTCCTTTTGATGTACTTGATGTAGACCTTTTTCATTGTTCTTAGCACGAACATATCTTCATAAGTTTTGTCATCATCAAAAAGGGGGAGATCATTGACCCTCACCTATATTTTAATGATGACAAAACACAACTATTATCATACTAACGATGTTATCTAAGTGTATTAAGCAATAAAAGCATTCAACTAAGGATCAAGGTGCAAGAACTCAACCCAAGTGAAGATAGAAGAACTAGTATAGGTATAAGGTATTATAAACAAGTTGTAAGTCTCACTTGTTGGGGTAAACAGCTTGTCCAATGGCTCTTTTTGAAAAGCATTTTAACATAACCTTTTAATCAAACTAAAATCTCTTCAAAACATGAAAACTAGGTTGTTAAGCAACCCAATCGACTGGGTACTTATACCAGTCTTCTGGTATAAGGGATAATATGTCCCCAGTCGACTGGATCAAACATACCAGTCGACTAGTACTTTGGACAGAAGTTTCCCAGTCGACTGGTAAATCATACCCAGTCGACTGGTAAGTCATACCCAGTACCTTCAACAACCTTAAAAATGTGATTTTTAAGCATGACCCAGTCGACTGGTAAGTCATACCTAGTACCTTCAACAACCTTAAAAATGTGATTTTTAAGCATGACCCAGTCGACTGGTACTAAGACCCAATCGACTGGTAGTTCAAAAAATATAACTGTTGGGACGCGAGAATTCAGCACAACTTGCACAAATTTGAACCAAATCAATTCTAAACGACCATATAACATTAAGGCTATATAAACCCACTCGATTGAGCATTTCAAAAAGAGAAAAGAAAATACATTCGATCAAGTTTTTACTTATTGATACTCAAAAAGCTTTGAAAAATAGATTGTTGAGCCATTCTTCAAGCTTTACCTTGAAAAAGAGATATTATTCAGTTGTATAAGCTTCCATTGTTGTCTCTCTACTGTTTTCTTTACAGTATTTATTGTAAAGGGATTTGCTTCCAAAAGGAAGGGATTTGCTTCTGTAAGGAATGGATTTGCTTCCGTAAAGAAGGGATTTGCTTCTGTAAGGAAAGGATTTTGCTTCCGAAAGGAAGAGGTTTGCTTCCGAGAAGAAGGGATTGTAAGGTTTGTGCAAAACCCGTGAAGTTGCACGACTAAGTTTCTTAGTGGATTACTTTAAGGAGGTTCCTTGAAGAGAGTGGACGAAGGGTTGGAATGAATCCAATATTGCTAAACCACTATAAACTGAGCTTGCATTCTCTATTGCTTAAACTCTTTATTTACAGCACATATTACTTGTTTAAATGCTTGTTGGTTTATCTGTTTTTATAAACTTGTGTTTAATCCGCCAAAGTTTTTAAAAACTCAATTCACCCCCCCAACCCTCTTGGGTTGAAACCTCAGTCTACAACCTCATACATTCTGAAAGATGGTCCAATTCATTAACATTCCATCTAAAAAAAGATATATAGTCAGATATAACATGCATCTTGATGATCATATTAGACTAAAAAATATAATTAAGAGAAGCATGTTAAGATCATTAGTGCCATATATACAAACCTCTCAATGGCATTTGTGAAAACTTTAAGTTCATCTAGAGCGCCATAAACATCATAAATATAGTCAATAACGATTACAGATGTTATAACTTTAGTCATTATTTTTCTAAAATATCAAAACTGAGGCTAGTATGCCAACTCTACAGTCCATAAGAAATTTACCATCAATCTATCCCTCACGAAGCTCAACTTTTTCCCAAGACCTGTATTGCTCCACCATCTTAATTATTAGAAAGAAGGAAATCATTAGCAGTTTGTGACCTATAGCAAAAGGAAAATACATTTTGAGTAACATTATTGATACTCCACACAAAGTTTTTAGCAATATTTAAAGTGACAATAATGTCTTGTTTTGAAGTAAAATATTTTGAATATTATGGATCAAGTGAATTTTTATTTATTTTGAAAGGCAGATGATCAACGATGTTGTGGATAAAAAAAATTCACTCTCCAATAACAAGAAAACGCGTGGCAAGTCTAAAGGTAATATAGTCATTTAGTCAACTAGGGGTAAAACAGTACAAATCTAGTCTGAAGATAAAAGAGTTAAAACCATACTAAACCTATAGAGCGATCTCAACTTTCCATTGATCCTCCATTTGACAATCCAGATCATCCATCATTAATGCACTCTCTCTACCTCTTTATTATAAAAGAGGATCACTACAAGATAAAAGGTTATCGCCGGCGCTTTTTTTTGCATATTTCAGCGCTTTAAAGTGCCGAAATATGCATTTCCGGCGCTTTCAAGCTCCGGTATGTGTGGTGTTGAAGCGCAAATACCGGCACTTAGCGAAAGCACCCCAATATGCATATTTTTTCGGCGCTTCTAAGCACCGCTATATACCGACGCTTCTAAGCGCCACTATTTACCGGCACTTCTAAGCGCCACTCTATACCGGACATTTTATGCATATTGCAGCCCTTTAAAGCGCCACTAAAAGTACGATTTTAATTGTGTTTTTACATTATTTTGACTTAAATATCAACATTCACCTTCAATAAATAAAATATACCATAAATTACAAAAACAAATTCAAATGTTCTTCAATATATAAAATGCATCAAGCATCCATAAAAATTCCTTCAGTCAACACAAAATTCATCTTATTTACACAAAAAAACTATCATAGTTCACATATAAAATTCATACAAAAACAAAGTAATGGAAATATTGTATGAAGAATTATTTTAGCATCATGAAATCAATCATGAGATCCTCTATTAACCAAATGTTGTAGTAAAGACTTCAGCTCATCCATTTGGGATTGCATATTATTAATTTGATCATCATGCCTCGCTGTTATTTGTTGAATTTGTTGCGCATACTGTTGATTATTTTCTTCTATTTGTGCTCTCAGACTATTTATCTCTTCAGCATAGGCCCCATGGTATCCCATATCATTCCTTATTTGAGCTGAAAGTTCAAACACAGCAGAAGGTGTAACTCCAAAACCCTGACCTCGGACACGACCAGAACTCTCTTCACCCATAAGCTCGGTGAAGACTTCATTTTGTATTGCTAAATTATTGCTAGCATCAGAGGATCCTGAAGCTGCAACAAGTTCAGCAACACGAGCTTCAGCTGTCACCTAAAATTAGCAAACAATAAAGATTAAACTCCTCCGAATATTTAGTAGCTAATTACAGCGAAATTTGCATAAAACAAAAGGTGTTTATCGTATTTTATAGAAAAACGGGCAGAATTTCCCCTATTTTTGCATAAAACCTCCTACAAAAGAAAAACAAATATACAATCCAAACAACAATACAGACTAATTTTCAGTCATAATTGCCGAAATCAAATAACAGAAGACAGCCATAGAAAGTAAAACTGAATTCAGCAAAACAAACATATAGCAAAAATAGATCAGCTACATGAGAATTCAGCAAAATAGATGTTCTAAATTGAAAATGCTTCTAGTTTATGATAGTTACACTTTCTCATGGATTTCACAAGCACATTTACACTTAGGCAGTTCACATTATAGGCATGCCAACTAGAGAAAAAGTATTAAGTTACAATTCAATACTACATGCACCAAAATGAAGGTTATATATGAGTAAAAATATGGACAGGTAGGGTAACTCCCAAAAGTTTTAGAACAAACAACATTATCTATCCAGCTTTTTACTTTCCATCAAACCCAAATTCCCATAATAAGTCATCTTAACTCTACATGGATGCATGGCAAAGATTTATACAAACTGGTCATGAAGAACATATAAGGGATCTTGAAAGATAAAACTATGCAGATTTAAAAAATTCAACAGAAATTCCTCTTAGTCAACCAATAGTTCAAACTATGAACTCCAATGAAATGAAAACAAAAGCTATAGGAGTAAGATAAGTCCCTTCAATGCAAATAACTATTTCAATTTGAGTATCAACATTGAAGATATATATAGTCAACCGAGAGTTTAAAATATGAGCTCCAATGAAAAGAAAACAAAAGTCATAGGAGTAAGATAAGTCCCTTCAATGCAAATAATTATTTTAATTTGAGTATCAACATTGAAGATATGCAATAGTTGTAATATAAGGTCTCTAAACATATATAAAAAAGAAACATCATTCAATCACTAAATAAAAATAAAAGGACATCATAGAGATGTTTAACTCAAGACAATAGCAATTTGGCAAAATACAGTTTGTACCCTTATTGTTTAACTTTATAACAAATTATTCCTTGTAGTTTTAGTTGTGACAAGTTACCCTTTTTGGTTCGTGATGTTATCACGAAGAGAGGCTCCGTCAATTTATATTATGTTATCTTTATATATGAAAGTATGCTTAAAAACAGAAACAGTATTTTTTTATACTAACGTCATCAACCATAAAAAAAACAATCTATCACAAAAAAAAAATAATAATAAATAAAGTAACGAAAAACAGTTAATCACAAAACCAATCAACAAGGCCTATTTTACCAAAATAATATTTAAGAGTTACAACAACACCAAGTGAGATGTATTTAGTAGTTTAAAGCACATTAAACATTAGTTTATTGTGACACCATTATATATGGCGCTGTTTGTTTGAGTTTTAAGAAAGTTTTACCAAACGGCCCTATAGATCGTTCACTGTTATAAAATTCATGTTGAACAAAGGTACTGATTCATTTCAGTTGTGAAATGCATTAAATAACATTCAATTCTACAAAACCCCATAATTTAATATACACATGACAGGCCCTACCAGTCCCATGTCCTTTCCATCTTCCTCTCACCCCTCCTTTTAAATATCACTCCCTGCAACACATTAATATACCAATTCAAAAAGGAAGCAGCTCAATCTCCACACACCCAAAACAAAGATCACACCTCCCTTTTTTTTCTTCTTTTAGTCCACTTCTCCTGCCCAAGTTTTGTTTCAGTCTTCAGATCAAATGGGCAAGAAAATGAAGCTCCCTTATCTTTTCAAGAACAAAGATACAAAGCAACCTTGGCAATGGCCTTCATGCAAGCATCCCAATAGAAATCACCATGGATAGCTCTAAATTACCAAAAATAACAGATTGAAGAAGCAAACAGATAAAATGATTCTGTCAAATTATTCATGTAACCTCCTCAGTAAGCACCTTGCTCAAGCACATAACTACGCCAACTAATAAGAAACCCCACCGTCTTTCCACAACTCTCACCGTATTACAAAAACTACAACCATCAATATTTCCATCAAGTACCACACTTCAAGGCATAACACACAGTTTCAATAATAATGCAATGAAGAGTTGCAGCAAGATACTTAGAAAAGAAAAAAATTTAGTATTGGGAAGCCACATTACTCATTTGAATAACAACCCTTATTGACTACATGAAAAAATAAATATCTAACCAAAAAAGAAAATATCAAAACTCTTTGATCAACCAACAAGTTTTCAGTGAACTTACCATAAATTGTCGTGATGCATCATCAATAAAAGTCTCATCCTTACATTTATACCGGGCTCATTCCCATGTGTCATCTCCTACCATGTATGAAAAGCGTTCAAATTGTGACTCAATACACTACATCTCAAAAGAAAGATTGGATGAATGAAGCAAATTAACTCACATATTCATCCTGTCTTCTAACAAAACTCTTTGAACCGGATGTGCAGGGACATTGTTTTCTTTCACGTGCTGCTGTCCCTATATTAGAATATTTCTACACCAATAATAAACGAATTGAATAATTAATCATTATTAGAAAAATAGAAAAAAATGAGAATCCAAATAAACATAATTATCTTAAAACAATCTCATTCTGCTCAGAGAACCAGTAGTTCAGCAGTTGCTTCCACTTGTCTTGATCTACACCTTTTGGAACATCATTGCTCAAAACTTATTGTTTTGTTTTGTTCCTCACGTAGTCCCTTTTCAGCACATATCGGTAGTCCCTCCATTTTTTCCCTATCACCCTCAACAAAATGTTGTCTATCGTCTCAATCATAAGGTAATGGAACTTCCTTTACCACAAAGAAAGGAAATCGATGTATTGATGTTAGGGATTACGCATGTACAACACCACGAAAAAAAACAGAAAAAAATTGGAAGCAATCAATGGTTATTAAGTTGTTACTTACCCGAATCAATATAACAAGGTCCTTTTTGTAGCTAGAAGGGACCTTCTTCCAATCCATGTAATTAAGCGGACAAAGATTCTCTCTCTTCGCAACCTTGCCCAACCAGCTACTTAACATTTGGCCACCTTTCTTAATAGGTTGATGATGTGCATTGAAGCGGACCATAATTTTTTACCCATGTTCAAGGGACCACACTTGTGAGGTTCTCGGGACACATGTTTGCTTCCTCACCCTCCCTTTAGAATCTAAACATTGAAAAAATAAATTTTATAATTAGTATAACAATGTGGTATTAAACTAGCTATAGAGAGAATGTATTCTAATACAAAAATTACCAATTATCTCGTATTGTTCACTATCATTGTTATCACTTCCCGTTGTTATTGGATCGGTCTTAGAATCATTTAACGAGTCATGATCATCATCAAGGTGATACTCATGCTCATGGTGAATATCTTCTTGATGGTGTGAAGACTCAGTTGCATACTGGTTTGACATGTTCTCTAACTGATGGATAGATATTTTTTGACTTATACATCTTGCAATCTGTATACATAAAAACATTAAAATGATTATACCTCACACTATCAAGAATGCATTAAAAGTTAACAAGAATTAGAAGAACCACACCTGAAAGATAAGAATGGTCAAGGGGTCACAGCAAATGCAGTAATCAATAACTTCAAAGTACCTGAGAACAAATGAACAAATAAGTGATTCAAATAGGATTTAAAGAACAAGCAATAATCAATGATACAACTAAAACATAAATTTACGACATTCTAAAGTAGTATTCCACAAACTGTACGCAAAGAAGTTCAGGACTCTTGTTATGTGTGATACAAAGCAACAGTAACCCGATAGATTACAATAAAACCTTACAAAACTCGTTGACACACATGTCCATCACATAAATACACATTCAAAAAATTTCACGGAAATGCACATAAAACTAGTTGGTATCTTCGTCTAGGTCCATCCTAGCCCAAGTTGAGATACAATTTAATTGATCGTCTACCACTACATTAGAAGGCATGCACTGATTGTAAGTGTCATCATCCTCTTCTTGCGTTTTTTCCCCTATTTCATATAGGTCCCTTGGCTTTGTGATCACAACATGATATCATTCCTTTATTGTTGGGTCTTGCACATAAAACACTTGTTTCGCTTGAGATGAAAGTACGAACGGGTCATCCTTCAATAACTTACCAGTGTGTATTAGCCTATTCAAGTTCACGAGAATGCACCCACTTGCATCTTTCTTTAAACCCCTTGGTGAATTAATATCCACCCAATCACAACGGAACAACACAATCTTAAATGTCCCATAGTAATCCAACTCGATGATATCGTTGAGCACACCATAATACATTTTATCATCCACTTCAACCATAACTCCCGAATTTTGAGATCGTCTACACCTCTCACATTCCTTTCTGTGAAATTTAAAGCTGTTGATTTTGAATCCATTAAATCTCCTAACAAGATTATTCGGACCTCGAGCAAAGGCAATTAGTTCATCTGAATAATTGTTATCCACCATCCATGGCACCTAAACATTTTCCAACAATTAATATGAGACAACAACATTCAATGTTTTATTGAAAACACTTATAACATTCGAAGACTCTTGTTATTATGCCTAACCTGTCTCATAAACCATGGAGCATACATCGGAAATGCCATGTTGATAAACTCAAGCAACATAGTCGGAGATTTGCCAGACCACCCATTCAAACATTTGAGGTGTAGTAGATATAACATAAAACTTAACTTTGTGAAATTCTGAGAACCCGGATAAAGCTCAGTATCGTAATCTTTCATCAAATTGCGATACTGAGTCGTCTAATAAATAGCAGAACGAACTGGATGTTCGACGTGTGAAGGATCACCATGAAGCCACTTGGAACACTAGTGGGTTGTGAACTAGTGTGAGTGTGGTCTATACGAGAGACTTTCTCCCCATGAAAAACCCACTCGGTGTAACCTGGACTAAACCCATTATACAATAGATGCTCCTGAACAATTTCTGGTTCGAATGAATAACAATTACCACATCTTCTACATGGACAAACAATACTACCATGACCACAAGCTTTTTGACACGCAAATCTAATGAACTTTGCAACACCATCCATATAGGCTTTACTCGACCTCGGTTTATCTATCCAACTTTTATCCATTTTTAGATGACGCCAACAGACTTTCCTAAAATGATGTTAAGAAAGTCAGAAATGAAATATTTTTGGTAAAAGAATGCATAATCACAAACTTGGATTTGATTGGTAAGTGGATGAACTGAAATTGATAACAACAAATTGAGTTAAAACTATATTTAATATTATATACAAAGTATTCCAATAAAAAAACAAACTATTCATGTAACTACATTACGTGAAAACATTATTAGTTCTATTTTTTTTGAAAAAAGAAAAATATTCATTGCATATTTAATATTATATACAAAGTATCCCAATAACAAATTCTTTTAAAAAAATAAACAATATTTATTTTCAATAACATTACAGTATACACACAAAGAAAACAACTCTTCCCTTGAGTATTACAATACTGAAAAATGAAAATTAATTCCCTCAAGGCTATAAGGGCATTCTTTTCAACATTTAACTTTTCTGCCTCCCATATTAGCAACCTAAGTGAATTAAAACAATTTACATTAACAAAAAAGCAAACCTTTGGGCAATCCAAACATATATCTTTTTCATAAAATTTTAAATTTAAAAAAAATGGTACATGTATCTCTTTTGTTTTTTTTTTCCCATTTACTTCAATCCAAACATAAATAACTGAGTTATATAATCAAATTGCTTAATTAGCTAAGTAAGTGCGATTTGCACAACCAATAAACTCAGCAGAGCAAGATGATTAGTGTTTTTTTTTCACGTTAAAAATTAAGCAATGTATTTTATGAACTAATAATCAGTTTTTGAATTACGTAAAATTTTAATTATCCAAAGAAATTAACAAGTACAAATGAGCAAACAACAAGTCGCCTATGATACAAACTCAATGCCCCAACTCACAACAATCTTACTATCCAACATATTTATCACTAAGTAATCTAAGTCACACATAGTCACATGTGCTGGTGGTGGTGCTGGTGCTGGTGTTGGTGCAGCAGCAGCACCTGTACTGTTGCTGTGGTGCTGGTGCTGGTGTTGGTGCAGCAGCAGCACCTGTGCTGGTGCTGGTGTTGGTGCAGCAGCAGCACCTGTGCTGGTGCTGGTGCTGGTGCTGGTGCAATAGCAGCACAGGTGCTGGTGCTGGTGCAGCAGCGGCACCTGTGCTGGTGCAGCTTTAATCCTTATTCATATTTGAAACTAGAAAGTCTAAAAATGTCATCTGAACCAGTCAACATGAATGATGAGACATCCAAGTTCTGCAGAAACTCATGCCCTCGAGGTAACATATTGTAAACCCAGCCAAACAGGTTATTTTATTTATTTCCCTTTTATTGCATACCAAACAGTTTAAAGAATTTGAGTATTCTAAGCTGCAAACAGATAATTCAGAAATCAGATTCTCAACAAAATGTGGAAACTAAATGGTTAAACTCAAATTTCAAAACCAGCATGAACTCAATATATAGCACATATCAGTCCAGTTTTTAGAGCAACACTTATGCTAGATAACATGTCAAACAACAGAAAAGATGAAGGAATACTGAAAAAGATGGGAAAGAGTGATCCTACAGAAATTGTTCCAACACAGTTTACTTTAAAAGTTCATCCTTTTATCCATATTCATATTTGAAACTAGAAAGTCTCAAAATTCAGAAATGTCACTGAACCAGTGAATGATGAGACATCAAGTTCAATAGAAACTCATGCCCCCATGGAAATATATTGTATACCCAGTCAAAACAGGTTATATTATTTATTTATTTCCTTTTTATTGCATACCAAAATGTTTAAAGAACTTGAGGATTCTAAGTTGCATGTAATAATAGTCACTTTTCTAGATATAAATCAACCAAAAAGCAATCCATGGTTTCAAAATCAAGCATCTCAACATTTTTGTTATATGAAAAACAACTGCATAAGGACAATCAGTTCAGCAAATTTTTCCGCATCTTGACCTTAACTGAGAATGAACCTGATCATCTACTGAAAACAGTGTCATCATAATAATCAGGCAGGTATATCATAAATTTAAAGACATGGTCTAATACACATAAAAATTAATGATGAAGAAACTATAGATACAAAATTTTGAAACTCTAAGTTAAATACCTTGTTCGTCTCAGCAAGAGTAAGCACACTAAGTTGTTTTAGCTTGAGCACCTGATCTGGTAACAGCTGTGGCAGGAGGCTAGCATTACCTTAAACAAATTAAAGTGATTTAAATCCATCAATATATATTAATAATAGGAGCCATTTGGTTAAGAGGTATACTTAATGAACTCAGTTTGGAAACAAATAAAACTGTAGTTTATTGTGACAGTCAGAGTGCTATACATTTGACGAAGGATCAGATGTATCATGAGAGAACTAAACACATCGATGTGAAGTGTCACTTTATTCAGGATATTGTGGCTCAAGGTGATGTTATTATAAGAAAGATTGGCACTCTGAATAATCCAGCTGATATGCTGACAAAATCTCTTTCCATTACCAAGTTCACACACTGCATAGACTTGGTTGGTGTTGCACAGCATTTGCATTAGACTCTTCGGGGTTGTTTGGCAGAGGTTGAAACTTTCATTTTCACTATTGTCAAATTCAAGTCAAGGTGGAGATTTGTTGAATAATTATGCCTTGAATTAGTGGTGAACCAAAAATTGTCTAAAGTTGAGTCCACTTCTTGCATAATTTGTGGTTTTTGTTTGTGGGTCAAAAGCATCTTTTACTATAGGCCATGGTGGAAGACAAAGTTCACTTTGGTATAATTGGAGAACAAAATGATGAGCAACAAAATGATGAGCATTCGTTGTTCTTTGTCCTTTGGAACTTTTGTGAGCCTATAAAAGGCATTCCAATTTGAAGCATTCTATCATCAAGTAATATCAAGAATCATCAAGTGAAAGAGAAGTTAAGAGAGAAATTTGTGAGATTGTGTGTATTGGCTAAAGCCAATTTTGTAAATACTCTTTGTATATTCTCTCACTATAGTGAAATATTGCCTGCTGGCCTCTGCCCGTGGAGTAGGCTTTAAGCCGAACCACGTAAATTTGTTGTCTCCCCTTTTATCTTACTTTATTGTTTTGTCATTATTACTCGATCAATTTACGATCCTGTCACGATCCATTTCTAACAAACTGGTATCAGAGCTTGCAGGTGGTAAATTTCTGTCTGTTTTTCTGCGAGTTTACTGTTCACGTGAATAGTAAATTTCGTGAATAATAAAATTTTGTTCAGGATCATTATGTTCGATTGAGATGTCAACAATGAAGTTTGATATTGAGAAGTTTAATGGAAACAGCAGTTTCAGTCTATGGCAAGTTCGTATGTTAGCCATTCTAACCCAAAATGGCTTGAAGAAAGCACTACTGGGGAAAGCCAAGATGCCTACCAGCATGAGTGATGAAGATTGGGATGACCTGGATGACAAGGCTCTATCCGCAATCCAACTGAGTCTTTCAAATGATGTCTTACAATAAGTTCTGTCAGAGAAGACTTCTGCAGACTTATGGGTAAAGCTAGAGGAGTTGTACTTGACTAAATCCTTGGCCAACTGGTTGGTTTTGAAGCAACGCCTTTATGGTCTCCACATGACAGAAGGTTCCTCTCTCAAGTCCCATATCAGTGAGTTTATCTCAATTATTAATGATTTGAAAAATTTTGAAGTTATTATTGGGTCTGAAGATCAAGCTCTCTTATTATTATGTTCATTACCACTCTCATATAAAAATTTTAGAGACACTATAATTTATGGTAGGGAAGAATTAAATTTTGATGATGTAATATCTTCCCTTATGAGTAAGGAGAAATTAAATAATGAACTTTTGTCTAGTAAGTCTGATGATCAGGGCTCTAGTCTTGTTGCAAGAGGTAGATCCAATGACAGAGGCTTTGATGGTGGCAAGAATAGAAGAAGATCAAAGTCAAGAGGAAAGCACAAAAATTTGACTTGCAATTATTGCAAGAAGAAGGGACACATCATAGCGGAATGCTACAAGCTGCAGAACAAAAAGAAGAATGAATGGCAAAATGACAAGGGCAAGCAGAAGGAAGAAACAGCTGATGCTGATGCAGCAGAAGAAAAAGGTGATGATGTTCTATTTGCAACCAACAAGTCCAGATCCAATGACGAGTGGATTCTTGATTCTGGATGTTCTTATCATATGTGCCCCAACAGATATTGGTTCTCTACATATGATTATGTTGAAGGTGGAGTTGTGCTAATGGGCAATAATGCCACTTGTAAAACTGTTGGTGTAGGCACAGTAAAAATCAAGATGCATGATGGAGTTGTCAGGACATTGGCTGATGTCAGACATGTACCTGATTTGAAGAAAAATCTTATTTCTTTGGGCATTCTGGATGCCAATGGCTGCAAAACTGTGATTGAGTCTGGGAACATTAAAATTTCCCGTGGTGCTCTTGTTCTCATGAAAGGAAAGAAGTCTGACAGTCTATACACCTTATTGGGTTCAACAGTTACAGGCTCTGCAGCAGTTTCCTCATCCATGTCAGATTCAAACTCTACCAAGTTGTGGCATATGCGCCTAGGGCATATGAGTGAGCAGGGATTAGCTGTACTTAGTAAAAGAGGTCTTCTGCCTGAAAGAAAGATTGGGAAGCAGGATTTTTGTGAGCATTGTGTCTTTGGAAAGCAGAAAAGAGTCAGCTTCAACACTGCAATTCACAGAACCAAAGGTACTCTTGATTACATTCATTCTGATCTATGGGGGCCTTCTCGTGAAATTTCCAAAGGAGGAGCCAGATACTTGCTAACGATTATTGATGATTTTTCTAGAAAGACTTGGATCTATTTTCTCAGGCACAAGAATGAAGTATTTGGTATTTTCAAGCAGTGGAAGACCTTATTGGAGAAGCAGACCGGGAAGCTAGTCAAGAGACTCAGAATAGATAATGGTCTTGAGTTTTGTGATTCAGAGTTTAATCAATTCTACAAAGATGAAGGCATTGTCAGACATCAGACGGTGAGAAAGACACCACAGCAGAATGGTGTCGCAGAGAGGATGAACCGAACACTGTTAGAAAGAGCTCGATGTATGCTTTCTAACGCAGGTCTTGGCAAGGAATTTTGGGCAGAAGCAGTCAATTTGGCATGTCATTTGGTGAACCGCTCTCCTCACAGATCACTTGAACTTAAGACACCTGAAGAGGTATGGTCAGGTAGCCCTCCTGATTACTCTAACTTAAGAATATTTGGTTGCCCTGCATATGCTCATGTGAATGAAGGAAAATTGGAGCCTAGGGCGAAGAAATGTATTTTTCTTGGTTATGCTTCTGGTGTTAAGGGTTTTCGCTTATGGTGTCATGATACTCATAAGTTTATGATTAGCAGAGATGTTACTTTTGATGAATCTGCTATGCTTCACCCTAGAAAAGAATTGCCTGTTCAGTGTGATACAGGAAAGAAGAATGCACAAGAGAAGGTGGAGCTTGAGGTTGATACCTTATCATCTGCAAATCCTAATCTTATTCAGCCAGGAAGTTCGTCTCCAGGTGGAGAGACACACCATGAAGCTGAGCATCACACTCTAGCTGGTGGAAGACAAAGGAGACAGATAAAACCACCCCAACGGTATGGTTTTAAAGATATGTTGGCTTATGCAATAAATGTTGCAGAAACCATTGATGTCACCGATCCAGCCTCATACTCTGAGGCCATCAGTTCATCTGATTCAGACAAATGACTCGTTGCGATGCATGAAGAGATGGAATCTCTAAAGAAAAATGACACCTGGAAATTGGTCGAACCACCTAATAGTAAGAAAATTATCGGGTGTAAATGGATATTTAAGAAGAAGGAAGGAGTCACTGGTGTTGAAGACACCAAGTATAAGGCACGATTAGTAGCAAAAGGCTACAACCAGGTGGAGGGAGTTGATTTTAATAATGTTTTCTCTCCAGTTGTTAGACATACTTCTATTCATGTCTTACTTGCTTTAGTTGCAATGCATAATTTGGAGTTTGAGCAACTTGATGTGAAAACAGCCTTTCTTCATGGTGATCTTGATGAACAAATCTATATACAGCAACCAGAAGGTTTTGAAGTTGAAGGCAAGGAAGATAATGTTTGTCTTCTAAAGAAATCCTTGTATGGACTCAAGCAGTCTCCACGCTTGTGGTATCGAAGGTTTGACTCTTTTATGCTGAGTATTGGATTTTCTAGATGTAAGTATGATAGTTGTGTCTACAATCAAAGACTTGATGATGGTACTTTCATATATTTGTTGCTATATGTTGATGACATGTTGATTGCAGCAAAGAACATATATGAAATTAATAGATTGAAATCTCAGCTAAATGATGAATTTGAGATGAAAGACCTAGGTGCAGCAAAAAAAATTTTGGGAATGGAGATCAACAGAGACAGAGGTGCAGGTAGATTATTTCTGTCACAACAGAAATATATTGAGAAAGTCCTGAAACGTTTTGGTATGCATGATGCTAAACCTGTGAGTACTCCTTTAGCTTCTCACTTTAGATTATCAGCATCCATGTCACCACAGTCAGAAGAAGAGATAATGTATATGTCTAGAGTTCCTTATTCTAGTGCAGTGGGAAGTATTATGTATGCAATGGTTTGCACTCGACTAGATATCTCACATGCTGTCAGTGTAGTTAGCAGATATTTGTCCTGTCCAGGAAAAACTCATTGGCAAGCTGTCAAGTGGATTTTGAGATATTTGAAGGGTACTTCTACTGCTTGTTTGGAATTCGGTAAAACTTCTGACAATCTAGCTGGACATGTTGATTCAGATTTTGCAGGTGATTTGGACAGGAGAAGATCAATTACAGGTTATGTATTTACTATTGGGACTTGTGCTATCAGTTGGAAAGCTACCTTGCAGCCGACAGTTGCATTGACTACTACAGAGGCAGAATTTATGGCTGTTACAGAAGCTACCAAAGAAGCCATTTGGTTAAGAGGTATACTTAATGAACTCAGTTTGGAAACAAATAAAACTGTAGTTTATTGTGACAGTCAGAGTGCTATACATTTGACGAAGGATCAGATGTATCATGAGAGAACTAAACACATTGATGTGAAGTATCACTTTATTCGGGATATTGTGGCTCAAGGTGATGTTATTATAAGAAAGATTGGCACTCTGAATAATCCAGCTGATATGCTGACAAAATCTCTTTCCATTACCAAGTTCACACACTGCATAGACTTGGTTGGTGTTGCACAGCATTTGCATTAGACTCTTCGGGGTTGTTTGGCAGAGGTTGAAACTTTTATTTTCACTATTGTCAAATTCAAGTCAAGGTGGAGATTTGTTGAATAATTATGCCTTGAATTAGTGGTGAACCAAAAATTGTCTAAATTTGAGTCCACTTCTTGCATAATTTGTGGTTTTTGTTTGTGGGTCAAAAGCATTTTTTACTTTAGGCCATGGTGGAAGACAAAGTTCACTTTGGTATAATTGGAGAACAAAATGATGAGCAACAAAATGATAAGCATTCGTTGTTCTTTGTCCTTTGGAACTTTTGTTAGCCTATAAAAGGCATTCCAATTTGAAGCATTCTATCATCAAGTAATATCAAGAATCATCAAGTGAAAGAGAAGTTAAGAGAGAAATTTGTGAGATTGTGTGTATTGGCTAAAGCCAATTTTGTAAACACTCTTTGTATATTTTCTCACTATAGTGAAATATTGCCTGCTGGCCTCTGCCCGTGGAGTTGACTTTAAGCCAAACCACGTAAATTTGCTGTCTCCTCTTTTATCTTACTTTATTGTTTTGTCATTATTACTCGATCAATTTACGATCCTGTCACGATCCATTTCTAACAGATATCTGTGCTCTTATACTTTTAAATTTAATTATCTTGATGCATGTTTTAGATCTTCCTGATGTGTGGCCTGCGCCATGTTGAAGTCCAATTTTGCAAGCTCAAGCAGGATAGGCTTCATGTCCTGTTTCCTCTCATAAACATCAATGAACCACTTGGCCTCCCATCTATGCATTCTCCAATGCAAAGTAAACTCCAAGGCATGGCTCACTAGCTTCCAAATATATTCATCGTTACTTTCCTTACTAACATATGCTTTCAAATGTTTGATCGTGAAGTTTATTGCTTCTTCCAAGATTGTTTTACCTTCTACCAAAAGGTAAGAAACTTCATACAAACTCAGCATTCCTTTGTGTCCTTACTGAGGCATGCCTTGAAGTTTATTCCCTGCTCCTCCTTAAAACTATGGAAAGCCTATGCGTTAATCAAGAATCGAGATAATTTTAATTACTTGTGAATTAATCATGCTTAAGATTTAAACAAAATGACAACATGTAAATTTTTACTACCTTAGGGTACATTATACCCATATTATCGTAGGAGTCTGAATTTAAGTGATGTAGCATATAAATCATTATTTTGATTATTTTCTTTTATTCCCATCAAAATTTTGTTTATCTCATCCTCATAACAGAGTCCAAGTCTTTGTAATGTATCAATTAGCTCGAGCTGGTGTAGTGGATCCACCAATTTCTCAAGCATCATCCTCACTTCTCCCTTTAGCTTCTTGGCTTGCTCGGAATAAGATTCTCCCTTCATGAAAATTATAGTTTTAGTTAGCCTGCTGGCATATGTAACAAAAGACAATAAAAAAATAAAATTAAGAGAGAGAGAAGAAAACAACATCCCACATATCCATTTCTCAGTGACTAAATATAGTTATGGTTCTAAATGGATGGTTTGTAATTTGCAGACTCATTGTTCATGCTCTTCTTCCCTAATAATATGACTCTGGTTCATCTCTTTTTTATTTTCCATCATCTTGTTTGAACTTATGTACTCTCTTCATCTAAAAATGAATGTCACAATTGACTTTTAAAAGTAATTTTGACTTTAAATTTTTAAATAATTTATTGATTTATAATTATAAAAAATCATTTTTGAATATTTGTGAACTTTATGAAAGTATATTTGATAATTTTTAATTTTTTTATTAAATTATTACTAAAAAAATTATTCATTTAATTAAATTGATAATGGACTATGATATTCATTTTATAATAGAGTTGAGTAATTTTGTGTATTTTTCTTACTTTTTTTTCGTTTCGAGCTACATTTCTTCACTTTGACTTTAAATTTTTAGATAATTTATTGATTTGAAATTATAAAAATCATTTTTGAATATTTGTGAACTTTATAAAAGTATATTTGAAATTTTAATTTTTTTATTAAATTATTACTAAAAGAATTAATTATTTTATTAAATTGATAGTGGACTATGATATTCATTTTATAACAGAAGTGAGCAATTTTGTGTATTTTTCTTACTTTTTTTTTTCGTTTCGAGCTACATTTCTGCACTTTGATTTCACACTGAAGTATGAATCTGAACCCATCCCACTAATTTTAATAACTCCTAATAAATTTTTTCTTGGAGAAACCATGATCAAACAAATTTAGGCCTTTTTTTATCTAAACATACTAATTTTATTTGGTTTGGAGTTAGTTGTGTCATTATAAAAGTTAGGTTAATAAGTTATTTCATAGGTTAAAAATCCAAGAGTGGAGTGAGTAATTAATGCAGTTTAACCTATATCCTTAACACAGGTTAAAAACCCTAATATTTTTTCATTTATTTAAATATTTTATCATTGAATTATAAAAATTAATTTGTATATATAAATATTTATCATTGAATTATAATAGTTCATTAATAATTAATTAGTATATTCAATTCAGATGAAAACATTATTAATTTTTGTTTTAATTTTAAATTTCGATTACTTTCTTTATTTCTATCATGAAAAAATCAAATCATATTATCTTTACTTTTTCGTTGCATATTGCAAATTATCATGGGCAGCACGTCGACCAAATTAATGCTAGTATACATAAAAGCTTTTCCAAGCAGGACATGGCAGCATCTTCTAGCTAACTACTACACTAATTAAGTCAAAAGATTGCCCATATCTCATAGAAACCCTCAATTATATTTTCTAATACATTGTTAATCAGAAAGAGTTGATTCTCCACCAAATGTCGTTATTAGGGAATCACCAAATTCTGTCTCTCTCACTCATCATATATAAATGTGATCTGATCGAAAGATAAAACTCTCACTTCTTTCTCGTACAATCGTGGTGGAGGAAAGTCTCTCTTGATTGTGTCTTTCTTGAAACTGTCTCTCTGCTTTCGAAAAGTATGATTCGAAGGCAAGAACTGTCGTTGACAGTCAAACCAACAAAGCTTCTACCATGAACCAATCGAAATGACTTAGTATGCTCCATACAATAAGGACAAGCTAGTGGACCGTAAGTACTCCACCCAGAAATAATACCATAAGCTAGAAAGTCGTTGATCGTCCACAAAAGTGCAACTTTCATATTAACATTTTGTTTCCTACTTGCATCATAGGTGAGAACTCCATCCATCCACAACATCTTCAACTCATCCAACAATGGCCTTAGATAGGCATCCAAATTCTTACCGGGGTGGTTGGGCCTAGAATGACCAAGCTTAAGAACAAATTATGTTCCTTCGTGCACATACTTGGAGGTAGATTATAGGGGTGACAAAGACAGGCCAACAGGAGTAAAGGGAAGTTGAATGACCGAACGGGGTGAACCTATCAGTCGAGAGTCACAACCTAACATTCCGTGGTTCCGCCGCAAACAACGAGTGCTTATCATCAGAGTGTTTCCATGTCTCACCATCCGTTGGGTGGATGATAAAGTCAGGCTTACTAAGTTTGCCCTCCTTATGCCATCTCATGTGTTCGGCATTGTTTTAGGACATGTAAAGTCTTTGAAGTCTAGGTGTGATTGGAAGGTAATGCAACACCTTATATGGTATGTCCTTCTGGTTCTTATTTCCCGTTTGTTTAGGTTGAAATCTATCATGGCCACAAACGTCACAAATATTCTTTTGCATGTCTCCCTGATAGTACAACATACAATCATTTGGGCATGCATGTATCTTCTGATACCCAAGTCCTAACCTCTGCACAATCTTCTTGCATTGGTAAAAGTTTTCTGGCAATTTCTAGCCCTTCGACAACTTTCTCTTAATTATTGACAATAACTAGTCGTAACAGTTCTCAAAAATGTTAAAATCTGACATACAATTCAATAGTTGAGCTACCGCCGATAACTTTGTATGCTTCTTGCAACCTTCCCGTAACGGCTCATCATCATCTCTTAATAAATCGTAAAACTTAACAGTATCATGATTCGGGGCCTCCTAAGCATCCCAATTAAAATCAGGACCAGCATTATCTATTACAATGTCCTCCATCTGATTCCTCCCTCTAAATTCTTCCTCCACACCATCAATTCGAGTCGTCGAACGTCCCTCAGACAAAAGAAGCTCTCCATGTCAAGTCCATCTCTTGTAATCGTTAACAAAACCCTTCTTGTATAGGTGCACGGTAACCACATCTTTCTTCAAAAACTTATTGTTTCTACAAACCAAGCAAGAACACCGAATAGTTCCCCTATACACATAACGTTTATTACTATATGCGAAGTTAATGAATTCTTGAACTCCATTCCTAAATTCTTTCAATACGGCATTATGCATAACCCGACGGTTCATACAACTCTGATCAATTGACATCGTTCTAGATACTAAAACAATATTGACTTTCAAATTTATTCCAATTTGCAATTAACTAGCAGATATAACTCAAAATAATGATGTAATTTAAGATTTATGAGACAAACCAATTTTTTTTTATAAATGAAAATATATTAATGAAAAAAATGCACCAAGGGCTGTGACTCAAGTACATATGTTATCAATAGGATAGAAGCTCCAAAAATTTAACCCATTGAACCATTGATCTCCAATTAGATCATCAGTGATTATAAGAAAACCATTTACAAAGGACTTTTGATCCACCCATAGAAAACACTTTGCTTGATAACCTTTAACCATTTCAACTTGATATCTTACTTATCTCATGTCCATAAGACAATCAAATTTAAAAGCCTTTTTTTAGCAGAGGTCTTTTTTGAGTGTATCATATTACTCTTTTGTCATTCAAAAGTACATCAAGAATTATATTGTCTACTTACAAATAAAATTTATTCATAATCAAATAATTGAAAATTAATTAAGTTAATAGCATAGACAAGTTGTAGTATGCATACCTAATCAACGAGAGTAGTACTGGAGCACAAAAAAAACAATGAGTACCACCGACTGATCGTATAACCCTGAGAGAAAAAAAATATATGAAGTTTAGCGAATAAGAAATTAAAAAATGGTTATATATGAACATCACGCATGTTTATGCTTTCTGCCCATATCTTTCGATTCATTAAAAGGTAAGAGTCGTAACCCATTCAGGAATGCGCAATCCTTACTGTATTTAGTAACTCTTATGCCTTTTTATTTCAAAAAAAATTTGGCAGCACTTCCCCTTAGTTCTCCAAGTAGATGAATTAAATTTGGTGCTATCACCCGAAAGAGATAGCCACAAATTTAGTATGAACCTAGAGAACAAGGAGAGATACTACCGAAACTTTATCGAAACGAAACAAGCAATGAATTATTAACTGTAATAAGGATCAAACATTCCTAAGCTATCCACATTGGATAATCCAAAGATTACTTGAACAAAAATACTCTCATTGCAAACATATGAATTAGCAAGCAATAAGCGCATTTATGTCACTCAATAATCTTTAGACGGACAATCTAAGATCAATGCATGATATATATAAATAAAAGAATATATAAGAGAGATAAGGGAATATGAAGAAAAAAAATATTCACTATTGAATTAAACTAACAAAGGATCCTTGAGTGATAATTAATTAACAAAACTTTTGGAGTGTTGTCAAAAGTCATGCATATCCAAAATTACTGTAAAGCAATCAAGAGGTAATTACTGAAAAGAGAGTTTCAAATCCTTGTAATCTCCCAATTATAATGAAACGAACCACGTAAATATCTATATCTATTTTACTTATTTTTAAGCTTTTGATTTCTTATATTTTTACTTAGCAATACAAAAGCAAAATCTTCTTTTCTTAGAATTTCTACTCATCAATATTTTTCCATCGATCAAACTCAAAAATTGATTTACAAATTTTACGAAATGGTCCGTTGGCAACTCCACATTACATTTTGTCGAAAAATGTAATATTTTGTGTTTACTCACAGCAAAGCCAAAAAAAAAAGAGAGAAAACAGATGCACCTTTTTTTAAAAGCAATTTAAGCATATAATCAATTTCCTAACTGTCCAAGAGGTTACACAATCACACCATACATGAAACCATTTGATAGATCAGTTTCAACTATTGCATCACTAACCCCAAAAAACTTGTCCTAAGCAGACCACATCCCTGAATCAAGAGCAAATTGAATAATAAAATTCAAGTACATGGTCGAATATGATATGCATGACATATTGCAAAAGGGAGAGTAGAAAACAATAAAATTAACCTTATAATTTAATATTGTATGTTATCTCTTCCTTCATTTAGATATAAGTTCAAGTATTTACATGAAATAAATACCATAGGAAAAAGCAACAAAAATTTTTTTAGTATACAAACTAACTAAACAACTTACCATATCCCAACATCATTCATGCTCACGTATGAGGCATCTTGTTTTCCTTTTGATGAAAATCATGCATCTTGTTTTTCATCTCCTCCATAAAGGAAACCATCTTCAATCTATCCTCTGCCATCTTCTTTTCCTCTCCAAGCATCTTCTTCAACGCAACTCATTCTACTTGCATTTCTTCATAATTCTTCTTTGGTTTTTCCTTTTGACTCGAGTCCTGAAGGACTTGGAAGAGATACCAATACAGAAGAGCGTGATGGATTGAGTCCATACCTAGGAAGACGATCACGACTCTTTGATCTCACATCTTGTGAAAAGATCTCATTATCTCCAACTGAATTGGAAGCCTGCTCCTCAGGTTGAGTTTACATGCTCTCAAAACATGTCAGGACATATACATAGGCAATAAAAGAAAATAGATAAAAATAAAAAAAAAAATATGATTTCCATTACACTATTTATTTGAAATTGGGAAATAAATTTTCAAATATAAATGTTAAAGAACCCCTACGGCTTCAGTTCTACTACGAGCACAACTCTGTCCCTGCAATTTTGCTTGTATTTTGTTCTGATCGATTGCGTTTATTTCGAGCACATTTCTCCTATATGAAAAAAAATCAACTAATTCAACAATATTATCAATCTATTCTATAGACATTAATCTTCTGATAAAATATTAATATACCTGAAACTTCGAGGTGCCTACATATTGGACAAACTCTACCTATTGAGTTTGTGTAATATATGATGGACAATATCGAATCCTCTCCTCATCGTATATTTTGTCATAGTATTTTCTCTTCAACCTAGACTTATAATTAGAATACTCTTCCACTTGTATCTCAGCATGTTCCAACTCTTCTAAAAGTTAAACCCCGGCTCCTTCTCCGATAACAAAACCATCACGATCCTGCTCAATCAAAATTTCATCTTGTTTTAGACTCTGATCACCAAGAAATATATCATGGCAAAGGGCAAATCAAAATTCTAAGAAAAAGTTTCATTAATTTGGATCCTCCTGATTTCAAAAAGGTATACCTGTAAACCTCCCATTGCATGTGGAGCCAATTATTAATCTCAGCAGTAACTTCATCTGTAATCCCGGCATCTGCTAAGGCTTTCTTGCCAGCAGTGAGCATGTAAGGCATAATTCCGTCTGCCCTCTTCGAGATCTTTGATGAGATCCAACCATCTTGTGAGAAGGTCTTATTTCATTAGCAATTCACTGTTGGCATGAGAAACTGAAATCAAATACTCAAAATCTAGACCCGGTAAGTTACTATAGTGGAAGCGAAGGCTACAGAAATATACCGTGGGAAACTTAGAGCAGTCAAACTTCTCTGTTTCACTTATGCCAGTAACACCTTCGAGGAGGTTGTCATAAAATTCATCAGGATCATGACCAAGTGGAGTAACTACACCCAAACCAGTCACAACAACTTGCTGTTTCTCTGCAAGAGGCTTCTTCTGTTGGATCATAAACTTGATCCATTATGGGAGTCCAAAACCAAACTCAATCAAATTGGAGTCCAAGTCCATAATCAAGGTCCAAAACTACAAGCATTCTACCTAGAATTTTTTTGGTGTGGTAGTTGAGCATGTGAATCATTTGGTAACCTAAAATATTATTAGAACCACCAAGAAAAATGAGGTGTATGGTTGTTGTAATTTTGGATTAGTTTATTTGTGTGGTGTAGGATTGTTCTTAAGTAGTATAAATACCCCTCCCCATTTTGGTTTAATCATCAAGAAGAAGCAAGAGCTTCTAAGTGAGTGAAAAAGCAAAGTCTTCTAAGAGTGAGTTCTAGTATCTTCTTTCTTTTGAGTGAGAGTGCTCTTGTAATATCTCTTTGAGTTTGAATAAGAGTTGTTTGTGTGAGTGTTTTATTTCCAACAAAGTGGTATAAGAGCTTGAGTTGGAAAGTATACACCATTGCATATCAAATCGAAGGTCTCGACGAGAGAAATCCGACGCCGCCAGAATCTCCCCGATCGGAGTTCAGACGCGCCTCCACGAGCCGCCGGAAGATTGCTGCCAGAAAACCGAATTGACTCACCGAGTTAAGCTGGGTCAGCCGAGTTGGAGCCGAGTTGACCGAGCCATAAGCCTGTTGACCGAGCCGCTTGACCGAACCGCTTGAGCCGAGTTGACCGAGCATTCAAAGTCAACTGTTGACCAGGTTAGTGTTGACTTTGACCGTTGACCGAAAGTTGAAAATTTTGACCAGGTCCCTCCCAAAGTTTTTCAACATTCCGGATCTATCTACGCAATCAGAATTTCCAAATTCTCAACATATTGAGTGATATGGCAAATGGTGTGGCATCCTTCCAAGTCCCAACGCTCATCAATAACAATTACGACAACTGGAGTATCAAGATGAAGGCTCTTCTTGGCGCACATGATGTTTGGGATATCGTAGAAAAAGGTTTTAGTGAGCCAGATAACGAAGCTGCGCTGACCACAGCTCAAAAGGATAGTTTGAAAGATGCGAGAAAGAGAGACAAGAAAGCTCTCTACCTCATCTATCAAGCATTAGATGATGATGTTTTTGAGAAGATTTCGAGTGCAAGCTTTGCTAAGGAAGCGTGGGAAAAGCTGCAAACCTCTTACAAAGGATCCGAGCAAGTGAAGAAGGTCGGTCTCCAAACATTAAGAGGTGAATTCGAATCCTTACACATGAAAGTATCTGAGTCTATTTCAGATTATTTCTCAAGAGTAGTAGCTGTTTCTAATCAATTAAAAAGAAATGGTGAAAAGTTAGAGAATGTGAGGATAATAGAGAAGATACTCCGTTCATTGGATTCCAAATTTGAGCACATCGTCGTGACGATTGAAGAAACTAAAGACTTGGAAGAAATGACGATCGAGCAACTCCAAGGATCATTACAAGCATACGAAGAGAAGCATAAGAAGAAGCAAGGGTTTACTGATCAACTCCTCAAGCTGCAATTCAAGGATATGCATGAAAGCCAAGGAGATGATAGAAACCAACGTGGCCGAGGCAGAGGTAGAGGCCGTGGACGAGGAGGAAATCGCGGTCGTGGACGAGGTTGGAATTACAACAACAACAATTCCAACAATAACTACGAGAAAGGAGAAAGCTCAACACGAGGCCGTGGAAGAGGCAATCTAAACTCGAGGAATGACAAATTTCAAGTTCGATGCTATAATTGTCAAAAGTTTGGGCATTATGCTTCAGAATGTAGAGCTCCTAACAACAGAATTGAGGAGAAGGCCAACTATGTGGAGGAGAAGACCGATGATAAAGAAACTCTTCTTCTAGCACGAAAAGAGACTGATGGTGTCCAAGCAAAATCCTGGTATCTTGACAGTGGTGCAAGCAATCACATGTGTGGAAGGAAAGACATGTTTGTGGAGCTGGACGAGTCAGTAAGTGGAAATGTCTCATTTGGCGATGATTCCACAATAGCGGTAAAAGGGAGAGGTAACATTCTTATCCGTTTGAAAGATGGGAGACATCAGTTTATTTCCAATGTCTACTTTGTGCCCAATATGAAAAGTAACATCTTGAGTTTAGGACAACTGTTAGAGAAAGGTTATGATATTCATATGAAGGATCATAATCTTTCTATAAAAGATGATAAGAATAACTTCATTGCTAAAGTACCGATGTCAAAGAATAGAATGTTCCTGATCAACATACAAAACGATGTTGCAAAGTGCTTGAAAGCTTGCTACAGAGATGCATCATGGCTATGGCATCTTCGTTTTGGGCATCTAAATTTTGGAGGTCTAAAGCTGCTATCCAAGAAGGAGATGGTGAAGGGACTACCTTGCATCAACCATCCTGACCAGCTTTGTGAAGGGTGTCTAGTCGGGAAGCAATTCAAAAAAAGTTTTCCAAAGGAGTCAAACTCAAGAGCCAAGAAGCCACTCGAGCTCATCCATACCGATGTGTGCGGTCCTATCAAACCAAGCTCTCTCGGTAACAATAACTATTTTCTTCTCTTCATTGATGATTTTTCAAGAAAAACGTGGGTATATTTCTTGAAACAGAAGTCAGAAGTTTTCGAAGTCTTCAAGAAGTTCAAAGCTGCAGTAGAGAGAGAAAGTGGTAGAAAGATCAAAGCTATGAGATCCGACCGAGGAGGAGAATTTACTTCTAAGGAGTTTCAAGAGTTCTGTGAAGCAAATGGAATTCGTCGACCAATGACAGTTCCTAGATCCCCTCAACAAAACGGCGTAGCGGAAAGAAAGAACCGAACTATCCTCAACATAGCTCGGAGTATGCTCAAAAGCAAGAAACTACCCAAGGAGTTTTGGGCTGAAGCAGTGGCGTGTGCGGTCTACTTATCCAACGGATCTCCAACAAGAAGTGTTTGGGGAAAGACACCGCAAGAAGCATGGAGTGGAAGAAAGCCCGGCATCTCCCACCTAAGAGTTTTTGGAAGCATAGCCCATGTTCATGTTCCAGATGAGAAAAGAACAAAGCTTGATGATAAAAGCGAGAGTTTCATCTTCATTGGCTATGATGCAAATTCAAAAGGCTACAAGCTGTACAATCCGAACAATAAGAAGGTTGTGATCAGCCGAGATGTGGTGTTTGACGAAGAAGGACTATGGGATTTTGGATCTCATATAGATGACTTCAATTTCTCTCCCCCGTTTGAAGATGAGCTGACACAAATAGAACAGCCTGGAGAAGCCCAACAAGAGCCAACAACTCCACCTACTTCACCAACATCAACTACCCACGGAGACGAGTCACCTTCATCATCTTCAAGTGGGAGTCAAAGTGAAAGAGATGTGCAACGAACAAGAAGCCTTCGAGATCTCTATGAAGTGACTGAACGACAAGATAATCTTACATTATTTTGTTTATTTGCTGATTGTGAACCAATGAGCTATCAAGAAGCTGCAAAAGAAATGGAGTGGAGAGATGCGATGAATGAAGAAATCAAGGCTATCGAGAAGAACGACACATGGGAACTTATTTCACTTCCCAAAGGACACAAGGCGATAGGTGTCAAATGGGTCTACAAAACAAAGCGAAATGCTAAGGGAGAGATTGAAAGACACAAGGCGAGGCTTGTTGCAAAAGGCTACAGTCAAAAAGCTGGAATTGACTACGATGAGGTATTCGCCCCTGTTGCTCGGTTGGAGACTGTTAGACTAATTATTTCCTTGGCAGCTCAAAACAAGTGGAAGATACAACAAATGGATGTAAAGTCTGCCTTCCTAAATGGAGTTCTTGAAGAGGAAGTCTACATTCAGCAACCATCAGGCTACGAAGTCAAAAGCCACGAAGACAAGGTGTTGAAGTTGAAGAAAGCTCTTTACGGGTTGAAACAAGCACCAAGGGCATGGAATAGCCGAATCGACAAGTACTTCCAAGAGAATGGCTTCAACAAATGTCCCTATGAGCATGCTCTATATATCAAGATCAAAGATGGAGATATTTTGATCGTGTGCCTCTATGTGGATGATTTGATCTTCACCGGAAGCAACCCAAGCATGTTCAATGAATTCAAGGAAGTGATGACGAAGGAATTCGAGATGACAGACATGGGGCTCATGGCGTACTACCTTGGCATTGAAGTTAGGCAACAAAATGATGGAATTTTCATTTCACAGGAAAGCTATGCAAAGGAGATCCTGAAGAAGTTCAAGATGGAGAACTGTAAGCCGATAAGCACACCGATGGAATACGGAGTCAAGATATCCAAACATGAAGAAGGCGAAAGTGTAGATCCAACATTTTTCAAAAGTTTGGTGGGAAGTCTACGCTACCTAACTTGCACGAGGTCCGATATTCTTCACGCAGTTGGATTGGTTAGTCGCTACATGGAATCTCCAACAACCACCCATTTTAAAGCCGCAAAGAGAATTCTTCGCTATCTAAAAGGTACAATTGACTTTGGCTTGTTCTATTCAGTTTCTAATGATTACAAGCTTGCTGGATATAGCGATAGTGATTGGGGTGGAGACATAGATAATCGAAGGAGCACTACTGGATTCGTATTTTTCATGGGAGATACTGCTTTCACATGGATGTCAAAGAAACAACCGATTGTCACATTGTCCACTTGTGAAGCAGAATATGTTGCTGCTACCTCATGCGTTTGTCATGCAATTTGGCTTAGAAATCTATTGAAGGAGATAGGCTTGATACAAGAAGAGCCGACCAAGGTTTATGTCGACAACAAGTCAGCCATTGCCTTAGCAAAGAATCCAGTATTCCATGATCGAAGCAAGCACATCGATATTCGCTACCACTATATAAGGGAGTGTGTTGCAAGAAAGGATGTGCAAGTTGAATATGTGAGGTCACAAGATCAAGTTGCTGATATTTTTACTAAGCCACTGACAAGCGAAAACTTCATAAGATTAAGGAACTTACTAGGGGTCACAAGATCAAGTTTAAGGGGGGGTGTTGGATCATAAACTTGATCCATTATGGGAGTCCAAAACCAAACTCAATCAAATTGGAGTCCAAGTCCATAATCAAGGTCCAAAACTACAAGCATTCTACCTAGAATTTTTTTGGTGTGGTAGTTGAGCATGTGAATCATTTGGTAACCTAAAATATTATTAGAACCACCAAGAAAAATGAGGTGTATGGTTGTTGTAATTTTGGATTAGTTTATTTGTGTGGTGTAGGATTGTTCTTAAGTAGTATAAATACCCCTCCCCATTTTGGTTTAATCATCAAGAAGAAGCAAGAGCTTCTAAGTGAGTGAAGAAGCAAAGTCTTCTAAGAGTGAGTTCTAGTATCTTCTTTCTTTTGAGTGAGAGTGCTCTTGTAATATCTCTTTGAGTTTGAATAAGAGTTGTTTGTGTGAGTGTTTTATTTCCAACATCTTCTTCTAATGTCTTTCTTTGCAGGTTGCACGGTCACAGCCACACTTTTGCTTCCTATCTGAAATTAGGTAAGCATTAACATAAAACAGTTGCAACCAGCACTATGTATAGCACAAATTATTCATTTATTATGGTTTCGTTTGTTTTCTTTTTTTATCTAAAATGATTACACAAACATAAAGATGCATCAAATTGTAAAAACTAAAACAAACTTGAATGACATATAAATTTCAAATTATACAAAACAGAGATCATATATGGAGAAGAAAAAACAAAAGCCAACATGATAGATCACTTTGAACATGAGCTTAAGACAATTACCACAATTCGCAGCTCAATTAATGCGCCTATGCCTTGAGCCATTGATTCTGTTTTCAACCCAAAGAGCACAATCAAGAATATACCAAGTTCAGGAAACCTCTCAACATCAAGTTTACCTAATTAAGAAGATTTTCAGCTAGTGTAGTAGACAGAAGCATGTCTTTCTTCAAATTTAATTTACAAGCTAATGATTCCAATACAAAGGCATAAATTCATTTTTACGTAAGCATTTGACAAATCCATATATTAGGTAGAATCACGACTTATTAACTTAAAGAGATAGAAAGCAAATTATCACAAAATCTTGTGTTTGCTAAAATTATTTTTATACGAAAAAATTCAAGCTTAAAAATCATATTACAAGGGAAAAGGACCTTAGTGATATGAAAACTAATCCATGAAAAGTCTCCTCATGACAATAGCATGAACCTAGAATTCCATAAAGGACAAAAAATATTGTAGTAGCAACGCGAGTAAGTCTCTAAATCGGGATTTCCACCATAAGAACGGTGTAAGTAACAACATAAAGAGTCAACTTTTACCGACACATATCTTGATACAAATCCATTGCTGCATTTATCCTTTTACGCTTACAAAATGCATTAATTAAGATGTTGCGACCAATTATATTTGACCCAAAACCCAATGAAACCATTCCATTAAATATTTTGAGTGCCTCTACAAATTGACCTCATAAACAATATCCATTTATCAATGTATCGTGTGTGACTATATTCGGCTCGACACCTTGTCCGCTTATCGTTTCAACAATACTTTGTGCATCTGAAATCATTCCTTCTTTGCATAGTGCATCAACTACTATACTGAAGATGACAACATTTGGTGTGATGTTCCTCGCCACCATTTCATTCAATAGTGCTGTAACTTCCTTCCATTGGCCTGATGATATGCATAGACCATGGATTAAAGAACTGCAGGTGAACACATTTGGTGGAATTCCTCTTTCTATCATTTTAAAGAAGAGGCTCAAAGCCTCAACTATCAACCTGTCCTTGCAAAGGCAATCTATGATCATGGTATATGCTACTGCGATAGGCTTAAAACATCTTTCTTCCATCTTCCTCAACAAACTAACAAACATGCTAGTGTTGCCTAATTTACATAGACCATTTATTATTGTAAGTAATCATATCATATTGATACCCTTTCTCCATTCTCTCATCTAAAAACCCGATTGCTTGAGCGATTTCACCTTGAATATAAAGCCCAGTAATAAGAGTATTGAATGTTATATAATCAGGCTCAAGACCAAGCTTAAGGATCTTTCCCAAGACAAAGAACCCGAAATTAACAAGCCGTAAGCGACAAAAGCAATTCATTAAGATGTTCATAGTATAAAAATCATGTATGCAAGCTTTTTTCTACGAGCTAGGAGCCAAGACATTATGATTTGTAGATGGTAAACCAGGTAAAACTTCATAATGCTCTTCACCATTTCAAAATCTCAGATACCGGAAGCTTGAGCAGCAAATGAAACAGTAAGGGATTGCAACAAACATAAAAAAAATAATGGTGCATTAAAACAATCTATGCTCATATATTCACTCTATCAATTCCCATATGCCCACTTGGACAAAAAAGAAGCTACTATATATGAAAGAAAAATCAAATGAAAAGAAAATCAATAATATTTCAGTACAATGAAAACAAGTGCACTCACAAAAGTTACCTAAACCAACTGAACTACTTGAAACTCTCAAAACCCATCTCTCCAGCAGCCTTTCCATTGAATAAAAACATGCAAATGCATCTAATTATGTTAAACTTTTGGCATTATTATTGCAACTTCATTTGGCTGCTTCTATTTTTTTCTCCTCGGATACTTCCTTGGTTTGTGTCTCAATAGCTGGTGTAGCTTCAACTACTTTCTCAGTTTCAATCTTTTCGGGGGCATCAACGAAGTCAGGGGTGTCGGGAATTTCAGAATTTTCAGCCTCTGGAAGCTTGGTTACAGATACCACTACTATTGGTTTCTCTATCTGGGATTGTTTCACTGTCTCCAATGGGGCTGGTGAATTTCCAGTCTCCAATGGGACTGGTGAATTTCCAGTCTCCAATGGGGTGCGGCCTATTGAATTCCCAGTCTCCAGTGTCTTTTGTTTCTCAGGCTCGGATGCCGTGTTTTTGCTTTCTGTTGTCTCCTTCCCTTCCTTCTGCAAAGGATGGCAGTTCAGTAATTGAAAGTACCAAGAGAGAATTTTAAAACGTTGCTAACAATGTAACTAATAAATTCTTTTACAATGCTCAATCAGATGCAGAAAGGCTAACATAAAAATGTAGTATGTGATTATTAATCATATGAAGATGCCATAGAAACAGGTCGAATGATAGGTTCCAAAATTCAGATTAAGTCAAAAGGAATCGTCAAACATCCAATGAAATCAACAAAATCAGTTAAATCACATAATCAGGTTACCTCAACAACCATTACAGAGTTTTTCTGATATGTTTGGTACATTCGCCTTGTCCATCAATTCAGGCATTAATATATCACATTATGAGCTCAAAATCCATTTTTAATCCATTCACGTGTCAACTTTCCAGGCTGACAAATACTACCGTTTGGACAGTTTAATTTTTGGCTTCCGTTAAACTAACCCAACATGCATATTCTCCAGCAAAAAGTTATACTTTTCACATTTCGATGTGCATGAAGTTTAAAAGTTCAATAATTATGTTCTTTCACTGCTTGTATTCTGTTTTAAAAAAAAATGCAACAAAGAAAGGTGTTTTTCCTGACATCAAAATGGCTGCAATAATACAGATCTTTGGGAAAACTCTGTTTTTGTAGTGTCCCCACCATCCAACATTTTATAGTAATAAATTGAATCAAACCTCTCTGTCCCTATCTCTCCCTCTCACATGGCGACATGAAGACACAACAAAGCTTTAAAAGCAGAAAATGCTTGCTAATATTTTACCTCCAAGTAAAAAAAAGAAAAGAAAAAACCAAGTACTTGTGCAGTGTACAAAAGAAAAAAAAAAAGAGGAAACAAACAAATGGCGGGTCCTTAATTAAAAACATTTGTTTTTTTATGAAATCAAAGATGCGATAGATGTATTTGAATGAATGTTAGAAGATACCTTATACTGATTTGCCATTGCAAAAAGAATATAATAGTTATTAACTTTAATTATCCAGATAATCAAATAATACAAAGATCACAAAATTTCACAGTAAGAAATTCACTTTTTGAAAGATTTATGACTCTGGTAGTGGATAATTAGCCGGTAAGGACAGCACATTAAACAAATATAAAGATATAGGCCAACTTAAATTAATATATATGTAAATTCTCTTCTGTTTGGATGTTTGGAAAATGTTGCAAAATAAGAAAGACTTCAAATTATATATGAAATTTAAAATGTTTTATTGTTAATTTGGACACTAAGAAAAGCAAAAAAGCATCTGGTGAACTATACCTAAAATTCTAAATGCCCTCATTTTTTCTCTGCATGTTATAGAATCTGGATACCAAATTAATCAACACAACCATATGAGACTAACTGATTTTGTTTTCTCATCATTCTTTTTCTCTCATTTTTCAATAATCAAATGGTGTAGCTTAGGTATACTCGGGATAGCAAAAGTTCTTGCCCTCGAGGATCGATTCGACGGAGCCGGTTTGCTGGAGATTTTATCTCACAGGAACGAGGATGATAAAAAAAAAAGTTCTCAAAGGATTTGGGGTTGGGCACGGTGATGGCACTCCCCAACCCGTTTGAACCCTTAATATATTTCCTTCCACATTATGTTATATTTTTTTATTTATGTTACACGGATGGGAGGATAAGAAAGTCCTTGAAGGATTTGGGATTGAGGATGATGATGACACTCCCCAGCCCATTTACACCCTAAATTTGTTTCCTTCCACATTATGTTATATTTTATTTATGAATGGTTAATATATATATTTATTGATATTCTTTTCAAGTATAAATAATTTTTAAGATTAGGTTAACAATGAATTTCGTATTTCTTCGTGGAATTCATCATCCCTGAAACCAAGAAGTGAGGTATTTATCATTATCAATCAAACATTCTTCTTACAGTTAGATCTAACTTCTTGGTCCTTGTGAAAAAGAATTTCTTTTTTTTTTTGAGAGAAAAGAGGATTAAGAAAATCCTATTGATGACAGCTTTCTCGAGACTTCCAAAAAAAATCATGGAAAAAAAAAGCCTGAATGGTATACCAAACTTGTTTTGTTATCATCCTTCAATGTAACCCATTTGATAGCCATTTTTCTCTCTACCATGAGATTTTAATTTCAAATCCCAACCTTTTTATAAAGAATAACAGGGTGGTGTAGTGGTGTACCAAACACAAATTACCAATTCAACGAGAACACCGTAATTACGACGGAATCAAATAACCAACAATTTAGAAATTGAACTCCTTCAAGAATTTCATATATATATATATATATCATGGATGATAACGATGACTAATTAACGGTGGAATAAATTCGTAGAAACTAAAGTTTTAAAAATAATTAATTAAAGAAGCTAACTTGTAAGAACCAGTTCTGCACCAAAATCAATGCAATCTCCGGTTTTAAAAAGCAGTAAAAGTACTTTTTTTTTTTAAGAACGTTACTGTATTAAGCAACACAGAATAACAAAAAGGTTGCATATATATGCGCGCTAATCATGTTAATTAATTTACCTCCGAGAACAAGTGACTGAGAGATTTTCGCTTGTTTCCTTGCTCATCAGCCTTGTCATCATCAACTATCTCCTTGACTTTATCACCCTCTTGATTAATACTCCTATCATCACCACCCCCTCCTCCTCTTTCCACCTTCTTCTCACCTTCTTCATACACAAAAACCTCCTTCGCTCCCATAATCGAATCGGCCAGCTCGTTCGCCTGCTCTGGAGCCGGCTCTGGTGCCGGAGCCTGAGCCTGAGCCTTGTCGTCTTCCTTCAAAACCTTGGGCTTTGTGGCGCAAGCTCCCATGTTTCTTTCTATAAGTTTAATAACCTTTGTCTCTAAAACTCTTTTTTCTTTTTCTTATTTTTCGGTTTAGAAAGTAAAAAAGGAAGGAAGAAAGAAAGAAAGAATAATATTGAAGGATAAAAGAGAAAGAGAGAGTGAATATAGGAGATTTACAGGGAGAAAGAGTTGAGGTTTTTTTTATGTGTCCGACATTTGTTCTGCGGCTGAGGAAAGAATACAGAGAGACACAGATAGACAAACCGACAGCATTAACAGATTGGAAGTATTTTTAATGTTTTGAAAAGCAAAAAATAAAAACGTTAATTTCTAGTACTTAGCATTACTAATATTATAATGCTCTTTCTTGGAGATTATTATGTAACAGGTGTCACAGGCTGTAAAAACTTTTCTTCTTTTTAATTTTGTTTTCTCTGTTTTAATTTTTCTGAAAAAACAGAGAAAAAACGAAAGACGAATAATTGAAGAAAAATTGGGGGAGAGGAAGCGAAATGGGTGGGCTTTTTTGTGTAGGGGATGTTTTTACGGTTTTGAGGGAGGAGCTTAATTTAGGCTTGGTGGTGTCATGTCTGTTATTTTATTTTATTTATTACTCCATTTTTTTTTATAAGGTGTCAGTTATTTGTTGCCAGCGAGACAATGTGGGGGTGAGTTGGCTATCTTAAAGTGGGTCCCATATTCCAGGTTGGCTTAATGACATGTCAGCAAGTAACTTGCGAGAACAAAGAGAGGAGAGATTCTTACACGTAGGGGTAAGCATGGCTTGGTTTGGGTTGGTTTAGTCTAAAAATTCAATTCAACCTATTTATATCGGGTTGAAAAAATTTCAACACAACCCAATCCATGAACCCATCCAACCTCAACTCAATCCAACCCATTCTAATCGGTTTGGGTCACCGAGTTGATACATTTTTTCTACTAAAAAATTAAATCATATATATTACATAACAATAAAATATTATACTAAATCCAAAACCAAATCCATACATATTTCAAGTAAAAGTTGTGTGCATCAGCTTTATATAAACTAATATTCAATATTTTTGTTAACATCTTGGATATTGTTATGGAAACAAACATAAAAAAAATGGCAAGTGATTAAAATATATATTTTTTATTATAAAATATTTTATTAACTAAATGTGTTTTCTAATCCAAAAAGGCAAGTGATTAAAGATTTTTTATAATTTTTTTTTCCAATGATTTCTTATAGTTGATATTTACTTATTACCACCAATTAGTTACAGGGAGATGCATAATTGATTGTGTCTTAATTTAGCATCGGTTATATATCATTGCTATAATCAAAATTCTCCATTTCTTAAAGCTAAAGAATGATTAACCATATTAAAGAGAACATACATAAACTCTAGAAAATGAAAGTTAACATTAGATTTGAAAATACAAAAGCCTGAAGGCAATTAAAACATTGGTTTCAAACTTGGTACTGTTTGTTTTCGACAAGGAAAAGTATAAAAGGAAAAGGAAAAGTGCAAAAATCAGACCAGTACTTTCTAAGTAAAAGCAATATTGCATAGTACTGCATACCCTTTTGACTTTCTCTCACCAAACTTCGCATTCACTACTTGGGTTTCTTTCAAGAGAAAACAATAGCCTTACAACCCCCACAAAGAAACGAAGAAATAGATAATGATGAGACTGAAAATCTCAATCAGAGAAGCTAGGTTTAGTGAATTGTAATTTATTTTTCCCAAAATACCCATCATTCTATTTTCTAATTACAACAAGCTATGCCATGTTTGGCTGTTTGGATTTGGATTATGCTAGATATAATTTTACTCATTCATTATACTATAATTATTTAAACACAATTTTATATTTAATAAATAATATATATATATATATATATAATTATATATTTGACCGGGTTATTAGTTTGGGTCGATTTAAAAATTTTGAACTCATAACCCAACCCAACTCATTGTATCGATTAGGGTAAAATCCAAAGATCAACCGGATTCCATGCTCATCCTATTTACAAGCACTTAATGGCTTAATGACATGTCAGCAAGTACCTTGCAAGAACAAAGAGAAGAGAGATTTTTACATGCACCTTGTGGCTTAATGACATGTCAGCAACTACCTTGCTGGAACAAAGAGAATAGAGACTCTTACATGTGCAAACCGTATTTCTGCGTCAAGATGAAAATTTAACTTATAATTTTTAAAATTTTTATTAATAATGTTAATTAAATAAGTATAAATGTTATTAGTGAAATTTTTTTAAAATTAACAATCAAGTTTTTATTCTAAAATGAGTTTTATACGTGATACAAACAACATAAATACAATAATTTCATGCAAATGGGCACTTTTGTTGTCCCATAATGTTTTCCGGATATATTATATATCAAAATCAATGATTAATTTTTTTTGTTAATTTTAAATTAATAATTATCTAATTTTTTACAAATTATTTTTTCATAGTTTTAAATAAATAAAAAAAACATTTAAGAAAAATGAAGGTAAAAATTGTATCAAAAGTCAAATTGAACAAACAATATGGAACATATGGAGTACTATTTGATATGATAAATTGCATTGGACACCTTTAAAACGGATGCCTAGCACTTAAGTCTTTAAATTATGAATTTGGCTCAGAAATCCTTAAACTATTTAATTAGTTGCATTATTATCCCTTTCACCAATATAATTATTATTATCTTACTTTGAGATGGTTAAATACACTAAATAAGACTTCTATTAAAGTCTATAAACCATTTGGAGGTCATTTAAGTTTTTTTTTAGAATTTTTTATTTACGTGCTATTTTTGTGGTTTTTTCGATTTTTAATAGTAAAAAATTAATATATATATATATATATATATATATATATATATATATATTCAATGTTATTTTTTATTAGGATATATCTCATTTATCTTTGTATTTGTACAAAAATGATAATTAAATTTTTTGCATTTTTAAATTTTTAAGACAATTTCATTAATGAATAATGTTTAAAAGGGTCACATAGCAACTAAATAAAAGTTTGAAGACTTATGGTGCCAAATTGATAGTTTAAGGATCTAAATGTTAGAAGACAATGGTTTAAAGACCTCTAGTGCAATTTTTCTTATTTATTATAACAATAATATTTTTTTATCTAATAGTATTGAACAATCTTTTTTATATGTAATTGAACAAATTTTGGAATATTAACATAATTATTCATGCAAGATATGAGTTCGTGAAAGTTTTATTGGATTGCATGTAAAACCTACATTTTTATTATAAATTTTCATATGATGACATGTATACATTTTAAGGAACAACTAAAAATAAATAAAGAATAATAGGTAGCTCGACACTGTACAGGACCTCCTTCTACCCACAGATGTGTGACAATTTCGACAATATATTAAAATAATCATTTGCAAATCTCATAAAATAAAAAAATAAAAAATAAAAACTTTTAGGCCATGCGATCTTCTGTTCATGTCAGGGCTATTGCCCATCTAAGAGTATACCATTTGATTCTTTTGAATGAAGAACTTCTGTAGTTCTTATTATTTCCTTACCCCACCCCAAGACCTTGACTTGTCCAGCTTGCTATGTCAAAAACTCATGTAATTGTACTCCTAAAGATTATGAAGCCAAGTTTCTATAAACTTGCGCCTTTCTAAAGGCTGAATTTAGCTAGAACTTGTGGGTTCAAATTTGGATTGGTTAAAAAATTGAAAATGATGTCTGAATTTTTCTGGGTATGGTAGAGGACAATTTTTGTGTTTTCCAACTTGATGGACCCAACCCTTGGCACACCTTGCTTGGCTGTCCTCTGTGTACCCCTAGAGAACTGCAAAACAGACATTTGTGAAAATTATTTCATCTTTCTTAATGAATTTTTTGAACTTCTTTTTACTCCCACTTAAAATTGGTGTTATGATGCTAATATGATACCTGATCATTCTTTGCAGGAAATGGCTGAAGATAAATTTAAACTGTGTGTCAATGCATACAAATCACTCTGTGATGCTCTTGCCTGAATTTAGATCTGCAGGTGTTGGTTTAGATACATCCACCTGCCAATCAGATTCCCTTTCCAAAGGTAGCTCTAATGGATAATGAAAAGGCTAATATGAGTCAGAATAAAACCAGTGCTTCTGCTCCCATCAACAAAATTTCTTGGTTCGGGTCTAAACCTATAATTCATGTACTCGGCCTCCCCATTTCAAATTTCAAATTTCAAATTCCAAATTCAAATTCAAATTCAAATTCAAATGTCATGTCTGGTGTATTTTCTTCTTTTTTTAAGGGGTGAATTACTATTTTACCTTCATTATTAAGCTTTTCATCAATTTACAACATAAATCCCTTCCAATGAAAATAAAAGCAACTAAATAAATAAATAAATAAACAAAGTAATACGCTAGTCAACAAATTGGAGATTTCACCATCAAAATCAAAGAACAAATTCCTCATATCATATTCTAAAAATTTTCACATTAACTTCAATTGGATATTAAACCCATCAAATTGCCTTATGAAAACCTCCCCTAAAATGTATGGAACTAAACTTCTCTCTAAACTTTGAAAAATCAAAAACAAAGAAGCACAACAGAGGAAGAAATCATGGAGCTGTAGATCAGGATCAAGAACCCAAAATGCAAAGCCCAGTTCCTCTTGAACTTACCAAAGTAACTCTCTGGTGGCTCCTGGTAATGAATCTCAAGCTCACCCTCCTCTTCACCACCACCATTGCTAATCCTCATCTTTATCTCTCTTAATTTCTCTGTGGCTAACCCAAGAGTTAGCTTGTGGCACCTCCTCTGGTACTTGAACCCATTGATGCATCTCAGGGTCTGAGCCACAGAGACATAGAAGATTAGATGGGCCAGGGAGAGGAGGGTGATGGGAGCCCAGCAGTGACGGCACTGAAGCCTGGTGGACTGAGCCTGGGCCATGAAGATCAGGCCCAGGAAGACGAAGAAGATCTGGAACAGCTTGTGCAGCTCCTTCTTTTGGAGGTCTATGGCTCTTTTCTTTTCAAGGGTCTTTTCAAAGTGGAGCTGGATTATGGCGTTCAACGCTTGTAGTGCTGTTTCTTTGGGGATAATTTGTTGGCTATGATGGTGGTGAATTTCGTAGTCTTCCATTGGAGATAGGGAGAGAAAGTGGCTTTTCGTTTGATTTTAACAGAGAGAAAGTGAGCGATAGGGCAGCTACACAGTCTACATTTAAAAATTTCACAAACCCCAAAATTACAGTCTACACTGCTACAGTGATGGATATTTTGTAAAAAAGAAAACTGAAAAAATATGGTTTGGCTCGGATCTTGAGGGAGAGATAGGTTGATGATGATCTGACGGGTATCCTTACTGTTTCTCTGGTGTGGGATCAAAATCATCGGACGGTAAGAGTGTGGGATCAGGGTTTGGAATGACAAAATGCTTTTGCACGGGGGAGATACTTGCACTATTGTATTTTATTGTGAAAAAGTAATTGATAATTTTTAAAATTTTATTAATAATATTTGTCAATTAATATTATTATTTATTATAAAAATATTTTTTAAAATAAATATAAATATTCTTTTTTTAATTTGACTCATTTCAAATTTGATTTTTTATTTTCATTAAAATGTGTTTTTTAAAATTGTTTCTACTAACTTTAAAAGGTTAAGTTGTTAAAACGGTGATCATTACGTGAGTAAGACACATTAAAAATTAACTAAAACTAAAAAATTAAAAATAACAAATTATTCGTGTAACCCTATAAGGTTAATGGAGGCAATTTAAGAAGTAAAGTTTTAAATTGATCAAACTATAAAGATGGAAGTTTATTCTGTCTCTGAATTGTAAATTATGGACGAACTATGAAAGTTCATTGGTTATACAAACAAATTTAAACAAAATATAATACTCAAGCCAAAATCAAGTATATGTATGATCAGTTGTTGAACAATTTGTTTATTCATTCGTTAAAAACTTATTCAGATTAAAATTTGATTCATTGCTACACTCACTTAGTCTTAATCAAGGAATTCTTACCATTCGACATAGATCAAGCAAGTGAAAAACAACTACACATACAAACCAACTTAACTCTAATTATAGTTTATCAAATTTGATTAGCCAATCAAGTAATTACCCTTTTACTGGAAAGATCAAATTTTGTTGTTCAAGCCAATAGTTGACTGTTTATTTATTAATACGTAATGGGGTAATTTCTCATTTACATGTAAAATCTAAAGTAAACATTTACTTAAAAATGATTTTACATGTAAATAAGCTGCTTTTATTTTTGGACCATACTAAAATTTTGTTATCCATTAGACCTTTAAAAGAACCGATCCACGGATAGGAAGAGCTGTTCGGCTTTTGCTAGAGCCAGTTAGTTCGATCAGCCCCAAATTACCGATCACCCCATATGAATTTTTTACCTGGACTGGTTTTCATGAGACCAAGGGCAACAGCATCATTCATTGTTAGAGAAGGAGAGAATTTTTTTTTTTTTTTTTTGCATTTTGGACGATGCTGATGCACTTAATTTATAAGTGTCCAGGTTTCTCCATTCCCATATAGCTTCGCAGCTCCTAAAACAAACATAACCTTGATACTCTCAAGTACTAGGTTAAACTGATTGTGACATCACCATCTTTACTTTATTTTGTTCTGTTCTTATTTTCCATTTAATGTACCATTATCAATACCACCACCACTCTTTCTTTCTGATTATAACAGGAAAACAATGCTTTGATCTCGATTCCTTCAAATTTTCACACTACTTGGCTGAGATTGTGTTCAATGGTGGAAATTGCGACTCCATCAAGGGTTACGCTCAAGCTCAAGTCAAATTGAAATTCAAGAATTAAGCTGTGGCTCAGCAAACCCAAACGAAACGTAAGTATAAAAGAAAAAGGTTAACCCAGAAAGTAAGAAAAATAGAAGGTTATCCTATGTAAAATCATATACTATACCAAAAAGTGCAGCGCTTTCATTGTAGCATTGCTGCTTTTGCTAGTCTACACTGAACCGTACAAACAAAACCAACCATTTGTCCACTTTAGCACAAATGGGATTTGTCAAACTTTCAAAAGCCCAGAAAGAATTGTATTACTACAATATATTACACACCAGCTTCCTTATTCTACTCTACTCTTTACTCACGCGGTTATTCAACAAATGATTCAACATGTACACATATAGCTAGATGCCATTTCCCAAAAAAAAAAAAAAACTTAACATGACCCACACAACCATGAACCAATCTTTGCAATGACCCTACCCACTACTCAAAAACCAGGCACAACCCCACATTAGATCTCAAAAAGTGGTTCTCTTCAACCCATAATTGCCATTGAAGATGGATTATTAGCTAGAACTTGATAATCATGTCCTTCATCCTCACTGTTTTCATGTTCTTGACTCTGATCAACATTCTCGCTTTCACCATCCTCTGTTATCGATCCTGGCTGTCACTGCTCTTCTTGGGCACCCATCATATGCAATAAGAGCTCCTCCGGCTGCAAGTCATAACCAGAACTAGCTGAGCTGTCAACCTTCCTAATCTTCTCTTTATATAGAGCATCGAGTTGGTGATAATAAGGACATGTCTTTGCATCCTCAGGCCTTCTCTTATTACTTTCTTTTACCTTCTTGAAGTACTTGTTCGTATTCTCCCATTTTTCTTTACACCTCTTCGCGTTTCGATCATAACCAAGTTTTTTCATGGCAGCTGATATCTCCTCCCATAGAGGTCCTTTAGACCCATTGTCTTTATAGTGCGAATCCAGATTAGTCCTTAACCTTATCAAAGCCTCAATTTCTTCTTTAGGCCACCGGGACGAACTCTTCGGAATATAACTCTCACCACCATTACTATTATCTTGCCTCTCCATTATTTTCTCAACCGGAACTGGAATCTGAGGCACTTGCACTGAGTTGGCTTGCTCCGAGAACTTCTGCAGAAACGCAAGCACAGCAGCATCCTTTGCAGCTGCAATTGATCTTTCTTGAACCAAAAGCTCACTCTCCCTCTTAATCCTTGCCAATTCTTGCATCTTCCAGGCTTCCTCTCTTGCTATCCTATCTTGTTCACACTTCTCCATCGTCTCTATAAACTTCTTGTGCGAATTCTCTTGCTTCTCTATCACTTCCATCATCAACCTTTCGAAGAATTCCATCAATTTCCTCTTCTTCTTATGCGTTCCATCATATTCTTTACTCGAAGATGATGTTGCAGCAACATAATCTGTAGTGGGGTTTTGGATAGAACACGGAATAGCATCATGTATAACATTCATATTCGTATTCGTCACATTCATTGGCGTTGCCAAACTAGTCAGAACTCTCTCCGGGGAAGCCGGTGGGAATAAGGGAAGATGGTTTCCAAGAGCTTCTAATTGCTTGAAAAACCGGTAATTCTTGCCATTTGGTCGGCCCGATCGGCAGTCTTTGGTTCTTCTATAATACTTGTAAATGTTCTCAAACTTTTCTTTGCATTTCTTGGCGCTTCGGTTAAATCCAAGCTCAGATAATTTCCTGATAACAAAAGTCTCAATGTTATAACTTTCAGGTTATTAATTAATGTACTCCAAAAGGATTATCTAGCTACAAGGCTAAAGACACAACAATTTGAACATAAAAAGCCTTTGATTATGAAAGGTGCCATACATACAGTAAGACCCACCTCAACGTTAAGACTAGATTACATAAGTTAAAAAAAACTCTAGAGCGTAATTGTAACGAGAATAACAGAAAGAAACGCAAGATTTGAAGCTTAAAACAAGTGAATTCTACTAAGAAGTTTGACCGTGATAGTGGGTTAACAGTTTTAACTATGAAAATTGACAGCAGAAGTGAGAATTTGATGTGTACAAGAAAGTAAAAACTGCACCCATGATTCAAAAATCAAAACTTTTTCCAAGTTTTCTTCGCAATCAAACAGAGAATGAAGAAATTAATTACCAACAGAAACACAAATTGTTCTCTTCATTTTCTAGCCAATTTTCTCGGTAAAACTTTGAAAAAAAAAATAAACTAGTCACCTGGAAACCTCTTCCCAAAGAGGAGCTTTATGACCGGAGTCCCTAAAGGCACCGTCCATATCAGACCTTATCTTCAACAAAGCCAAAGTCTCTTGCTGTGGCCACCGGTTACCGGCGAAGTTCCGGTCACACTCTTCAACTTTCAGTCTCGCCTCCTCTCCACACCCGTCACCAGCCTCCCCATTCACCATGTTGCCGGTGGCGGCGACAGAATTTTCCGGGAAAGTAGAACTTTCCATCTTCGGCAGTTTACCTTGACTATCCCAAGTAAAATTACAGCCGCGAAAATCGTGAAAGTAGATGAATTTTCTAGTGTTTTGTGGATATGGGCATTGGAGATAAGTTGGTTTTTGCCTTGGCAAACCAATTTGGCTAATGGGCTTGTCACGCGTTTTGCCTTTTAAGCGTTTCTCAATTCCCATTGGCTTTGCCTCGTTAACGTGGAAAATTCGGAAGAAGATTTGATCGGATAAAATTTTATCGCATTTGAAAATCAATTTTAATTAATAATAATGCAAACACGTATGATTAAAGAGAAACACATTACGTACCAAAAAAGAAGGGAAGTACATCTTTGACCTGCACAGAACTTGTCGTGCGTCTCCGTTTGCTGTGCTCGAGCTCGTTGACATGGTTGTTGTTAGGTTTTGTTGGTGACCTAATAAGAGTAAAAAGAATTTGAGGCCCAAGTTTTAGATGAGCATTAACTTTAGTCGGTTTGACTTTTATTTATTAAAAGTCATTTTTAATACAAAGATTTTAATATCTTTCTATTAAAATAAAATAAAACAAATCATAAATAAAAAGACAGGAAGAAAGGAAAAATACATCGCTATCATAATGGGCCTTTTAGAATTTGGTGGGCCTTGCATATTGTACACACAAATCGAATCTCTGGGGCTCTCTATATCGGCCTTGATATATCCATTGATAATATGGACATATATGTTCTGACCCAAAAGAAGAACAGAGAATATCAAAAGAACAAAAAAAGGGGAAAGAAACACAGAGGAAGGGACTAGGGAGACGCAAAGAGAGAGGGAGAGATGGGCGTGACAAAGGAACAAGTTGAAGCTTCATTGACTACAAAAATGAATCCTTCGCATCTTGTGAGCCCTATTTCTTGATTAACTCAGTTCCTGCTTCCTTTTGATTCATATATTTACATCTGTGTATGTAGTTATCATCTATGTTTTTATCTGTTGTCTGTATTTTCAGTTAAATTGGCAATTTTGGGAAACTTTGTTCGACTTTACTGTTGTGTTTTTTTTTTTAATTAGGATTTTTTCTTTTTAAATGGGATGCTCGGGTCTCTTGACATAATCACCTGTTGTTTTGCTTACTAGCTAGGGTTGTTAGGTCAATCTATGTAAACATGGATAAAAGGTAACTGTTTAACTGATCTATATAGCCTTGTTTTAGTGACCTACCTCACCAAATCAACCTTGATGTCCACAGTGAAACATCTAAAATGACATATTGATTTATTCTTTTAAGCTTTGATAAAACCATGCATCTTGGGTATAAAAGTTTGATTGCTAAATGCTGACCTAGCATTATGTTAAGCTCTCCAAATAACTCTTCAAGCTGAAATTTTCTTTCTTATTATAAAAATAAATTAAACAAAAGGGAAAACAATGCAAGTGAGCAATATGATAGAACTAAATTTGTTTTATTCAATTGGTGAAGATATGCAAGTACTTCAATCTTATCTTAAATTGAATATGCTAATTAAATCACTTTACGATCACAATTAAGTCTTATATTTGCAATAGTTAGAGTTCTGCTGGAACCCATTAATTCTGCGCCCCGGGTCATAGGGTGACAGGTTAGGATTGGGGCCTAACTGGATTGGATAGAGGGAATGATGACGGCTCTATGAGACCATGACCACCATGCCAGGAGGGGGTTTATTGGGAAATGTTGATAATCTTTTGTGTTAGGGGGGATATTTAAGGCTTTGACACAGATGTGGCTTGTGAGTGATAGTCATTGAGTTTTTTCAGCTGCTATGTTGTTGGCCCTCCCCTTAATTAGACCTGTGATGTAGAACAAGAAGATAGAATAAATAGAAACCAGGCTACCTTGGGAATTGAAAGAAAAACTAGGCCACCCTGAAGTTGAGAAATTTCAATAATACTCAATTTTATTCATTCATAAGCTTGCTGAAAATTAACATAGTGATCTCTATTACAAATTTGTCCCCATACCCTAAATTAAAACTCCTAGCTCTATTCTTCCTTTTGTAACCTCTAGTGCACTGTGATATATAGAGGAACTCAGTCCTCCTAGGGGTTTGTCCGATGCTTCGGTCACATTTGGCCTAGCAGTAGAAACAGTTAATGGTTTTTGAAACGGTTTATGATAAAACAATACCGAATCATTTTGCTAACCCATTGGATTGGTCATACATATATATATAATTGAATTGGTGCCAATTTATATTTTTATTCTTAGAAGTAACTAAGAAAGTGAATTTATGTGCATGCATGATTATGGATCTCTCTCTCCACAAACACACGGAGTAGTATTATTTTTCGAGGAGAATTTAATTGGTCTAGTTTGCTTTGCGGATTTAATTGGATTTTATTTTCCATATATATGATTTAAGATAGGTTTAGTATTTCTTCTTTATAAGCCTTTTTTTTCTGTAGACTTAGTTAATCACGCTGGAATTGAATAAAGTGATACATTTCACTATATCGATGAATTCGCTTGTGAATGGGGGTTTCTTCTGCATTATTCTGATGGCACTACTTGTATTCAATTGACCAAGAGAGTGGTTTGCCAAGGGGATGCTAATTTGTTTTAGAAAATGTATAGGATTCACTGCAATGTATGGTGCACTATAACTACTTATCTTAAATTGCAAAGTTTTTATCAACCTGCAAGTTTCATCATAATAGGAGCTTTCACTTGCATGATCTGTCTAATGGTGGTGTTCATACTTCAAAATTGGAACAAAATAAGATTTTGATAGTGAAACCCGATGGTTTATTCGGTGAAATGATTTTTCTTCTTAATCCATCATGTTCTTTTATTATTTGGTTAAAGGTGAGGTGGAAGCATCATAAAAGCTTCAGAGTGCTTTCTGTAACATGATGTTGATAAGACAATCTTCCCCAATGTTCTGTATTTGAATTATCTGAGTCATGAATACTGTGTTGGCAGTTGGCACATAAATTTTCTTATGCGACATACTTGCAACTTATTCCTTTCATGCTGAAAGCAATTACGCCTGTTATTTTAACTGTGCTTGTATGGTCATCAGAGATCAGTGTACATGGGTCAGGCTGTAGCACCCAGACATTGTTTAAAAAATTGCTCATAATCTTTATAATCTGAGCTGAATGCCTGATGCATCGTAAATCTTCTGTTCTGTTAATATTTCAGTACCTGTGAATGCAATGCCTTTTCCTTTGTATATAAACTAATTCCTTTATTTTCATGTTCCAGGAAGTGATTGATACATCTGGAGGGTGAGTTACTTCTTGTGAGCAGACTTGGTTTGAATTTATGCACGCTCTTCAGATTCTTTTCATTTTTCTCACTGTTATTTTAGTTGAATGGAATTCGTATATTTGTCAGATGTGGTGCAAGTTTTGCTATCGAGATTGTAACGGAACAATTTGAAGGGAAGAGGTTGCTAGAGAGGCATCGGCTGGTGAATGCTGCCCTCGAAGAGGAGATGAAGCAAATTCATGCTCTCTCAATAAAGAAAGCTGTGACCCCAGAACAGTGGAAGCAGCAGCAAGAGTCTGAAACACCTAAACCTGCTGCTTGAAAGATGCTATTAACAGCTCAGTAGCCAAATAGGCATTTATACATCTGATAAGCTTTGGGTGTTGGTTTTAAATTTCTAGAAATTTGGCTACCCTACTTGTAATAGAATATGATACTTTTTTACGTAATTTTATCTTCCAAAAATTTCTGATATTTGGATGATTTGCGGATGAAATTTACTACAGTGACATTTTATATTCACATTTTTTTGTTACGTTATCTATTTACTGAAAATCAACATGCTTGAACCCTAGCAATCAATAACAGAGGAACTGTTCTTCTCAAACTCTTATGTCCTGTCAATGGTATGCGGTTTTTGTCAAAGCTACCTCAAAAATCTAAGACTGCTTTTATTAGCATAAACAGATAATTTTCAGAAAATTAGGCCAAAAGTAATCCACTGTCTCTTTATGCTTGGTTCCCTTGAATGTGATGAGGTGTCCTGTCCTCTCTCTCTGTCTATCTGTGGGAAGTGGGAACTCTCAACCACATGTTTAATAAAACCTATCCGACATGCACCTTAGCTTCGTCCAAGCAGAAAATCTTATATCAATCTATAAAAAACAAAAATGGAATAAAATAATTCAACTAGCGAACAACAGATTCAGAGTCGGTCAAAACAATAATGCAAACCTATCAGTGAACAAGATAGAGCCATGACCCTGAGCTTCATCTTATTGTTGTCTAAAACACAACACATGCAAAACTTGTTCTTCTTGTGGTAGGATATGGCCACCAAGCTTGTCCAGCCACCAATCTCATCTCCCCAAATGGTCCCTTCAGTACCCAGAATCACAAAAATGATGAAAACTCACAAAGTAATCCCAACCACACATTCAAGAACCAAGAGCACAAGATATGATGAGTACCCATCAGGGTTTAGGCCCATTTACATCACCAAAGTTGCAGAACAAAACTCCGGCTTAGCTGGGGATGACAAAGAGACAGCAGCAGAAGAAGAAGAAGAAACAGAGCCAACAAGTTATAGGACACTTTCCCAGATCAAAGCAGACCTTTACCACGTAGTTAAAGGTATGCCCAGTTGACCTATCAGCCTTCATATCTATGATCTTTAACCTTGCTTCACTGTGATGAACAATTTGAATTAATGGAGACTGAAATGGGTTGCACCTACATGTTCCAAGGACTGAACAGAGGGATTTTTGGTGTCCCATCTGCAAAAAAATCTGAGATTGAAGGTCTAGTGGAGCTGCTAGAGTGTCGAAATCCAACGCCAGATCCTACTCTAAATCTAGTAAAGGTAAATTCCGTAATATGTGAATTATGAAAGTGGCTTGAATTGGTAGTAAAAGTTTTTTTCAATAATTGGAAGGTGAGTGGTTGCTGGAAGCTTGTTTATAGTACAATTACAATTTTGGGATCCAAAAGAACAAAGCTAGGATTGAGAGATTTCATCACTTTGGGAGATTTTCTCCAGAACATTGATGTTGCTACGGTATAAGAATTCTCAACTCATTATAATTTTCCAGTTTTCCATCTAGCATAGCAGTCACATTAAGATTTTTTCTACAAAATCAGGAAAAGGTGCATTTCTCTATGCATTATGATTCATGACTAAACAATTAACTTCTATCATTTTCAATGCACAAAAAAATGGAGGGCAAAGCAGTTAATGTGATAAAGTTCAACGCTAGGGGACTGAATTTGCTAAATGGGCAGCTGACAATCGAAGCATCCTTCAAGATTGCATCCAAATCAGTTAATGCTCCATCACTTTCTCCTTACCTTATGTCATCCCCTTTTCTTTTAACATAAACAATCAATCAAGTTAGTGCTCAAATTCTTTATGGTTAACAACTTCTGTTTTTTTTTTCCTTTGTTCCCAGCTGGATTAAATAAAATTTCCAAATTTCAATCAAGTTTCAAAGCTTAATTATACTGTTTCATTTCAAATTCTGCAGAGAGTTGACATAACTTACCAGAGCTCGACGATCATTCCTGACCAGGTAAGCTTAATGTATAAAACAAACAGTTTATTTTGATGTTTGACTGCAAAAGGATAATTACATGGTTTCTTGAAGGTATAAACTCTATTTGGCTTTTCTACATTTTCTAACATGTAAACCATTTTATTATCTTGCTTGGAAAACAATAGCTGATGAACATCTTCAGGAAAAATTATGATATTCTTCTTGGCATCTTCAATCCAGATGGGTGGCTCGAGATTTCGTATCCTTTTTCAATCTCTTTTCTACTTTTCTTTTAACACTAATACATCAAACAAACTAATCTACTGGTGCTTGATATCTAAATGGCAGAAAATGCAGGTTTTCCTTAATTTTTGCCTCTTTTGTAGATATGTCGATGACACCCTGAGGATAGGGAGGGATGACAAAGGGAATATCTTCATATTAGAGAGATCAGAAGAAAACTAGACATGAAGATTATTCTCAGTTGTATATCAAATAGAAAAATGGAATTGAAAGGGTATGATTTGTAAATTTCCATTTTCAGCTAAGCTTGTTTGGAAACGAAGAACATGCTTCGAAAAAAGTAGGATCTTCTGCTAAGTATCTCTACTCCGGCCAGAAGGCTGACCCAAGATTATATACCCATTTGTAATTTTCAGGTCATTTTCACTTGCATAGAACTCCATTGTCAAGCCTCATGAGACGGCCTTGTCATTTCATTCATAATTACTGAACGAAGAAGCTCCCTCAAAATATGCATAAAAGGTTGCAATAAATAAGCAAACAAAGTAAATATATTTATTCGCTTAAATATTCTGATATGATGAGATCATAAAACTTATGAACTAGATTTTGTTGGGGGCATTCACTCAAAAACACCCCTCCAAAATTCGCACGGAGTTCTTTAGTAAAAGGCGAAAGAATAGTTCGCTTTGTGCTCACTGCACAGCTGTGTGAGCTTCGTTGATTGTTAGGCTGCTTCCTTGTATAAAAGGATGGTTTTATTCCTCATAACTTCCGGTCGATGTGGGATAAGAGCACTTACATCGCTTTTCAGTTCCGTGCCTATTAGCTCACATCAATGAATGGTAAGGTAGAGCTTCGTATAAACCAGTGGTTCCTTTAGGAAGGTAGAATCCTAAGGCTATAATTTCCTATTTTTACGAACTAGAGTTTTCACCGGAATTCTTATTTTGATTAGGGTTTTATGGTGAAATTTCCCCACTATAAACACAATTCTTTCATTATCTAAAAGTTACCTTTTGTAAATGTATATGTCGAGTCGTTATTTTACTAGTATATGACTTTGAGATTAAAAAAAAAATTATTCTTTAAAAAATGTTACGCGCTTACATCCATTATTATTTTGAATATTTTTAATCGATTTTGTTGAATTAATTAAATTATATTTTATTATTTTATTAACTATTAATTATATTTAAGGAAGTATTATTCCCCCTTTTCCCTAAGCCCATGTCTACTCAGTCCGCAGCCTAACCCTCCCTAACTCTCATGTGACCTAAATACCTAACCCTCATGGCCTCATCTCTATTCTCATTGTTTTCTCACTTTGTTCAACCAAAGTATTGTAGTAGATGCTTTCATTTCGATCCAAGACTTGTTATATCCATTACTTACAAGTTTGAGTATAAAACTAAATCTCATAATCCATACTCCATTTGACCTATAAAACGGAGGGTTGGGTTGAACCGATCCGTGAGGCATGTGGGTTGTTTTTCCTACGTAAGAGAGTCGGGCATGACCTGGCATGTTTATAGAACCCACTCCAAAACATGTTTACAAGATAAACAAAAGAGAATGATAAAAAAAATGTGAAGATCATCTTAAGTAGTTTGAGAAAAACATTTTTTTTAAATAATGTGATAAATGATATATTAACAATATGAATAACGTAATATTTATCGAATACTCAAATAATACACTTAGAAAAATTTTCTCTAAATTACTTTAAAAGAGAATTTTGATCCTAAAAGAAAAGAGAAATAGAAGAGCTGAAATATAACAAAGAAGGGCATTTTGGGAAGAAATAAAAAACTAAAACCTTTGTTTTTTACGAAAACTAAAACCTGGAGAACCCTCTTTTCTTTCTACCGTCTGCGCCATCTTCCTCCTTCCCCAACCAGATACTCCCTCTCCATGTCCTCTAAGTTTCTCTGCCATATCTCTTCACAGTTCACTTCAGAGTCCAGTCTCCAGCTGGGTAACACCTCTCTCTCTCTCTCTCTCAACGATAGTCGCTGGCCGACCATCACAAGGATTTGCAGGCACTCATCGACCGTCGATCTAGGTAAATCCGTAGCCACTACAAGATTTTGACACTTCACCGCATTTTGTAAGAAACGTGTTGATTCCTTGTGATATAATGAGTACTGATTAACTGAACAAGAAATTTGAGTAGTTTATAAGGAAAATTAAGAAATCAGAATTGAAGCTCAACGAAAACTGATTGCTGTATAAATATGTACTGTTTTAAATATAAAAAATAGCTTATCTGCTTCTATATATGCTTCTAGTTCTTTGTCTCTTTTAAGATGACCAATTGCAAGCTCTCATGTAATTTTTTAGTTTCCTTGTTCCTTTCTCTACTGTTTTTTGTTTGTGGATCTTTACGGACAACAGTGAAGTTTAAGTTTCCCCTTCATTCCCCCTTTTTTTGTTCTTTCTTATTTTATTTTTGTCTTGCTCCTCAAGATCCACACCATCAAATCCTGCGTTGGTAATATATATGTGTTTGTGTGTACTCATGATACTAATTAGAGCTTGTAATTCTTGATTGCGTGTAATATTTGTTACTTCTATTTATTAGTGGCGATTTTGCTTCAGATTCTGGTTAGTTTGCTTTTCACTGCAAGTTTTTTTTCTTTCTTTTATTTAGATTTTCATTGTAAAAATGAGCACCACCAAAAAGTTGGTATTATGAGAGCCCTCTGCGAGAGGGGAGATCCCACTACCAAGGTCCCCATTTTTCTATCTTGTCACTTTGTTGTCTCTCTCTTTTTTTTCGTTTTTTAATGGGTATATTTAATTTTTCTAGCTTGTATACATAAATCTTGAAGCTAAATGGTTATTGGGTTTAACAGTGTTGTGGAAAATTTTCATACTCTGTTAATGAATTTTTATTAAGCTTTAATATGGCACTGAATTTAAGTTTCAGCTTTCACCAGTCTTTCAATAGACAATTTCACAATAGCCAAAATGAAAAGGGTACTTATTCTGTGATGATAATTACTCCCTTTAGTTCTCTGTAGCCATTATCCAAAGTGAAATAATATAGAGGTACCTTTAACTATTTTTATACTGGAGTTTGAGAACCTATTGAGTAGATTGGAATCATAGAGAAAAAACAGAAACTGCAAATAGTCACTTCTAATAATTTCAAATAATGGAGAGAACATATTGAAGTAAATGTAATCATAGGCTTCTAGCATTAGAATTCTCAACTGTGTTTCTCATATCATATTAAGATGTATTTGCAGGAAATTGATTCTTTCTCATTAAGCATTGACGGTGAAAACTTCGTGGTCGTGGAACTACTGACTGGCAATAGGATCAATTCCAGTAGAACGAAAAAAGAGAAAGGAAAAAAAGTCTGTTGCAGTGACAGTGTAATCAAGTCTTTCATGCTACAAAACCCTAGATCCCAAAACGAATAGCAAAACTCAAAACCCCTAAACTGTCAAGAAATCACACCAAATCTGCATACAAAAATGATCAGAAGACGACTCCCTTCACTTCTATCAACTTCACTACTCAACTCCTCACACCATGCCAAGCCAACTTACACCCCCACAACGCCTCTCCCATTTCAATCAGTACGATACTTTGACCTTAACCCTAAACCTAGCCCTAATAACTCATTCTTGTTTCAGGGTATTAGGGCTTATAGTCTGTTAAGCTTGAATGATTTGAGAGACAATGTACCCAGGAAGCAGAAGACGAGGAAGGGAAGAGGGATTGGGTCAGGGAAGGGGAAGACTGCAGGGAGGGGTCACAAGGGACAGAAGGCAAGAGGGACCATGAAATTCGGGTTCGAAGGAGGGCAGACCCCGATGCGACGCCGTTTGCCCAAAAGGGGTTTCAAAAACCCCTTTAGCCTTGATTTTCAGGTCTCTTTTATGCTTTCTCAAGTGATATCATTTTGTTTAGCTCATGAGACAGAAAAAATGAGAACTTTTTTATCGTCTTTTTTTTTCTTTTCTCTTTTCTCTGGTGTGGTGCATTGTCATATGTATTTTTGATACATTAGTATTAAACTTTGTTTGCTTGACTTGGAAAATGGAGAAATAGAAATGCTCAATTATTTTCTTACTCATTAGTTTAATGGCATAGAAATGCTTAATACTGATAAAAAAAGGCATAGAAATGCTTAATACTGATTAAAAAAAAAGGCATAGAAATGCGCAATGATGATTATGTTGTTCTTGTTGTTGACTCTTTATGTTCAAGAATACGAGTTCCTCTCTATGTCTGGTTACAGAGGACATGGAGTAAGAGAAAAGAAAACAAATGTGAGCTTCTGTCTTAAAGGAGCTGTTGAAGTAGGGATCTTGCTGTAGAGATGAGTGCAATTCCTTACAAACATTTTTTTTGATAAGTCAATTCCTTAACAGTTTACCTCTACTAGAATTGGAAAGCATATTCCACTCGAGGAAACTATTACATGAGCAGGGTTTTGCATCAGTTTTGTTAATAAAATGCTTATAGGTCCCACCACCCAATGTTCCAAAAGAATGTACACTACTTCATAACAAAAGCAGTTGAATTAGAGCAGTGAAGTTCACAGTTTAGAAAAGTTCTCTTAAGCTGCTTAGTTTTCCCAAGATTTTAAAATCTTGGATTTCATAAACCATGGGGCTTCATTGTTCTTTAAGGTAAGAATATCAAAATTCCATGATTTTTTAATGAGTCCTATTATCTTTAAATGTAGTCAAAAGCCTAGAGTAAAACTTCTCCTTTCATTGCAACTTTTATTTCCCCCCACTTGTAAAATTTTTACTTCTATCAATTGGTTTTAGAATCTCTTGTGATACTTCAAGATTTTTAAATTGTTAAAAAGAAACAACAACATTTTAAAATCCCCTTCACAAAATCAATCCAAAAGAACACACCTTAACGGATGGATTGAACGTAACATAAATATTTTCAGTCACGGACTTTTTCCTTCCAACCTTGAAATTTGATCTAATGTTGCTGCTGAGTGTTAAACATGGATTGCTATGAGTTTTGGTTCTTTAAATTGTTGGAGATTATTACTTGTTTTCATCTGTATCCTTGTGCAAGCTTGAGCTGACATATCTGAAGGATCTCTCTCATAATTTTTTTGCTTACCTTACAGCTCGGATATGATTGTGTAGCCAACTAAGATTCTCATTATTTGACTGCTGTATATGAAGGGAAGCATATGATCACAATCGTGCCAACAGTGTATCTTGTCTTAACATATTATATGTATATAACAAATATTTTCCATGTGTGTAGATAAAAATGTATGTGTGTATTCTCATAATATAAAAAGGTATAAAGATCTTGGAATTTTTACAGTTTCATTATTTCTTCCTTTTTGAGTATTGATATGTTGCATCAAATATTTTCGAAGCAGAATTCTTGTTCACTTCGGTGTTGCTGTTCTTTCAGTTAACTCCTTATTTATTTGTATATTTGTTGGCTGGCAGCCAGTTGGTCTGGGAAAGATTGCAAAACTTATAAACGCGGGGAAAATAGATTCTCATGAATTGATTACAATGAAAACTCTCAAGGTTCGGTAACCTTCTATTTTGATTTCCATATTCAAACCATTATTCACGGACTTCGATTTCTACTGATTATTACTGTTACACTAGGATTCTGGGGCTATAGGGAAGCAGATAAGAGATGGTGTAAGATTGATGGGACGTGGGGATGAACAGATCAAGTGGCCAATTCATCTGGAGGTATGTACTAATCTGAACACTTGCTTTTATACTGAACCCAACTTATTATTTTAGCTTTGCTCAACATTTTAGCTGGGATCAAAACTACTAAATGCTCCAGTGTGATTGTTATGTTGGCTGGATGAAAATCTTAACTTTGTTGGCTTGGAAGCACCACTCCACTTAGATACCTTTGTAGCACTGGGGAAAAGTAATGGTATTCATATTTCTATAATATTATCATCGGTAACTCTAAAGTTGTTCATGAATGAAATATTTTTCTTTTTAAATGGGACTGGCTCTTTTCTTGAATTGCAAATTGTGCTTCTTTTAGTTTTTGTCCAAGCTGGGGAGAACCTATTGTTAAAAGCAATCTTTTACTTAATATTTCTTCATTTCTTTCTTTACATTTTTCTTTTTCCTTTTTCCTTTTTCTTTTTTTTGTTGGCAGAATAATATACATCTCAAATACTTATTAAAAAAAAAACTATCCATCTCAAATTGTTTGAGGGCACATAAGTTTTGTGGGTGCAAGTATGATAAACTTTTTATTTTCTTTTTGAGATGAATAATCTATTTAATTACTTCCAAGGCAAAAAAATCTATGTCATGGCTCAGCTAGTTTATTGACTGTTGATGTTTTTTTTAGTATCCTTTGAATTCACTTGTTGCCAACAATATATCCAACACTTGTTTCAATTGATCAAACATGAATTTCCAGAACTTGATCTCATGATATTATTCAAATTTAGAGCATATGTTTTCCTCACTTTCTGGTTGAAACACAAAACCGTTCTTATAAATGGAGCATGCAGGTGTCTAGGGTGACTGTTAGGGCCAAGGAAGCTGTTGAAGCTTCAGGCGGATCTGTCAGAAGAGTGTATTACAACAAGTTGGGCTTGCGGGCACTACTGAAGCCTGAATGGTTTGAAAAGAAGGGCAGGTTGTTGCCAAAAGCAGCTAGGCCTCCTCCAAAACAGAGAGATAAAGTTGATAGCATTGGCCGCCTACCTGCCCCAACCAAACCTATTCCATTCTTCACTGATGAAAAGGAATCAGCCTCCCCTTAATCTACCTAATAAATCAAATGATCAACTTGTTGGTTTCACTCAAGATTTTGATTTCAATGATGAATTATTATGTGATCAGATTCTGTTTCACAAAAATGGTTTTAAGTTGCATTTCCCCATATCGCTCTGCACGAACTATGTGATGTGATGTCTTAGAGGGAGAAGGTCGATTCACCATAAGGTTTTTGATGGCCCTAAATGAAATGGGAAGCTTTCTATTTCATTTTATTTAATAATGTAATGATCTCGTCATCTTGCTCTTCTACAAGCTATGGTGCATCTCTTTTTGTTCTAATTTGTTACCATGCCATTTTAAAGTGAGTAAAGCATCTTTGTATAGAAGCAATAGAATCACTGTGTACAGTTAGGACGTGACCACAAAATGCCCATGTTTTTCTAGGGCTTCACTGTTTTGTAGATATAGCTCTTTTGCTTCCCGCATATGGCCCAAAGATCACCTCCAGTGCTAGTCTTTTTGGCGCAGTACTGGATTGCTGATGTGGCATCCAACCAGTGCTGTACCAGTAGAACCAACATTGGAGGTGAGCCTGGTACTTCTGCATAAACAATGAGTCAATATTCATTTTAAAATCAAAATCAAATTTGGCCTATGAATTGAAAGTTTGATCATTTATTGGAGGGAACAAATTTGAAATATTGTCTGGTGTGTTGAATGTTTGCTGAAAAGCCTGAAATGATTTGACATATAGTAGGATTTCAATTAAAATTCAGCACCTACAATATATTATTTAATTTAAAATAAATTAATAGCAATTAATATATTGTTAGATCCACATTGATGTTTTTAAGCTCCCTTCAAACATTTTTTATGCCTTCAGAAAATTTGAATGGTAATTACCATTCAAATTTTCAAATAACTATAATTAAAATATTTTTTAAAAGTATATAAAAGAAGTGTTGTCATTCTGTCTCAGATTTAGGGGAAACATTCCTCCTCACATGCCCTAATCGCCATTTTAAAGTAACTTTTGCTCTTTCACACTACAAAGCTGAAATAAAGTACTGCTATTCCATTACCATAAAGTGTTGTCATTCTGTCTCAGATTTATAAGCTCTCCTTAGCCACCAAAAATGTATTATCTGGTCAAGCAGATCGCATCAAGAATCACAAATGTCACTGTTCACGTGTAACAAATCAAAATACTTTATTTTCTTTTTCCTATGTAACTCTCGTTCCTCGCAGCTTGGGTGAAGTAAGACACATTTACGTCTCTATTTTCCTTTCCTTTTCTTTTTTGTTCAGTCGACAACGATATCTAAGGTTGCTTAGATGACCATCTAAGCTTCTGAACAGAGACCTTCACTTTAAAATTGCTGCATAAGTAACAAACCAACCATTTTCACTTCAGTACTAAGAAATAGACCGACTTTTCTTTCTACCCTTTTTTTTAAGTGACTTAAAAGTGATGCAAAGGATCGGATTAATTTAGAATTCAAGAGCAACGTATCACCTCTGAATTTGAGGTCCTACCAACTTGGACATGTTTTATTTTACCCTTCATTCTCTCACCCACTTTTCTTCTTTTACTTTTTCATTTTATTTGAAGAGCATGCAGTAGAATTATGACCCTGACTTGGAATCCCAGAATCCAGACCAATGATAAACGCATATATAAGTTTATGTCCTGAGTTGGATATTGCTGTATCGTTTTTAAAAATATTGACAAAAAATGTGTGAAACCATTCATTATATTTTATATATAATGATAGTATCTTTATAATTGAAAAAAAATAATAAAATATCTTTTATATATATTTAAATTTCATTAGGTCAAAAAGTTTTTTTTACGTTTTAAGCATTCATTTTTTTTATTACACTTGTCTGTAATACTCTAAGAGTAACTTTGAAAAATTCATCGTTTGTACTACAACTTTTGAACTATCACCCTACTGCAAACTACCAAACGTACTTTAAGACCATCACAGCATGCGTGCATTTTCCCGTTGAGAAAACCACTTTCCACAATTCTCTCCCTTGAAGAGATGCAAAGACATGGGAAGACATAATAAAACTTGGTTCCACACTACCGTTGAATAACCTCATCCAGACTAATGTGACAAGCTATGCTTTTTTCTCTAGAAAGGGTGACAATCTATTTTTTTCTATATTACCGTGTCATATATTTAAAACACATGCAGGGTACTTTCTATTATAAATGCTTCTACGTGGTTAAATATGAAGTGAATAATGTTTTCTTTTTCAACATAAAGATAAAAGATAAATTACATAAAAAAAAAAAAAAATTTAACCACATAAAATCAAATTTAATCTTTCCTATTAAAAATATAAATACACCTGATAAAATAATTTAATCATATTGAATCACATAAAATCAAATTTAATATTTCTTATCAAGAGATGTAATCGAAAGTTTAAAAATTACTTACAATTATACAATACTTTAAGGGAAGACTGTAATTTACCTTAAAAATAATTCAAAAATTCCATCTCAATTCTCATTCTATACCTCAATTCCATTCTTAGCCGTGTTTTTTCAGATAAATAACATGACACCAGGGTAGAGGAAACCTCAGCAAGCCTGCCAAAACCATAAAGAGATTGGCAGAAACACATGTTTTGACTTTGTACTGTGGACGGCAAAACATCTTGTAATCAAACTCAGTCCACTTATTTAAATTCAGAAAGAGTCCACATTGAAATTGGCATGCACGGTAAATTTGAATTCAGATTTAGATTTCGTCAAAAAAAAGTTAGATTTAGATGGGTCCAAAAAATTGGTCAATCCTTCAGAAATTGCTACCAAACCAAACTCATTCCCAAATCTCAACGTTAACATTGCGCCATATAGCTTAATCTGCACAAAATTTCTGAAAACTTGACGGGCAACAGATAATGCAACCACTACACTTCCCACTTTTACTTTTCCTCTTTGAAATGTTTTCACCTCTAAACTCTACATAACAAGCTTGACTATTTTTCACCCAGGAAGTATTTGTTTCTTCTTGTCCAGAAATGGACTCCACATTTGAATGAAGCCAAATAAATTCTGTGGCTAATCTAGCTTCCAACTCTAGATTTTCTAAAACACCAATTAACATAGCAGGAATAAATCCCAATAACTAGCAAACACAGCTTGCAAACCAGCCTTTTGAGGCACAGCACAGCTTTACATACGCTAATCCAATACAAAGCATCAACAGAAGACTTTGAATAAGAAGCCAAATGCATGCGCAGATCAAGGGTTCCTCATTAAAAGCTCTTTCAAACCCACTATTACAATATAATTTCCATAAGAGTTTAAAATCGCAAACTGACACTAATTTAAAATTTCTCATACAATAGCTATTAACATTAATGTTCCCAGGAAAAAAAAAACTTCAGATATAGAAAAAAATATAAAAGGAAAAAAGCATCATCACAATCACTCTCCAGCTACAAACATCCTACTAAAAGATATGGTTGAAACCACAGATGATGTGAGGCAAGGAAGACTTGAGCACCAAATGTCTGCCCACCACATTCAAAGGTCATTACAAGTAAGCTTCTCAATCACGATAAGAGGAACAATAATCGCAGCAGAAGAAAAGCTAAATGATACATCAAGATCAGAGCATACCCTCCTTAAATGACCCCACCTCAAACACTTCTCCACATCAACCAAACTGAGTTCACATGACACATGACACAAAAAAGCCAACTAAATGGAAAAAAGGAACTCACCATCAGAGCACTTGATAGACTTAGAAGCACTTCCTGTGGACAATGGATGGACCAGACTCATCGTACTCACCCTTGGAAATCCACATCTGATGTGTCACAAAGCAAGAATGTCAGTCTTGGGCCGAAGCATTACGTATAAAGGAACCATAAGGAAACCAAAACATTACATAAATAAACCAGAACATTATGTGAAAAGCGGGTAGGAATAAGAACAAATGGTCAACCTGCTGGAAGGTGCTAAGGGATGCAAGGATTGATCCTCCAATCCAGACACTGTACTTTCTCTCTGGTGGTGCAACGACCTTGATCTTCATGCTGCTCGGAGCAAGAGCAGTGATCTCCTTGCTCATACGGTCTGCAATACCAGGGAACATAGTGGAACCACCACTGAGCACAATGTTACCATAAAGATCCTTTCTGATATCCACATCACACTTCATGATGGAGTTGTAGGTAGTCTCATGGATTCCTGCCGCTTCCATTCCGATGAGTGATGGCTGGAAGAGGACCTCTGGACAGCGGAACCTCTCAGCTCCAATAGTAATGACTTGCCCATCAGGCAACTCGTAGTTCTTCTCAACAGAGGAGCTGCTCTTGGCAGTCTCAAGTTCCTGCTCATAGTCAAGAGCAACATACGCAAGCTTCTCCTTCATGTCACGGACAATTTCCCGTTCAGCAGTGGTGGTGAACATGTAACCTCTCTCAGTAAGAATCTTCATCAAAGCATCAGTGAGATCACGACCAGCAAGGTCAAGACGGAGGATGGCATGTGGAAGGGCATAACCCTCATAGATTGGCACGGTGTGAGACACACCATCACCAGAATCCAGCACAATACCTGTTAGTGAGAAGCCAATTAAATGGTAATTCAACTAAAAAGCAACTCAAAATATGAACATTGGGTTGTTTTTTCGAACGAACCAGTTGTACGACCACTGGCATACAGAGAGAGAACTGCCTGAATGGCAACATACATAGCAGGCACATTGAAGGTCTCAAACATGATCTGAGTCATCTTCTCTCTGTTAGCCTTGGGGTTAAGAGGAGCCTCGGTTAGAAGCACTGGGTGCTCTTCAGGAGCAACACGTAGCTCATTGTAGAATGTGTGATGCCAGATCTTTTCCATGTCATCCCAGTTGCTGACAATACCGTGCTCAATAGGATATTTCAAGGTGAGGATACCTCTTTTAGATTGAGCTTCATCACCCACATAGGCATCCTTCTGACCCATTCCAACCATGACACCAGTGTGTCTGGGACGCCCTACAATACTGGGAAAAACTGCCCTGGGAGCATCATCACCAGCAAAACCGGCCTGCGTAAAAATCATATCGAATTATATTTCAATAAAAGCACTAGTTCATAAAAATTACAAACAAAAACTGGAAGCACATAATGAGTCTAACAAAAACTGACTAACCTTCACCATTCCAGTTCCATTGTCACAGACAAGGGGTTGAATATCCTCAGCATCAGCCATTTTTACAAGCTGCATTCAAATCATTAAGTAATGAGTGCTAGAAAATCAATTTTTGGTGAAATGCAAACCCTCTTCACAGACCATATCCAATTTGATATTGTTTAGTTTCCGTCCAACATACACAAGTAAAGCTGCGGAGGATCTTTCTTCATTCATATACTAAAAAATGGTGCAGCACTCCATGCCAATATACATAGAATTATTTGAATTAGCAACTATTTAATTTCATACAGAATGCTAAACCAAATAATTCAATTTGTGAGGTTCTCATGTAGCATCACTGAAAATACCTATAACTGCAAATATTCTTTAGTTCAATCACTAATGCTCCATTACATCAAGCAGCATACAAAAATTATGCTCCATTACACCGAGCAGCATACAAAAAATTGCAAAAGGAAAGATACCAGTCCTCTATTTGATTCTGGATCAGATTCAAAATTAAGGATCATATGCTCATGGAATTAAGCAATGAAAACGAACATACCGTTTGAGCAATTTCCATCTTCAATTCCTTTAAACAACCGAAATCTAACTAGTATTTCATATTTAAACTTTCCTATTATCTGATCAATAAAGCCATGCAACTAGAGAGGCTCACATTCCGTTCTTTTTGTTCAATTTGTACACGAGAATCATCAAATTGCACCATACTTAATTAACAAAACTATCAACAGCTACAACTCTTGTTGGATCGAATGGAAAAAAATGGTGAAACCATTTTTACAGATCTAAAAGGAAAAGTATATTTATGACGAATCAGATCAAGGAAAAAGCACGCAATCTAAAAATAGATCCAGGTACTAGAAAACTAGATCAACCAATCAAAACAAACAACGATGCAAAAAATGTCGAGCTTAATGACTTTAATCAAATGAAAGAAGATTCATAACAAATATACACGCTAAATCTAAATGTAATAATGCTCATCGATCAAACACTACAAGCGATACTTAGCTCTAGATCTCAACCCTAGTACTACAAAGCGGTCAAAAAGGCACCAAAATCCATAGATCGGGAACAAATAGAGTTATAAACCACAAAAATATTTAACCTAAACCAATATTATCAACCAAAACTTATAGATTCAGCTTAATTTCGGAGAATATCAAATTTATTGAGAGATAAAACATCTGTGACAAATCTAATCGCATGAAACCGATCAACTTCCACAGAAATTACCAAACGAACAAAAGTTATGAAAAACACAGAAAATATGAAGAATTTGTAGATCAAATCTTTCAAAACAAACATGAGATCCAGAAAGGGATGGGATCAAAACTTACTTTTGGGCGTTAAAACAACGAGATAGAAACTGAAAGATAAAGAAGACGACGATCAAAGAAGAAAAACCCAAGCCAATCTACGAAGAAGATGGCGTGGCTCTTTCTCTCTGCTCTGGGATAAAAATGGAGAGTTGAGGGACGGCCAAAGAGACGGGTATATATATATACCAAAGGAAATTTTTGAAATGTACATGAAATTTAGACCAAATTAAGAATAAGTGAATAGTGCGTGTGTAAGAGAGGAATCATTTCGACCACGAGAAAGGATAGGGTGACCTGGCTGACAGCTTCTACTCCCATGTTCATGTTCTCTTGCCTTGGTGTTTTGATTTCATCTCAGCCGTTTGATTCTCTTTTGTCATGAAATCGGCTCATGAGATTCAGACATCTTCTAGCGATACGTGTGGTTCGGATCGGCTAAGCCGAGTCAAGAAGAAGTACGGCTCGGCTGATAATTGCTTCGCTCAAGCAGTTTTTTCAAATATCAATTTTCTACGGTAAAGTCTACAATATCAAAGAAGACAAAAATGCCCATGTTTGGCTTATTTGCTTGGTTGCCCATAAAAACCCTTAAATTTTAATATTTCCCTATTAAATTTTTTTATGGTTGTTTTTGAGAAATGAAAATCATTGTCTTTAAAATTTTATTTATCTTATCAAATATATTAAACTTTTCTATTAAAATATCATGTTGATCCTCATTAATAGAGATCTCAATTTTTGGGTTAAACCTTAATCCTTAACTTTGGTAATAAAAACAGTTGCCTGGTAAACTAGACTTGCAAGCGTTGACAACTTATAGAGAATCACCATCCTATCGCCCGCCCTAGCTGCCATCTTTAGCCCTACCAACATAGTCAATGCTTCACTAAGAAGAGGATCCTTCACATTTTGGAATTTCCGAGCACATGCAGCCACCATGTTACTACACTCAAATCACGCATGATGTCACCCACACTCCCATTCAAATCTGCACACGACCACGCACCATCTACGTTTACTTTGTAGAAGCCCACTTAAGGAAATTGCCAAGCCGTACGTAGATGGAGAACATTTTGGCTGCTTTACCGGGTTTTCCGAGCATTTTTGAACTATGTCAGCAAGGTTAAAGCAGTATCAGCAATCTCCCTAATTGATTGAGGCCATGGTTGTCCAAGACGAACCCTGTTACGACAGTTCCAAATGCCCCACCCCAACACTACCATCTTCTCGAAACTCTCCTGATCAAGGGCCTGAGATAACGCATGAACCCAGTCCATACCCATCCTGTCGAGTCGTCTAATTAAGGAAGAGAACAAATTAACAGTTTTCGTAACTGGTTCATAACAGAACAGTCTTTGAAAAGATGGATACACGTCTCTGCTTGAAGTTTGCTCATTGCACAACTCAACGTCTACAGGCAAATGTCTCTTAAACAAGTTAAAATTTATGGGATGAATATCTGAGCAAACTCTCCACATGAAAAGCTTGATTTTGTTTGAGATTCTAGCCTTCCATATTGAATTCTATATCTGCCCCTAGCTCCAACCTTGAACTTGAAGCAGCACTCCCCTCCTTGATTGCCCACACCTCTACTATTACTTGTATAATGCCAAACTAGGCTGTCGTTTAATTTGCAAATAAATTCATTGTTATTAAATTAACTTGTTGAGAATCCTACTTCACCTGATAGAATTTGAAAATGAATTTCACAGAAATTATATTTAACCTAATCTCTCTCATTATATATGGTTGAAAAAAATTACAAAATTTAACTTTGACTGATATAAATGCAGTAGAGATTACTTCATATTTATTTTGTGTGTTAGAATCCAATGCTCCTTTGTGGGTACGTGGAGTAGTATGTTTATTTACCCATTTTTACTAACATAAAAAAAATTGACAAAATTCTCCAATAGAAAAGTTTATAATCTAAACATTATATTCAATCTCATTTATTTCAAATATTCTAAATCTATTATTTTATATAAAAAAAACAAATATTAAAATTCATTTGTAAATGATATTTTTTCAATTTATTTAAAAATGCAATGCATTCTATTTTTATTTTATTCTGAACAGAGTATAAAATTTAGTGTAAGTCATGTTTTCAATTAGGGGCGAAGTTGCCCGATAACCCCATGGATATGTCCCTAATTGATCTCAAGAATATTTGAATATTTTTCAAAGATGGATCCAAAACTATTTCTTTGGGGGGCAAATTGTCCGGTCAAATTTTGTTATTATGGAATTAAAATTTTTAATTATATTAATTTTTTTAATATATAACTAATTTTATATGAGTAATCTTGGAGAAATTTTTTTGGGAAGCAAAATTTTAAAAAAGAAAAAAGACTCAAAGCTTTAACAATAGTTTAAACGGTCGGCAAAGCTTCTTAATTTTTAATATATATTTGGGAGGGTAAGTGTCCCATGCTCCCTCTCACTGATTCTTTATATCTAATGATTCTAAACTTGAGCTACTTGAAAAATGTTGTCTTAACTTTTATTATTATGTATCACTAATCGAGAAATTATTTTTTACAACCACATGATGTTATTTATATATAATATTTTGAAAAATTTAAAATTAAAAGTTTTACTGTTAATCACGATTGACGCAATTAATAATAAAAATGTTTTAATATGATGTACGTGTGCGACAAAAACGCATGAATTACCCATATATATTGCAAAAATAAATTTAACGGTGACTCGTGTTATAAACAATCCTCACCGAGAAAAATGAACTAATTATTAATCTCCTTATCAGTGCACAATTATTTATTTGCTGATGGTAGTTCGATAATTGCATAATGATGTGCTCCGCAATGTGAACTATAAAATCAAAATAAAACTAAAGTAAATTCAAAGCAAAGATTTTATTATCACTTACAGCATGCATGTTCAGTGTAACGGATGTCATTGTTACAAGTTACTCGAATTTGTTTGAAGTCAGCTGAGCTGCATTTCACTTGCGGGTGGATCTAAAATTGGAGTAGGCTCTACGTCTGCTAGGAATTAAAGAACTTCTATTAAGTCATAATTTTATCAAATTAAAAGGAAAAAAAAACCGATAGAAAGGACTTTGAAAGATGGCGAAGCAGCAGTTTTTTACCATCAAAACCTGAATGAATTGTAAGCAACTAAGACTCGAGTGACATGGGATCCAAACAACTTATGATTCAAATGATTCGGGTCTTGAGCGATTTTAGATTTGAATTACTTTGGACTCGGGAAACCCAGATTTAGAGTGACTCGAGTCATGAGCATCTTGAGACCCATGCATCTTGGATCTCGTGCATTCCGGATTTCGAACATCTCGAGATTCAAACATCTCAAGTCTCGAGTGACTTGAGTCACGAGTGTCTCGGGATCAAAACGACCCGAGACACTAATATCACTCGAGTGATTAAATACTTGAGCAATCGGAGACCCATACAATCCGAGTCCCGAGCGACTCACTCATAATCAACTCAGTTATCCAAACTAAATTATTATTTTATGTTTTTTAAAACTGTTTTCATAAAAAAAAAAAAAAAAAAAATGTTTTTTTATAAATAAAAAAACATTTGAAAACAATTTTTTATTTTCATGCTCAGAAACATCTTTTGAAATATAAAATATAAAGTTGTTCCCAAAGATGCCATTAATTACTTGCCATACTTAAGGTACACATTACATAAGGGTTAGTTTGTCACACTTTATTCAATTTATATTAAACAATTATAGAGATGATACGATAATTTAATCAACACATCAAATTTTTTTTGTGGTTTACGTTAGTCGAAAAATTGTTATTATAACATTAAATCATATCATAAACTTAATTTTTCATTTTAAATTTCAAATGAAAAAAAGTCAAATTCAATTTCTTTTAACTAATTGATACCAACACATTAAAGCTTAGGTGATGATAACGCCGTTTTAATCCTAGATACCAACTTTCATTATTTTTGTACCGAATGAAAGTTTCGTTGATAATTATTAAGTAACGTTTGTATAATTATTATTTATGTTACTAATAAATTATTTAATAATTATTAATAAATTTTTCATCAAATATAAAAATAGTATTTCACTCTGAACGCAGATAAGAATTTTTCTTAACATTGCCCCTGTCCGATTGAATTTGGGGCTTGCACTGAACCACTGTCAGAGAGCTTCCACAATCAAATAAAGATGACTAGTGGTTCACCATCTACCATAATAATTTAAACAAGAGCTATATTTCAAGGGCTGGCGTTCAAACACGTAATCAAAATTCATGATAACACAACGACCTCAAAACTACATTTTCAATGAACATTAAATTTCAGTATAGAAACCAATCCGAGAAAAATGAACTTTTGATTGAAAAACACAATGATTTTACGTCAATTTAAATTTTTAATTTTAATTTCAAATAATCAAAATTTGAGGAGTACAAGTTGTTTTTTTTTTGTGTTAATAGTTGCCCATCAAAGGATCATGACCAGTGGCTGAAGTGCCACTACCTTTAAAAAATTCATGTTGTCATGGAATTTGATGACAATGAGAGTGCGATTCAGGATTTGTGGTTCAAATTTAGTTGCTATATATTGTCTTGCTTGTGGCTTGATTTTGGTTCAAAATGGCTATCAATTTTCATCCAATAAAGTCTATATATATCAAATGAGCGAGGCAAATGAGAATCCGAGTATGATAATTGGTATCGTATTCTGGGTTTAGGACTTTGGGTAACAGCAAAAGTAGAAAGTTCATTCTCTATCCCTTTCTGCCCCTCGTGGTCCATATCTAGGCACAAGCACTAGTAAGTAGGATGGGAATCGAGCTAGCTTTTGTTGAAATATTCGATTTCGAGTTCAGTCAAAGCTTGACTCGATTGAGTTTGAGCTCGAATTCAAACCTGAAACTTAAGCTCGAATAGCTTATCGACCCGAGTTAAAATACTTTAAAATTCAACTCAAAAGGCTCTCGAACAATTCGATTAGATATTGTCAAGCTCGAATTCGAACTAATATTTATTTAATATTTTTATTTATTAAAATTATATTTTGAGCTCGAGCTCGAATGGACTATTCAAGGCTCAGACTTGAGTTCGAGCTCAAATAGGCTCGATTGTTATCGAGCTCGAGTTTTTATAAAATTTATCGAATTCGAGCTCGAGCTCGAGTCTGTTCATTTAAGCTCGAGCTGACTTCGAATATTTTAGTATTCGGGCTCGATTCGGCTCAAATCCACCCCTATTTATAAGATTTTATTACTCCATTCAATTGTTATCAATTATTTATCATCGATATTTTTGTTGTACCACAAAAAATTGATATTTATAACATAGGGCTTTTAATTTGTTGCACTTCGCATACAAATTAATATTGTGTCCATATTATTGAGTGCCAAAATAATCTTATATATTTAATTTTGTGTTAAACAATTCTAAGGATAATAAAGTAACTCAATAAACACATTTACTTAATTTTTTTAATCTTCGAAAACTTTAGGTGATATCGAGATAATTGGTAGTCGAAAAAATATATTTTCAATGCTATGGAAAGAGCTTGTCGAGATCTATGATTTCATTATCTTTTGTCGAGTCGGCCATTAGTATATAAAAAAAGTAATATTTAAGAAACAATGGAAAATAAAGAGGAAAAAATTAATCTAAAAATTAATTTCACTAAATCTGTCTTGTAGTAGGATTAACTTAATCCAATCCCAATTGCTAATCAAACATAAAACTAGGGATTAATTACTTATAAAACTAAATACATTTAACCGTTACAAGAGAGTAGCAAACTTTTAGAGGAACGTAGCTCTCTTTAGAGAGTGTTCCATGTATGATGAATAAACAAAACCACAATTATCTAAAGCAAAAACACAATTACAAACCTATCAAGAGAAAAAGGAAAAAACGTGACACCACTCGATTCAACGTATCATTTGGGCCAATGTTCATGGGCTAACGGTCCAAATCCAAACTGAAAAGGTCCGGATCTCAGAATGCAAAGCCGAACAAAAGCAGAATCCGGCTTAAACGGTAGACGCGAACAAGATCGATCATAAACGGAAAAAACATTTGCTGCACAAAGCACACAGTAAGCACTTCAAGTTGAATTACCGAAGGTGAGATTTTTGTATTTTTCGTTTCCCTCTGATTTATTTTATTAGATTCTCACCAAAACAGCTCTTACTTGTTTACTCTGGATCACAACTACAAAACAAACGGATTTGCTTTTTGTTGCTTGGTAATCGTATCTTCATAGTTTTTCGCAGCCATATATATATATTTCTTTGCTGTGTTGTTGGTTTAACGCATTTCTTAACCTATTGGAATATCTTGAAATTGTGTCATTTGAGTGGCACATTAATGTGTTTCAGGCAACCCATTGTTCGGTTATCTAAAGATTATATATATTTCCTTCACATTTTGTTTTCAATAATCCAATGCAAAATCTTGTTCTTGTTTTTTTTTTTGTGTGGCTAAATTACGAAGCTTTACTTCAATCCTGTGCTATTTTCTATCATCAGCAAGCGTTTCCCGCTTCTTCTTATTATACATCTCGAATTTGGAAGTTTTTCTCTTGATACTATATTCGCCTTGTTAATTTCGTATTAACTGTTATAAAACCAAAGAATCACGATTGTAAGTATTTTGTCGCAATTAATTGTTCTGGACCAGACTGATAATTTGATTGGATCAAATGGCTAACGTGGTTAATGGCGATTTGAGCACAGAAAATTAAATCAATAATTTGGCGTATAGATTTGTTCCACAGAATCTATTAATGTACTATTTGATTATTAATTTTCGTTTTTTTGGTAAGTGGAACAATTAAGCTACTCACTTAGTTGCAACATTTGGTGTTATGAATGTTGTTATTCTGTTGTTTATTTCGACAATCTTGTGTTTTTACTCAACTTTCTAAGGATCTAATATTTGTGAATATTGATTACATGTTGTGCTGAAAAATCTGAGCATCAGTTTTTAGAGAAGGTAGTTCTCTGTAGACTCTATAGGATTTTTCAGCTCTTCTTCTCTCTCTTACATTTTTTTCTTTTTGAATAAAACAGGCTATGAAAGTTACAAATAGGCTTATCCTCATTATTCCACCTTTTGGGTATGTGGCATACCATGTTCCTGTTTCTGTTTTGTTTGCTGTGTTCTAGTTAACTTAGCATTAAGTGTTGACTGTGCTTTGCCCAGTGCAAAATGGGTTATGCCTCTAGCCGTGTCTATATACATGCATAAAAAATGATCAAATATCAAGAGTTTGTTTTTCTGAAATTTAATTTGATCTTGACTCAAAATTTCTTCACTGAATTTCTCAGCTAGGAGCTGAACACAGTACCAGAATTGTGTACTGGAACTTGATGTCTGACACTCTGACTGTAGACATTTGGTCAGAAATATTTTCTTGGTCGTGATTTCCATCTAGGTCCAGTCTTGTTTATTTGCTTGGTTAGGAAAAATCTGCTCCTGTAAAATATCTCATTTTCATCTGTGCATTTGTCAGGGCTTACGCTCACCATTCTGGAGCAGAAATAAGGAACAGAAAATTTTCCATAAATAGATCTTTTGAAAGGTGGGGTTCAAATCTTCAAAAGCATTTTTCTTCTAGTTTGGGCTTGTAAGAGTTCAAAAACCTTCTAGTCCATTGGAGGATAAAGGTCCCTAAGATTATTGGAAGCTTGTTTTTCCCCAAGCAATGGTTGTTGCTGGTGTCAGTATTCAGTTGACTAATCATATATTTCTCAATTGTAATTAATATAATAAATTGTATAATGTCATATACTCATACTTTTACCCTTGTTAAATACCATGTGAAGGCGCATATATAATATTAATGTACGCTAATTTTTCAGGATTTCTTGTTGTTAGTTGCTACGCATTGTTGAATGCCTTTCGTGCTTCCTGTACATCCTAGCATGCTTAATGTGCATCTTTATTAAGTCCTACTTCTTCTTGCCTCTCCCATTCGTAACTCAAAACTTAAAAGTAGCAAATTCAACACATTTTAATTAAATCCTACCCTCCTTTCCGATGAAGACTTTTTTCTTTTTGGATACAGGTTGCATCAAAGTTCTTTGTAGAACTGAAGGGAGAAGGGGGTAGGAACGTGCCACATCATGTCATTTCTGCGTTATATCGGTATGTAGCATTGCACAAAATAATCATGAATGTTTTACTTTTCAGCACCATATTGGTTGGTATACCTTTTGAGTGCGAATTATAAGAATATGTAAAGGGATTTTGAGGCTTGCATTGTTAAAAGAATGAAAAGTGAATATTTGTCCACATGATCATAGCAAAAAACTGAGAGTTATGAGCCATCGTCAAATTTCCAATTCCTTTTTATATCAGAGAGTAGTGTTATGATATGATGTCTTCGTAGCATTGTTGCCTGGCAATATAGGAGATATTTTCTTTTTGTTTCGCAAAGGATTAAGAACATCCCTCCTACGTGAAAGGCAGAAGAATTCCTGAAGTCAGAAGAGAAGAAAGGAGCTCTTGTAGTTGCTTTTCAGCAGTTGAGAAGTGTAACTAGCGCGCTTGATGCATCAAGCAGTTTGACCTTCTAAACTGAGTAGCACGTTAACCTTTATAAATCTTAAAATTATGTATTATGTCTCCAATTTCGCACTCAATAGGAATGAATTGTACTGTAAAAGGGAAGGAGGAAAACAAATCAGTTCTGTACTCGGAAAATGCTAGACAAAATATAAAACAAACAAGAATAGTGAAATAAAAAAGGAGTACAATATAGTTGTACTTATATTCTTTAATATATTGTGTAATTTTTGGCTAACACTGTGATTATAAACTATTTACGAAAAAGTTATAATAGATGACAAGAAGTTGGATAAAGAGATGATTCCTAACCTTTTATGTTTGCTTCCTGATGAAAGAAATTCATGCTTTTCTCCTAGGGCCTTCAGGCGGTAAAAAGATGGGGTTGAGCTGGGATCTGTCTCAGTCTTATGTCTTATAGCAAAAGAGTATAAAATAACTCATTCTTTACTCCTATAAGTTTTCTTTGGTGCTAGTGAGGATGGTCTAAATTGTTTAAAGATAGTTTTTGGTGAATTTTATGAATTAGATGCTCCAAACTTAACCTTTTTTGTTGATCTTTAGCTGACATAATTAGTTGATTACCTTTGCAGTGCCAAAATGTCAATACCAGGAAAAATTAAACAAAAAAACAAAAAAACAAAAAAACAAAAAATTAGATTTGGTGTCAGTCAATTAAACCCAAGTGCCAAGTTTTGGTTGATAATTTGCTAGTACTTTTCTTTTTGCTCGTTCTTTGATACAATTCTTGGAAGCAATTGCTTGGGTGTCCAGATTGAGGTGCTTCTCACTGGACCTAGGCAACTAATCTGTACAGCCCATGAATGAACTATGGGACCGGCTAGATTGGAAGATGGTTGGACAACTGCATAGTGTTTTGAGCGCAAATTTTTTATTCATCTGCTTTCTTGCTTAGTAAAATTAAAGAGTAATACTGACTATATGACTTTCAAAACAATAAAATTTGAAAATAATTAGTAAGTAGCATGTTCATGTCTTAGCGGACTTGTATCTCCATATAACTTATGAATTAAAATATAAACCTTTTGAAGATGTTTTCTATTTTTGGCTTGATATCTAATTGTTTCCTTATTTTTAATATTTAAAAAGTTGGTGACACAGTGTTTGTTGCTTTATATACGTACAGACAAGTGTGTATATATATACATGGGGAATGCTAAATTACAACCCCTTAGTTGTAAGTTAGCATTGTAATCCAACTATTTAGGACCAAAATGACCCTAAGAATTCAAATTTAAGGGTAATTAGGTAATTCAATAAACTCATTGATTTAAATCTTTTAACCTTCGTAGAATTTTTGTGATATTGGATCAACCGGTGGTCGGAAAAGTGCACTCTAGATACTGTTGGAATCAGCTCGACGAGATCTACAATCCATCATTGGGTTCACCGTCCTCTGTCGGTCGGGCCACCTTCATGCGCCACCTGTGTGACTGGAGGGGACAACCCCTTCCTTTAGAATTGTAATATTTCGGTGATATTCAGCAGAAACTAACTATCCCACCAAGTCGGAAATTGAATTTCTAAACGTTTGACTTTTAATTTTTTTTTCAAAATTAAAAAAATGTCCCTACTTTAATGAATTTTGAGAGAATATTCTGGAGCAATTTTGTTCAAAGTATTTGTTGTACAATGGTAACTTACAATACCTTGGTTGAGACAGAGAGAGATGGTCTTGGTGTTGGACAATACATGCCCTGATTACGATGGGTTTTTAAATTTATAATGTAGATATAGTAGAAACCATGAAATATTTAGTGACATAGGTCTTCTTCTTGAAGCATCTATTGACATGTTCCCTATGTAGTCTGATATGACAGATCAATGGTTCATTATTAGATTTTTTTTGTTTGTTAAAACCCACACACGTGCCTTGAACCACTGTCTACTTAGTGGGCAGGGAATTGCCCTTACCAACGCTCCACAGTGGATTGGAAAATGGTTCATTATCAGATTTAGATGAAATCCAAACATAAAAAAAAAACCTCATGAGAAAGGCAAAAGGATCTCCTTACTGCCGTCATTGATACATAACCTAAGATCTGATACTAAGTTGTGGTAGTATTGGCAGCTAAGCCAGAGGGATTTATGATGACATATTGATGTAGAATTGGAAAATATGGAAGATAGAGAAATAGAAACTAGGCTACCTTGGGGATTGGAAGAGAAGCCGCCAGGCTACCCTGGATATTAGGAAAGAAGCCAACCTTTTTTTGTTTCTTTTTTGTTCAAAAAGAAAAGAGATTAAATAAAGCAAACAAACTGAAAGATAAATACAAAATCTTAGAAATCTGCATAGGCAGATTTGTAGCAGCTTGTCAAAGACAAGCCGACCTTGACTAGAAAACAGATCAGCCACGTCAACGACGATGGCGAAGGTGGTGGGTTATACTTGCCAGAAACTTTCGCACGTCGTGATGATGGTGATGTGTTTTGAGGAGTGGTGGAGGTCATCGGATCTAACTCTCCCTCTCTGCTATTTGTCTTCTGAAATACATGATCTATAACTGCTCATGTTATTGTTCACGATCTGGTTTTTTTTAGATGTAGAACCTTTTGCTCTGATACCAAACTGATGTAGAACAGGAAAATAGGGAAGAGGGAGAAATTGAAACCAGGCTACCTTAGGATTGGAAGAGAAGCCAGACTACCTTGAAGATTGGGAAAGAAGCTAGGCTGCCTTGGAGGTTAAGAAGAAATTGATATTCAATATCAATAATTTTTATTCATTCAAAAACTATTTGAAAATTAACACAAGGATCTCTTATATAGAGATCTTTAGGAATCCTAATCATAATCCAACATTGTATATAACGAAATTCAATACTAATCAAATACTATATCCTAATTCTATTCTAAGAAATTGAATCCTAATCAAATACTAGGTCCTAAGATCCCTACCAAAATATAATTCTTTCGTGATTACAATTACAAATTTGTCCCCATACCCTTCTGTACCCTATCACATAGATCTTGGAACTTGCCAATAGAAGAAAAAGAAAAGAAAAGAAAAGAAAAAGAATGATAAAATGAATCTAGGTGCGTATTGTTTTATTGTAATAACGCTAGCCTATTCTTTTTCTTTTCTGTTATAGATGGTATTTTCTTTTGGGTATGTATGTCTGCATGTATGGATCTGAATTACTCATATGCTGCTTTGAACTAATATTTCATCTAGTTTATTTGAAGATAGGGAAAAGATGAGGAAGGAACATCTTACACCATCCCATAATTCTTTTGCATGATATGTTCTTTACAAAACAATATGTTGGATCTACTATTCTTATGTGAGTAAAGATTGTATAAAGGGCATTGAAGGGGTTCAATCCCAATAAAAAAGCTATCTACAAGAAAGGAAATCCTAAAAATCTATGAGGTCATCCTTATTTACAAACAAATTACCCATTTTGGTTCAAATTAAGGGTATACACTACCTATCTTTGATGACTTATATAGACCTCTCCTCACTATCAAAGGCCTCCTATTTCTTTCATGCCACATAAGCCAAAAAGTAGAGAGAGAGAGATCAAAGAGTTAACCCTAACTCCTTTGAAGGTTGTCAATGGTGAGTATCTTCTCCCAAGAAGTCTCCCAAATGAAAAAGCTAACTTTCCTAGGAGCATAAGATGTCCAAATGGCTCTCTAAGGGAAGTTATGGCTCCCTTCCAATTGAACCTCATCAAGAATAGCCTTGTAGTAAGTCTTCACCTCAAAACCCTTTTTCGGGCATAAATTCCATTGAACTTTATCCTCTCTAGTCAAGTAAACGCTTGTGCTATACAAGGCCTCCAAAATATTCCTCGTCACTCAAGTTCCCAATAATGAACATTAAGGCAAAATAGAACATCGCACAAAAATCTCATTGTCGGTCACGAAATTGCACAAATGAGTGAGAGGATCCTTATCTCTTAGAATGGTGAATCCATCTGTAAATTGATCACACAAGGAAGTGACCCCATACCAAGTATCATGCCATAACTAGTTTGTTTCTTAATTGCCCACCACAAAGGACACAAAGGGAAAGAAAGCATCCCAACCTATAAGCCCCTGTCCCATCCTTACACATCCACCCATCATGCTCAATACCATACTTTGAATAACCACTCTTCTCCAAAGATGATCCCTCCACCATGACTCTCCAAAGCCATTTCCATAGAGTTTTATCGAACAAAGTAAGGGTTTTAAGGCCTAAACCCCTTTTTTCCAAAGGTTGCTTGACAACACTCCATTTCACCATGTGGTACTTATATTCCTCCCCTGTGTTCCCCCACAAGAACTATCCTTGAATACCTTCCAACCGTTTAGCAACCTTACTAGAAATAGGGAAAATAGACATAAAGTAAATGGAAAGACTTGAAAGAGTGCTCTTGATGAGAGGAGTCTTCCCTCTTTGGAGAGATATTGTTTCTTCCAACCGGCTAAACTTTTCTCAAATCTTTCAATAATGGGGTCCAAATTCTTTTTTTGTTTTTTTGTGATAAGTAATGGGATCCCAATTCTTCTTTAAATTTTGCACCAAGAGGGAGCCCTAGGTAGGTAATGGGAAGACATCCCACATTGTAACCCAAGAAATTTGCAAGATAGCACCCATTAACATTCTGAGCAAGAAGAATTAAGTTACTTTTGCTAAGATTAATTCTGAGTCCGAAAATTGCTTCAAAGCAAATGACACATTTAAGATGAAAGATATGTTCTGCCTCTGCTATTGTCATCTAAAAAAAGTAGGTGGGATATATTCATAACACCTTCATTTCTTCCAACTTTGAACCTACTCAAGAGTCCCCATTGGAGGCTCTCACCGATATCTTGCTAAATGCTTTAATCACTAGTGATAACCACGAGAGGCTTCAAAGACACCAGAAGGACACCCATTCACTAAGACAGAAAAAGAAGTGAGCGTATTCACTTTCAAATCCGCTTGCACCACTTATCGCCCAAATCATTCTCAACAAGTACAAAATGAAGTCCCAACACATGTTCACAGGCCTTTTTTAAGGTGAGAATCCACAATCTCATTAGCAATCAAAGCGACATCCATAATGTGTCTAACCTTAATAAAGGGATTTTGATGAGGACTCACAACTTGCTCAATCTCTTTCTTCAATCTAAGGGTGCTTAATATTTGTAGCACCATTCTTCTTCATATAAGGACAATGAATGTAGCATTAAAACTATTCACAAACTCTCCAGTAGATTGGAACTCTTGAAAGAGTCTAAGAATATCACCCATTACAACTTCCCAATTTTGTTGGAAAAAGGCCATAGAGAAACCATCGGGTCTGGAGCTTTGTCATCATTACATTCCTTGCCACAAGAACATTCCTTGCCACAAGAACATTCTCCTCACTAAAAGGTCTTTCAAGGCAATCAATTGAAGCACCATTAGTGTAATCAAAATCCATTCTAATCCAAGATAGGCCTCCTATCACAAGTCTCCACGTATAGATTCTTATAAAAGCCACGAATGACCCCTTTCATACCCCTTTCTTCCACAAACAAAGAATCATTCACCTCAATAGATCTCAAAAAGTTATGCCTTTTATGAGCATTAGCCATTAGGAACTTGGTGTTTGTATCACCTTTTCGAAGCCATAACGATCTAGACTTTTGACGCCACAAAGTTTCTTCCATGGAGATAACCTTGAAAAGCTCATTCTTTATCTCAACTCTGCTCTCTTTGTCTTCACTACTCAGATTGAAAGAAACCTCTTTTTCATCACACCCATTAATCTCTCTCCAAAGCATTCAATTTGGAGTTCACATCCCCAAGGGTCAATTTATTCCATTTTTTCAACTCCCTTTTGAGAGCCTTCAATTTAGATGCCACAACAAAGCTAGCAAACACATCCACACCACAAATGTCCTACAACCCTTTCATGAGGTCCTTTAAGCCCTCAACCTTAAGCCACATATTTTTAAATCAAAACAGGGTGGAGCTCTAAAAGTCTTAGGTTTATCTTTTTAACCATAGGCATTCTTTCGGGAGCAGTATGGGCTAATAAGGCGAGGGGTCATATTGGAATTGGGACCCAAAGGAAACTTGGGCATTTAATACTTGGACCATATTCGCAATTTATTTACATATTCGAACAAAGATCAATTTAGGAGGTATAATTCTGCAACTGTGGCTTCTATTGGCTTTCTTATAATTTGGATATACTATTTTGGTATTAGGAATAGGTTTACATAGTTATGGTTCATTTACATTAATATCTAATTGAATTGAAGAAAGAGACTGACAAATATAAATATAAAGATGGGATAGCGTATATATATAAGTAAGAAAATTTAGTGTAAGTCGTAGAGAACCTAAAGCAAACCCCCCAATCTCAAGAACAGAGGATGATGATCTGATGTAGGACGCAATAAAGGTTTTTGGAACAAACATGGAAAGAGTGTATCCCAACAACAGGTGACAACAAAACAATCAATCCGAGAAAAGGAAGGAGCCTCCCTTAAGTTAGAACAAGTGAATGACCCTCCACGAGCCTCAAAGCTTCTCAAAAAATCCAAAAACTCCTCGTACCAATAGATTCCGAGGAAGCACCAATTCTTTCATGTGGGTAGACAACAACATTAAAGTCCCCCCCATCCCCACCAACACGCAAGGAAGATCCCAACGCTTCTAACCCCTACAAGATCATCCCACAAAAGTTCCCTCCCAACACCATCCCCCGAATCATATACCCTAGTAAAGATCCACTCCACACTAGGGTTACCCTTCTAAAAACACAAGACACCGAATGGGGACCCACCCAACAATCGAACTTAAGTCATGAATTTTAAATTTTAAATTTTAAGTCAATTAAATATTTCTGATTATATCATCTATACTGCAAATTGTTAAGTGGTGTAAGACATACAACAATCGAACTTAAGTCATGAATTTTAAATTTTAAATTTTAAGTCGATTAAATATTTCTGATTATATCATCTATACTGCAAATTGTTTAGTGGTGTAAGACATACTTATTTTTATGATCAGTGTCAATTAATCCTTCCTCAGAAAAAGATAAGAAAATTTGGAATCTTACTTTAATCACTCAAATCTCCAATCATTTGATGGTGCTGAATATTTTCCCCTCTTTCCCCCCCTCCTTTTTCTCTTTTTTTCTTTTCCTCCATGCATATTAAGGAATGAATATCAATAATTTACCATTTGATAGACACTAAATATTATAAACTCACATTTTATGGCCCGATTGGCCAAATTATGCATTCTCACCTTCTTTCTTTGTGGTTGTAATTATCGACCGGTAAAATTTTGATGTGTCATAACATTTTCACAGGGCGTCCATGATATCATGGAAGTCTTGGGGAAGGGTCCAAAACTGAGAGTATATTTTTAGGAATCTGGAGACAGGTGACAAATGTCCGAAATGCATCTAATGAGTGTTGAACATGCAATTGGTGCCCCGCTAGAAGTATTGGTGCCACATAGCTTGCTCTTTCTCTTTGTTAGCTATCATATCTTCTTAATTTCTGAATGGTGTTTAAATGAATAGTTTGTCAGGAGAGCTGCTTCTACTTGGTTATTGTGTACTGAAATAAAGGAAGTAGTTGAAATCTTACAACAACCATCCTTTGCCTTTGGTTATCGAGTAGGACCTACTGGGTAATAGGAAGTATGTCATAGAAATATCAGGCTATGTTTTTAGCTAAATTCTTGTCTGTTGTGCCATTTCAGTTGCACTGATTATCTATATTCGCCACTTGTTGCTGCTCGGCTTTGGAGGTTGAACTTACTGAACCTTCAGAGTTATTCTCACCAGAGCATTCAATGGACTTCAGTGCTAATGATGTACTTCGGCCATCAATGATCCCCTTTTTGCTACTTGATGTAGACCTTTAGCCTTGGCAAATCAAGTGTGGTTAGTTAGCTCCCTGTATCAGATGCTTCATGTGAGTACCATGATACAAAATCCTCCTTTTAGTACAATTTTATTTGATTTGAATATATAGTGGATTCACCCTCAGCCTCCATTGGTTTTATGCTCTATTTATTGGATGAAAATACTTTGCTTTTTGTGTGATTTCTATCTTGTGAAGTCTAGGGCTCATTCTCATTGCATGAAGTTTGAAATTAGTGCATTTTCTTTGCACATGTGTGGGGTCAAGTTTTAGGATTGCCCGAAATGACATTGATCCAAAGCATTTGTGGTCATGGTTTTATTTGTCATAGTTATCACATTCTAGGGATTCATCTTTGTGCTTCTCAGTGCTATGAAGAAAAAAAGATACTAGGTTTTATACGTCTGGTTTGTTGAAATACATGACACGTTTTCTTATAAGAATATTATACTATTGACAATGCCCTTTATAATATTCTACTATTATAAGTGAAGCTGGTGCAAAAAGCATTGCTATTTGAATCTGGTGATTTCTTAATAAATGAAAAGAAAAGCTTTTGTTAGTTGACCAAGCTGATTGGCTGCTCCTTTCAGAATTGGTTGGTTTGAAGTGATTTGCCTTCTCAAAATCATATTAGTTGAGACTTTGACTTGCTTCTTTGTTGACCTCAGCTAAGTTTTTGGGGAATGCTGAAAAAGATGTTTCCATTTCTTAGAGTTTGAATGGATTCTAATTTTATTAATTTTATGCAATTAGGTGTAAAAAATGAAACAAGTGACAATTTCATACTTTGTACATATTTACAATTGACCTAGACTTTCTGAATGGTAGGCTGGCCTCTAACCTGTGGTAATCTTTGAGGCACATGGCCGAACTCCAGCTAGCATAATATACAATAATGAGTAACATATTTGCTTGGCTAATTCACCTATAGGTACGTATCAAACCCTCAGGTTCTAGTGGTGCAATGTGCACAATGCTTTCTTGTACTGGTTGAGGGGATTCTGATGAGCTAGCCTGGCCACAACCAACAATCTTCTGGCAAGTCTCTATGAGGCAGTGCCTGCATGTAGGGCAAGATGAGTGCGAACTGAGCCACTTATCAATGCAGTGGACGTGAAATCCGTGGTTGCACTTGGGCAGAAGCCGCACATGCTCACCTGATGCAAACTCTGACAGACATATGGCGCACTCTGTGTCCAGACCAGGCAGCTTCAACTCAGTTGAGTAGCTTACTGTTGGGAAAGTCTTCAAAGCTTTTCGCTTGACTCCCGTGTTGGCTAAACGAGCTGAGGGGTTGCCACCAGACCCAGAGGCTACTAAGCTTGAGCACCTTAATGCGCACCTTACGATAGAATTTAATCCTAGTGAGCAAATTAAGGCGCACAAGAGGACTGAGAGCACCATGACAACATTTGCATCGAAGCTATTGTCGCCAGTGTAAGGATCTGATGAATTGTGGGTGTTTTCAGGGGCTGCAGGAGCTGCTGTAGTTGGTGATTGGTGAAGTGTGTGCAGAAGCAATCTTCTTGAGTAAAAACCTCCAAGAAAATCCTGGACTAGTTGAGTGGATGTGGAAGTAGACATGTTAAGCGAGTTTTGGAGAGTTTAGATAGTTAGAATTTCGTGCTGGTGGTTGCATAAGGGGATTATATATAGGGAAAGGTAAAAGTTTTGATTTGCATTTTGAGCCTTAATATAATAACATGTTTCTTAAATTTGAATCTTACTCCATGAATTATAGTTGAGAATATGCTGAAGGGTTTTTGCCCACAGTAAGGTTTTATCATTTATTTGATGTAGGTTTGCGACCATATGGATCCTCCACTGAGCTTTATGTATTTTAATGGGCTTTCTAATCAAAATGGGCCCATCCCACCTTCTGCTGCACGAAGAGTGACACGTGTCAGTTGGCTTTCAGAAATTCTCTCTCCAAATGCTGCTGGGGACCCATTAGCGTAAGGAGGACTGAACCTTCCCAATCTTTCGATGACCTGGGTAAATACGTTTCTCAATTTGATTCAAGTGGCTTTTGTACGCTAGCTTAGAGGATAGAGCTTTTAATTATTTCTTTACTAATTTTGTTTTTTTGCACTAAAGTGATTTTACATGCCAAATCGTTTTTGAGTCAGACCCAACTCGTGTTGAATTAGCTTCCGTTCAATTAACAAAAGATGTGTTTAATCACTAATAATCTGTTTCTTCCTAGTTTTAATTTTATGCCTAAGAATATTTTTGGGGCTTTCATTTATTTTCTTTGCTCCCTTTAGTGTTCTTCCATGCTACGACTCTTTCGTGTGCTTGGGCTTTAGGTTATAATTGGCTGAGAAAAAAATCATATTGATTTGATAGTTATCAATAACAATTACTAAATCTTGGTTAACTTTCGACAAGTTCTTTTTTAGTTTGAGGATCATACAGATGATTTACAAATCATAAATCAACACTCATCGCCTTTGGCTGAGCTTTAACGTTAACCCACACTTTTATATCTATCGATAATACTTTTTTACACAACATTGTAGTGTATTTACGCGACACCCTTTAATCACCTATCAATCCAAAGTAGATTTAAAGAATTGGCCCTCTCTAATTCATTTCTTTTTTTTTTATTTGTGATTTGCCGTCTAATAAGTATCTGATTGCAATATAATGGAATCCAAGAAATTAGCTTATCCTAGTGGTTCTAAATTAAAGCAACGTTCTGTATCAGATACTTTGTTAGAATCTTTATTAGTAATGTTAAACATCAAATTGGTGGTTGATGCTAAATCTTAATTAACCTGCTCGTGTGTGTACACAATAGTTATGGCTTCAAAATCAGCTGTACGACGAATGAGCTACTTTTAGGATGGCAATTAATTACAGATCTTTGTACGAAAAGTTGAGACCGCAAGTGGGAGATACAGTTCACTGCTTTTCTTTTTTCCTTTTTATTTTTTTATCTTTTCCAATGTTAATTTTAGTAGTGAGATATTAGAGATAGGCCAATCTTGAATAGATGATTGGATGTATCTTCTTGTACGTTGGATTTCACTAGGTTGTTGTCTCTCTGTGGCCTCACATAGGGTCCCACATAGAGAAAGAGTTTAAGGCTGGGTTTGGATATAGTTTTTTAAAACTATTTTTAGTTTTCGAAAACTTAAAGCAGTTTGATAAATAGTTTTCAAAAATGATTTTTTAAAACTGTTTTCAAAAAAATTGTTTTCTGAAAACTTCAAATTGGTGTTTTCTGACATAATTTTTGAAAAATAGTCTTAAAATCAGTGTTCACTTCTCTGTTTCATTCTTCCTCCATGGTATATAAAAAATATCAAAATTTTGAAAATAAAATAATATTAATTATTTTTAAATATTTAGTAAATAAGAAAAATAAAATTAATATAGATTTTAAATTTAAACTCAAAACTAAAAATAATTACAAGGTGTATCAAAACAGTTTTCAAAATAAGATTATCTAAACAATATTTTATTGTTTTCTGTTTTGAAAACAGTTTTAGAGTTACAGTTATCCAAACATGTTTTCTTTAGAAAACATCATAAAACTGTTTTCAGTTTTCATTTTTGAAAACAGCTTTCAAAAACTGAAAAAAAAAAAAAAAACTATTATCCAAACATACCCTAATTTTCTGTATAAAATAAATAAACAAACAGATTTGATGCTGTGCTGCTGGTCTTGTTGGTTATTTGTTATCTTTGGTAATTATTTATCATAATTTAGGTTTGAAAAAATTGAAGTGGGGGAGCACAATAAGAAGCTGTTATACACATAACAAAGTGACTACTATCATTTCGACGGGAAAAGTGTATATTATATACATTAAAGAGAAGATATTTTTTTTTGGTGTATATTGACGGGTACGAAATCAAACCCAAATCTTATATGTGAAAATTATTAAGATGACTATCGAATCAAAAGGCATAGGTTAAAATCCTTTCTAATCATGAATTAATTCTTCAGTTGATAGACATTCATCGACCGGATCATTGATTCTTCGGTTTCTGAAAAAAGTAAGTCGAATTCATGCATAAACAGTTTAATATATTTATTATACTTATATTATAAACAACATTTTCCTGTATCGATAGTGATGGGACTATGACAAAAAATAACTGGGAACAGTAAATCAAGAATAGTTTAGACATCAATGAATTATTGGTTTGAAAATCTGCTTTGCAAACATTATGAAAACTTACCATTCATATAAATTACATTGCTGGTAATGTGTTTTATCTCTATGAAATTTCTGCGAAAACAATTTGAACAATCAGCAGTTTTCCTAAGGATTAAAAGCAGATTTTATGAAGTAGGTTAAAATAGAAAAAGAAAAGAAAGAATTAAACACTAGCAAGTTGGTCTTTAGTATGTAGTACTACTGTGTTACGGCTGCATGTTTCTTTCTCAAGATTGGAGTTTGTTCAAGTGGCCTGCTGAGTGGCTAGCACTCAATCCTCTTCATTGTTTGCTTGTAAAAAGTGTCTTGATGGCCAACTTCATCACCATTTGATGCTAAAATCACATATCAGAAGGAGAGTATCATTTCGCAGAAGAGTATAGGCTAAACTTATTGAAAGTAGTACATATTTGACTCTATGAATAAAGAGCCAATCACAATTACAAAGATGTAAATATTTGGTCCCTCTTGGATCCTTCTTTTTAGGAAATCAGGCTATGTTCTTTTCTCCATGTAAATTAGCTTCTACTTGTGACTCCTAACTAAAGTAGCATTATTATATCTGATAAGGTGCCATTAACTTTCGAAGTAATATAATTAAGAGTTAAAAGGTTAGATGCTTATCAAAAAAAAAAGAGTTAAAAGGTTAGGTTTCGGTCTATCTCCAATCTGGCTAAAGTTGTTACTTATTGCTTCGAAACCAACATGTCAAGTACTTTACTCACTCAAGAAAACAAGTGGCATGGGGGCTACATCTTTTCCTTTAATCTTTTATAAACTTCTAATTTACTACTTATACTTTTAAGTACGAAATCATAGATCTTTATTTTTTGATTAAGACGGAAGCACTGTTAGGATTTAGGAAATAGTGATGTGAAAGAAGCAAACTTGTGGTAAATATGATATATTTGGCAAAACTATGGGCACAGTCATTTAAATTAACTTTTGAAAAGAATCTTGAGGCATACATTAACAGTTCAATGGAAATAGCACTTCTTCTTCTTTTTCACTTTTGAGATATTGAGACTATATAACACAAGAAATTTGGACATCAGTATATATGATCATCAGGCACTGCAATAGAAAATGTTCTATGCATCATTTATGAGGGTTCTGAGAGAAAGTTTGATAGATTTTGAAGAAAATCACATTGCAAGCTTTTGGGGAAGTTTTGTAACTATACAGCTTTGCTCAAGTTGATTCTGCTAAAAGTTCATTTTTTAAAATTATAAAATTAAAATAGAAAAAGAAAAGAAAAGAAAGAATAAGAAACTAGAAAGTTGGTGTGTAAAATGTGTCTTGATGCTCAACTTCATCACCATTTGATGCTAAATCACAATTTTGATTTCTTTGATAGCTTCATAAATCTCCCCTTTAATGGCCCAACTGAGCAATTAAATTTGGCATCTTTCTTAAAAAAAACGTTGATATGTTTTCGGTTAATAATGTCCCGGGCTGTGCGCCTATGTATTTTGCTTAAGAGAAATATATCACAAGAAGATTATCATCTAGCAGAAGAGTGTTGAAACCCTGTGTATCATGGCGTTGCATTTGCTGATGTTGGCATGCTTTTTTCCCTTTTCCTGATTTTAATTTCTTATTATTTTTGCCAATGTTTCTTTTTGTCTGGGCTGAGATGAGTAGAGGCTGCCTAGTATTTCCAACAATTTTTGCTCGGTGATGGCTACTTTTTTAATAATGGTCTCCTCATATATTATATCCCCAACTGTTAGAAATTGATCAAGTTATTAATTGCTTTTTAGTCCAATTAGACGATTTTGCTTAACAGACTTTGCTGGATTTAAATTCAAAGTAAGATGTATTCATACTCCAACTACCTTGGCAAGTTCCTTGTGCTAATGTGCAACTATAGATGATAGTAGAAAATTTTAGTGCACATTAGGCATGACAGAAAACATGAAAGTGCAATATATGGCAAGAGGAAAAGAAGAGTGGGGTCGAGTCTCCCTCTGCTATGTATGAAATAGGTTAAACTTCCCAACAATAATGCCTCAAATAGATTGTGGGTAAACATTGAATATTAAATTACGTAGATAACTAGGTAAGTTCTTAAGATTAATTCTAATGACTGAATCAAATGTTTACGATATTGAAGTATATAAGCAAACTGTGGATCCCCTGTATTAGATTTTATCCATACACCTTATATGTATCAATACAAGTAGTGTATGCAAGGAGTGTTTTCTTTGATTGAGCTGAATCAGCAATTGTCTAAACTCTAATAGGCATATCACACAATGTTTGTCCAAGCCTGCAGGAAGTTTACACTCATCAGAGTACTTTACTATTGGGAAAGTCTTGAGCGCTTTTCACTTGACCCCTTTACTAGCTAACCGAGCTGATGGGTTGGCACCAGAGTCAGCAGATACTAAACCTGAGCATTTTAATGAACTCTTGATCATAGAAAGCGTCCCTAGGGAGAATATTACAGCGCATAAGAGGACTGAGAGGATGTCAACATGGTTTCTCTCAAAGATGCTACTGCTACTTCTAATATCTGTGTTTTCGGAACATGGAGAAACTGCTGGGACTTCTGGCTGGTAAAGAGGGGTGTATTGGAGTAATTTTCTTGAATGTAAGTTTTGAAGAAAATCTTTAAAGAGTTGGGTTGATGTAGAAGAAGTTTCCATGCTTGAATATAGTTTGTTTTGAGTTTGGATGATGATACTTCCTGAAAGGTGCATGGGGTATATATATAGGAAAACTTAAGAGGTTGATTTTGCTTTTTTAACCTCAAAATAAAATTGTGGTTAATATCAGTGTTTTTAAAGGTGTTTTTGGGGCGCGCCCCGGGCGCGTCCGGAGGTGTTTTCGAGCCAAAACGCCCAAGGGCGTGAATCCTGAGGCGAAAGTATCACTGGGCGTAAGTTTCTCGGGTCTAGGCGTTCGCCCAGACCCGAGGCGTACGCCTTTCACACCCCGGGCGTCTGGACGTACGCCCAATACTACAGCTTGCTTACTCTTCTTTACAACCTGCAAGAGTCTAAATCTCACAAAAAAGCACCATGAAACCAAGATGATATCTGAATTATTTAGAGGAAAATTCAGACAAGAGAAGTAGATATGGAAAAAATTTCAAAAAATCAAAACGATGCAGAAGATATATGGATAACCTAAGCATACACTAAAAAAAACACAAATCAACCAAAAAAAAAGAAATCAACTCCTTAGATTCCAAGTATGCGGTCGGCTCCTTTGGAGGGTCGTCCTCCTCGTCGTCCCACCGCTTCGGTCCAACCACAGCCGGTTTAGTCTCTGGATTTTGGAATAGGCACTGACAAGAGAGGTAGATCTGCCTGTGCCGTTTTGAGGATTTCTCGGTCTCTTCGTCATCCGAGGAAAGAGCTCTCTCTCTGCCCTCTCTCTCTCTCTCCTCCTCTCTTTCTCTCGCTCTCTCTTGGAATTTCTAGAATCTGCCTTCTGAGTGTAAGCTGTAAACTAAAGTTATTAAACATATATTTTAACAGATTTTTTTTAACTATTATGGGCTGCAGTCCTTTTAACTGGGCTGAAGCCGGTTTAACTATTTTTTTAACTATTATGGGCTGAATCCCAGTTGGTTTTGGTCCACTATCTGCTTTTAACTGGTTTTGCTCACTTCTAACCCAAGTCGAGTTGGTTTTTAACCCAATTTATTTTTCTCTACTTCTATAATTTTCATCAAATTATTTGATATTTGTGTAAAAATATTTTGATAAATATTCATTTATAGGTCTTAAGTTAGTAAAGTTTATTGATAATTAATTAATTTATATTATTTTAATTTTTTAGTATTTTTATAATTTAATTAATATTATTTTATTTAAAACACCTCAACGTTTCAAAAGGCTTACGCCCCAACGCCTCGAGGCTTACGCCTCGTCTCATTGAGGCAAAACACCTCGCCCAACGCCCTCGCCTCCGAAAACAATGGTTAATATTGTCAGTAATATGTGAAAAGATTACAAACCTTTATACTTTAACGGAGTCAATTTTAAGTTTTTATTCTATTGTGCACCTTATAGATTTCTGGCCACTATATAGATCCTCCACTGAGACCTATGTAGATAAAAAAAATGGCACTTTGTGCACTTGTCAACGGTACTTTTGCAGAATCCACTTTCTGCCATCTTAAGCTGCCTTTCATGATCATATGATTCACCACTCAGATATACTACTTGTTATTTTCTTTCTTGATTGCAAATTGCTATAAAAGTGATGTGTAGCACATATTTGATCTTGACTGTAATGTAGAGGGATATTCAAGATTTTGTCCGTCAAGACTCAAATTCAAGCTGGGAATAATGTCCAATAAGCCTTTTTCAGCTCAGGTGAGGCGGCTGAGTTCTATACTTGCTGCAGTATTCTTTTTCTCATGTTTTATGTCTTTATTACCATAACGTGCTCATTGCAGAAGTCTCATTCTTTTGCTTATGGGTACTTTGCGTCACAATTTAACTTAATTAAGTCTCATTCTTAAAGTACCGCAATGCAGTACTTAATCTATTTGCACCCTATGAATAGGCAGCCAATCACAATTACAAAGATTAAAATATATGGTCTCCCTTGGATCCTTCTTTTTAGGAAATCAGGCTGAGCTCTTTGCCCTGCAAGTAGTCAAGATAGCAATCAAGTTAATTCCAGTAAATTAGCTTCCATTTGTGGCTCCTAACTAAAGCATCATTATCTGTCTGATCAGGTGACACTAAAGTACTAGATTAGTGGTCTTTTGAAGAAATTAAGAGTTAAAATGTTAGATTTCAGTCTATCTGGAATCTGGCTAAAGTTAGCAGTACTTTCACTTTGACACCCAAATATTAAATACTCTACTCACTCATAGGATGGAGATATATTGTAGAATTTGAAAAAAGAGCTACCCAAGAAAACAAGTGGCATGGGGGCCTACATATTTTCCTTTATCTTGTTTAAACTGTTAATTTACTTATACTTCCATTATCATTGTGAGAGACTAGATAGATAAATAAAGAAATTCTCCTATCCTATGGGAGTACTGTTTAATGGGGAGTACTGTTAGGAAATACTGAAATAGTGATGCCAAAAAAGCAAACTTATGGTAGATAACCATATGTTTGACAAACTTATAGTTACAATCATATTTTGTTTGGAAAAACATGCAGTTCAATAGAAATAACACTTGTATAACACGAGCAGTTTGACATCGATATATATGATCATCAGGTATTGCAATAGAAAATGTTCTCGCACCATTTATGATATTTCGAAGAGCAAGTTTTTAGGAAGAATATTGGAGAAAATCACATCCTAAGCCGAAGTTTTGTAACTATTGAGCTTTGCTCAAGTTGATTTTAGTAGGAAGTGAAACGACAATAATAAGGACGTGAATATTCTAAAAAGCTTTTGAGGATCATGAGCAATTCTACGCAGTTTCTTTCTCGAAATTGGAGTTTGATTCAAGTGGCCTAAAGGGCTACCACTTACACTCATTCAGTTTGGATGGAAAAATTAATATCAATTCTGTACAACATTTGTTATGACATTTTGAGTGAGGTGAATTGGATGATGAAGGGGGCTAATTAGGGTCAAGTTAGTGTTAGAATTTAAGAGAGTAAAGAGATGTGAGAATTGAAGAGAGTAAAGAGATTGTACAAATGCTTACTTGAGTTCTTATTATTGAGAATACAATTAAGAATATATAGGTTGTTAAAGGAAAAAGACATTCCTTAAAACAAGGAAGGAAACATAGTCTAAAGTAAGCCTTAAAACAATGATGAATATATGGCAAGTGTGGGTGAAGTGGAATAGTTAGTGACCCTAATTAAAGAAAATAATATGGATTTTTCCATCCATTGACAACCCCCCTCAAATTGATGCAGGTTGATCAATAAGCATCAATTTGCTGCTTAAGAAGCAATGTCGATGGCGAGTGAGCGCTTTGATGAAGATATCAGCAGTTTGTAGGTCAGTGGAAACATGTGGAAGAGTGATAACACAAGCTTCAAATGCTTCGCGGATAGAGTGACAGTCGACTTCAATATGCTTCATACGCTCATGATAGACAGGATTGGCCGTGATCTGAATAGCATTTGTATTATCAGCATGTAGAGGTGTAGGATTAGTTGCAGAATAGCTCAGCAAGCAAACCTTGAAGCCAAATAATTTCGAAACAAGCAAGAGACATCGCCCGATACTCAGATTCTGTAGATGACTTAGAACTCTGTCTTGCTTCTTACTCTTCCATGAGATCAATGCATCACCTAAGAACACACACCAACCAGTAATGGAACTACGTGTATCAGCACAACCAGCCCAATCAGCGTCGCTATAAGCAGTAAGTCGAGGAGAATTGCCTGCAGGAAAGAATAAGCCACGGGCAGAAGTGCCCTGAACATAACGTATGATCCTACGGACAGCAACCAAATGAAGGTGACGAGAGGTCTGAAGAAACTGGCTAACTTGTTGTACTGCAAAGGAAATGTCCGGTCTAGTAATGGTGAGGTAGACAAAACTGCCCACCAACTTTCGGTATAAACTAGGATCAGCAAGTAAATCATCCTCCTCTTTGCGAAGCTTGACATTCAATTCCATGGGAGTATCAACAGAAGTGGCCTCCTGTAGGCCAGCTGTAGCCACCAGGTCACTAGTATACTTATGTTGATTGAGTGAAATACCTGACAGACTACGATGCACCTCAAGACCGAGAAAATATGTAAGAGACCCAAGATTTTTCATATGAAAGGACTCGGAGAGATGGGTCTTGAGCTGGCCAAGTAAAACAGAATCGGAACCAGTAATCACAATATCATCAATATAAACTAAAAAGAACAACAATACCCATGTCTGATTTTCGAAGAAACAAGGAAGTGTCATACTTGCTCTGCTTGAATGAGAATTGTAATAAATTAGTGAAATTTATCAAACCAAACCCTTGAAGCTTGTTTGAGACCATAAAGGGAGCGACGAAGCTTACACACATGTGAGTTTGAAGAAGGAAACAATCCCGGGGGTGGCTTCATATAAATACACTCTTTAAGATCCCCATGAAGAAAAGCATTCTTGACATCCATCTGATGTAGTGGCCAATCATTGGAAGTAGCAAAAGCTAGAATCGTACGAACAGTGGTCATCTTAGCCACATGAGCAAAGGTTTCTTCATAATTAACACCATATTCCTGTTTATTTCCAAGTGCAACAAGTCGAGCTTTATAGCGATCCAAACTTCCATTAGATCGAACCTTGACGGAGTAAACCCATTTGCAACCCAGGGGGACTATAGTGGAAGGACAAGGTGCAATGTCCCACGTGTGATTGGCCTCTAAAGCAGCAATTTCTTCCTGCATAGCTTGTCGCCAACAATCATGCTTGACAGCATGTGGCAATATCAAAATTGGACAATGCAGCAGTAAGAGCAGAAGCAAACCACCCATACCTATCCAGAGGTAAAGATATTCGAGAAGAGCGACGTACCAAGTGTTCTGAAGGTGCTGCAACTGACTGGAGTATGGTAGGATCAGATATCGGTTGAGCCACCGAAAGAGACTGTGGGTGGGAGCGTCTCGTATATACAATACCTGGTTTAAAGCGAGAGCTGACTTGATGAAGATCTGAAAATTGTTTCTCAAATGAGGGGAGGACCACCGTAGAAGAAGATGGCTCAGAGGACACAGGAAAGAAATGTTGATTTTCAAAGAAAATAACATTCTTAGAAATACGTGTACGATGTAAGGTAGGATCATAGCAAACAAATCTCTTTTGACACACATTATATCCTAAGAATGCACATATAACAGATTAAGCAGATAATTTATGTCGCTTATGGGGAGGTAAATGGACAAAACATACACAACCAAAGATACGAAGATTATCATAACTAGGTTGTTTAGCAAACAAGCGGAAATAGGGAGACTCCATGTGTGAGATTTGGAAAGGTAAACGATTAATCAAGTGAGTAGCAGTTTTTAAAGCCTCGACCCAGAACATTAATGGAACAGATGATTCTAACAAGAGAGTACGTATCACATCAAGAAGATGACAATTTTTGCGTTTGGCTACTCCATTCTGTTGGGGAATAGCAGGACATGAACGTTGATGAATAATACCTTTAGAAGCCAAGAATTCCTGAAACTCAGTAAACAAATATTCACCACCAGAATCTGTGCGTAATGTCTTAATAGTCGCAGAAAATTGATTGTCAACATACGCTAAAAAATTAGTGAAAGTATGAAAAACCTCAGATTTAGAGTGAAAAAAATAAACCCAAGTGAATCTGTTATAATCATTAATGAAAGTCACATAATATTTAAATTTTTCATGTGAACTAACGGAGGAAGGTCCCCAAACATCACTATGGATAAGATCAAAGCAGTGAGAAGCTCTACTAGCATGTAAAGGAAAGGGAAGAATTTTGCTTTTATCAAGTTTGCAAGAATCACACTTAAGAGATAAAGAAGAACGTTCTTCATTATCAAGAAAACCAGAATGCAATAAATGAGATAAGATCTGAGTATTGGGATGGTCTAAACGACGATGCCATATCATATTCAGATTTGGAACATTATTGCAAGTAAGAGACTTAATAAACAAAACTGGAGAAATTGCTGGGACAGATAAAAATAGTGGAAACAAGCGCCCCACTTTAGGTCCCTTCGCGATCAGCTCTCCCGTTACCTGGTCCTGTACAACACAACTATCACCAGAAAACAGAAAAGTTAACAACACAATTGTTATCAACTAATTGACCAACAGAAATAAGATTCGTGGAAAGTTGAGGAGCAAGAAACACATTAGTGAATTTAGAAGAGACATCTCCGACAGCAGCGATTGGTAAAGAACTGCCATTGGCAGTCTGAATGACAGATGGACCAACATTGAGTCGAACATGACACAGAGCGGTGGGAGTATTCGTCATGTGATTAGAGGCCCCCGAGTCTACGTACCAGAGTTTGGTAGAATTTTTACTTTGAAACCCCATTGCAGATAATGCTGAAATTAGCATCTGTTGCACCATTGCGGGTGTGCAGTAATTCGCTGCAAGAGATGCCGGAACTGGGGAGGCACTGGAAGAAGAGCCAGGAGCTGCGGAGGGTACAATAACAGAAGTCTGAAATGCTTGAGCCTGACGATTCTGTGGGCGGAGACGACATTCTTTGATGATGTGACCCTTCTTCTTACAATAAGAGCAGTATTTATTGGGACAATTGGCAGCAATATGCCCATATTCCTTACAGCAAAAACACTGCAAGTTTTTAGAATACATAGGAGGTCCGTGTCCTTGGGCAGCATAAGCAACAGTTCCTGGACTACCATAAGATTGCTCCAGAGTGGCTTGAGTACTAAGACGTTGTTCTTCACGAAGTAACTCACCAAAACAAACATCAAGAGAAGGAACAGGAGATCTATTCAGCAGAGAGAAGCGAATAGATTCATATTACGAGCGTAGTTTCATAAGAAATTGATCACGCCATCTAGTCTCGTGGAGTTGCTGAATAGTCGAAAGAGTGGCAACAGGAACAGCCGCTGTAACAGGATCAGTATAGTCAGTCCAAAGAATCAGAAAGGCCGAGTAATAGTCTTGGATGGAAAGATTGTCATGTTGAAATGTGGCAATTGCATGCTCTAACTGAAAGCGATAAGCATCATTATCTTGATGATAAACCTTCTTCAGATAAGTCCACATGGATTGAGCAGAGCGATGAGTACGCAAGTTGGTGACAATATGTGGCTCCACCGAACCAAGAAGCCAAGACATGATCCGAGTATCAAGCACAGTCCAAGAAAGAGAAGACCCGACATCCTTCGATTGGTCTGTATTGGATGTTTGTGTGACATCCGTGCCATCGATATGGCCTCAAAGTTCTTTTCTCTTGAAGAAATTTTCAAACTAAAAGGCCCATGTAGAGTAATTTTTGCCCGTAAATTTGACACACACAGGTGTAGAGTCCATTGTAAATAAGTGCAAAAAAAAATAGCCCGACCAAAAAAATGCTGAAATCACCCAAAGCAAAAAAAAAAAAACAAACTGCCAAAGAGATCTGAGAACAAAAAAAAACACCGAGAAATCTGAGACCCAAAGCCACAAAACACCTCTCTGAAAATAAAGGATGTTGTGAATGCCGAAACTGCTCAAACCAAAAAAATAGGAGGTGCCGACAACACCAACCCAGAAAGAGAAGACCGAAAAACAACAAAAAAAAACTTTCATGTCGGGTTCACCGAGAACAACACAGAACACGCCGAAACACGAAACCAAGAAAAATTACAAGCGAGAGAAGAACCTAAGCAACCGACTCTGATACCATGTTAGAATTTAAGAGAGTAAAGAGATGTGAGAATTGAAGAGAGTAAAGAGATTGTACAAATGCTTACTTGAGTTCTTATTATTGAGAATATAATTAAGAGTATATATAGGTTGTTAAAGGAAAAAGACATTCCTTAAAACAAGAAGGAAACATGACCTAAAGTAAGCCTAAAAACAAGGAAGGAAACATGACCTAAAGTAAGCCTTAAAACAATGATGAATATATGGCAAGTGTGGGTGAAGTGGAATAGTTAGTGACTCTAATTAAAGAAAAGAATATGGACTTTGCCATCCATTGACAGCTAGACCTTCAGTTGGCCTTCTACCACTGTATGTGAATCCTGTGCTTTTTTAGGAAGAACTTCAAAATAGTTCTTGAGAGTTCAATTCTGCTGTTGTTGATGTCCAAAATTGAGGAAGATAATAAAAAATTACTGTAATATACTATGTTCTTGCCATTTTCTTTTTCTTTTCCCGGTGCCAAATATAGGAAAAACAATAAAAGATTACTTCTGCTCATGTTTCTTTTCGTCTGTGTGCTGAGGTGAATAGAGACTGACTAGTGTTTCCAACTACTTTTTCTCAGTGATGAAGCATGGGTTGATTTTTTTAATATTAGCATGCTTTTTAACAATGGTCTCCTCACATATTATATTCACAACTGAGAGAAAATAACTTGTATATTTTCACAACTGTTAAATATTTATTAAAGTTATTAATTGTTTTTTAGTCCAATTAATCGATTTTGCTTAAGGGACTTTGCTATAATTTTAAATTCAAAGTAAAAGATGAATTCATGCTCCAACCACCCTGATGCTAGTGTGCAACTATAGACAGACAATTTTAGTGCAAATTAAACATGAAAGTGCTAATGCATGAAATTGGTTAAAAATCCCAACCATAATGCATCCCACTAGATTGTTGATAAAACACTGGAGATAACATTATTATGTTAATACATTATGGAGAGTTCTTTAGATTGAATTTCTGACTGAACAATATTGCAGTCTGAAGCAAACTGTGGATCCCCTGTATTGGTTTGTATCCAAGACAATTAGTGCCTATTTGATTGATGAGTTGGATCAGCACTTGGCATTGCCATTCCATAAAAATTGCAGCAATCCCACTGCAATAAGAGGCAGTTTCTAATCATCTGTGCTTCAAATAATCTCTTTTCTTGTTAATGAAAGGTATCAGCCATTACGGAATCTGTAGCCATACAATGCAAAGCTTCAAAAACGGCATGATTGGCTCCAGCTTTTTTTCTTGGAATATTTACCATCTTGTTTGGCATCTGCTTAATTGGTTAAGTGTCCTTTCCAGAGAAAATAACATCTTGTTTGGCATCTTTTGCACTAGTGCACTCTATGTTGAGCTTCCTTGAGTAGTTTGTAGCCTGAGATTGAAAGCCAAGTACTGCATACTTGTGCTGATTGCCCTGTTAGAAAATAAAGAGAGGTTGGAGAAGAAACAATTGTATTATTGATATATTATGAAAAACGAATACAAGCCTATATATAGAGGTTAATAATATAAAATCTAATAGAAATAAGAAACTTAGAGTTATATTAAATTAGGAAAATAGGAAACTAAACTAATTAAGAAACTAATACATATGAAACTAAGAAACTAGTACTGCAATAAGAATAGGAAATATCATATACGTTAATAGCCCCCCTCAAACTTAAAATGATAAAATAGATGTCAACTTGAGTTTGTAAACTGAATCAACGAAGTACCGAAAAGAACAAATTTCAATGAAAAATCGTGTAGGTTGATAACAAGCTTTGATGAAGAAATCTGCAGAAGTAACTTCAAGATGGAACTTGAAAGTTGATGTGACAGAACACGTGACATGTAGGGATAGGCAGGGACTCGGAGAAAATCAAAGACAGACAGGGGCCGGAGCGGAATCACGGGTGATAACTTGGCAGGACCTAGAGCGGAATCACGGGCGATAACTTGGTAGTCCCGGAGCGGAATCTCAGGTGATAACTTGATATGACCCAGAGCGGAATCTCGGGTGATAACTTGATAAAGATTATAATAGTATATAACAAAAAACAAAAAAAAAGGGTTATGTCTGGACCAGTGGCGTTAAGACGCCCGCCAAATTTGTGGAAGCTCAAAAGATAACTCTCAAAATAGAATCAATAGCTCAAAAGACAACTCTCAAAATAGAATCAATAACTCTAATAACATGTTAGAAAATAAAGAGAAATTGGAGAAGAAACTCTTGTATTATTGATATATTATGAAAAATGAATACAAGCCTATATACAGAGTTAATAATATAAAACCTAATAGAAATAGAAAACTTAGGGTTATGATAAATTAAGAAATTAAATTAATTAAGAAACTAATACATATGAAACTAAGAAACTAATATTGCAATAGGAATAGAAAATATCATATACGTTAACATGCCCTGTAGAAGTGTTATGCTCATGCACAGAACTCTCCTGCAAAGGAATATGGCACAACTGATGAACTAGCCTGGCTGCAGCCGGCGATCTTTTGGGATGTTTCAATCAGGCTGTCTCTACATGTAGGACATGTAGATTGTGAGCTTAGCCATTTATCGATACACAGAACATGAAACCCATGATTGCATTTGGGCAAAATGCGCACATACTGACCAGGTGCAAACTCTGATAGGCATATAACACAATCTGTGTCCAAGCCTTCTGGAAGTTTACACTCAGCTGAGTACTTTAAAATAGGAAAAGTCTTTAGCTCTTTTCGCTTGACCCCTTTACTAGCTAGCTGAGCTAAAGAGTTGGCGCCAGACTCGGTAGCTATTAAACCTGAGCATTTTAGTGTGCACTTGATCATACAAAGCAACCCTATGGAGCAAATTGTGGTGCATAACAGGACCGAGAGCATGAACAAATGGGTGGTCTCAAAGCTGCTACTGCTACTGCTAATATCTCTGTTCTGGGCAGCTGGAGAAACGGCTGGGACTTCTGGCTCGTAAAGAGGGCCGTATGAGAGTAATTTTCTTGAATGCAAGTTTTCAAGAAAATTTTGAGAGAGTTGGGTTGATGTGGAAGTTGCCATGTTTGCATACAGCTTGTTTTGTTTGAGTGTAAATTGTATTTCTTGAAGGTGCATCGATATTTATAGTGTAAAATCGTGGTTAATTTTGTCAGTAATATGTGAAAAGATTACAACCCTTTAAACTTTACTGGAGTTAATTTTAAGTTTTCATTCTAGTGGGTGTACTGTGTAGAATTTTGATGACTATATATGGATCCTCCATTGAAACTAGTGTAAATAAAAAAAATGGCAACTGTGTGCGATTCTCAATAGTACTTTTATAGATAGTGTGCTTTCAAATAAAAATGGCACAATTCCACTTTCTGCCCATCTTATGGTGACTTTCAAAATCATATGATTCACATCCCTCTGGTTCTGATAGATTTCATGGACCCACTAGCCTAAGAAGTGGTCATGAGTCTTCACAATCTAAGATGACATTGAAAATACACATCTTAATGTTTATATTTAGTAGTATTTCTTTTCTTGCTTGGTTGTAAGTGTTAAAAACGTAATTTTTCTTGACTAAATATGAAATCGAGTTGAGTCGAATCAAAGTTAAGGGCGTTCAAGCTTGGCTAGTGAGCTAAATTACTAATCTGTGTCGAGTTTCTCGTCAAATAATTATGACCCGAATTCAAAAGAGAATATATAACCAATAAACTTGGTGTAAATTCATTTCTTTTCATTTGTTTTTATGTCCTTATTACCGTAACATATGCTCGCTGCTCAAAAATCAAAATCTATTAAAGATAGTACTTGCTTTTAGAGTGAAAAAGATTTTAACCATGTGATTATAGAATCTCACAATTATGTAAAAAAAATGTTTTCAAAACATGAAAAGAGAATAAAAACATTTGTTCAGGAAAAAAAAAAGAGAAAATGATATCGGTTGGCATCGGATTAAAATATACACTGAATTTACAGTATGTTTTCATGTTTCTGTCACAATTTCCTAGTGTACCTGATTGCTCTTTACAGTCACATAAATCGAACAGAAATAAAAAATACAAATTAATCGCTCTCTGTTAGGAACAACTAGGCAATCCTACCTGTAAACCACAATCCTCTGATGTAAACTAATCAGATTTTGCTTATAGAGTTATATGGGTACTTATTTGGTCCCTCTTGGATCCTTCTTTATAGGAAATCAGGATCTGTGTTTTTTTTTTTTGCCATGCAAGTAGTCAAGATAGCAATCCAGTTAATTCCAGTAAATTAGCTTCTACTTGTGGATCCTAAATAAAGCATCATTTTTTTCTGATCAGTTGACATTAAATTACTTTACTCATAGGATGGAGATCTATTGTAGAATTTGAACAAAGAGCTAGCTAATTAAGAAAACAGGTGGCATGGGGGCTAAATCTTTTCTTTTATCTTTTTTAAACTGCTAATTTATTGTGAGAGACTAGATAGATTAAGCTAAATGGATGCTTTTGCTTTTTTGTTTATGTTAAAGTACAAATGCGTAGATCCTTATCTTCTGATTAAAATAACACCAGAATCCTTCCTTGCGTGTGTGAGAGAGAGAACCCTCCTTGTGAGTGAGAGTGAGTGTGTGTGTGAGAGAGAGACCACTTCCTTATTGAATCTATTAGATTTTACGTAATTATTTTTTTCGTTAATGAATCTTCAAGATCTTTTCTTTTGAGGGTATTCATTCCAAGAGGTGTCACAAAGCTTCCTTCAGGTGTGCTTATAGTCGGTTCAACCACAATCCAGTCACGTCTTTAGAACAAATGGCTGCTCTTGCATACTTAATATCGGTGAGATTATCTGAGTACTATAAGATTGTGAGGACATGACTTGGAACCAGTTTAGGAGCACAGGAAGGCATTGCAGCCACATCTCGTGTTGGAGAGGGCGTATTTTCCATAGTTATTGTTAACAATTGACTTTCCTTGCAAGTGTGTCTCCTATATTGTAGTTTCCTAATTTTCTTTATTATAAGATAACACATTAGAAATACAAAGGGGGATAGTAACAATATTTTTTCCTCTAACCACCCATTCTCCTAAAACTTTTATTTCTCCTCTTCTTCCATTATTTTCAACTGTTATCCATAGTTGAGTAACATATGTTGTGTGCATGCATATTTTGTGTGTGTGCATATTTTGTATGATCTTGCAAAGTACACTGAACTCAAAACCTCTTCGTAATTCCAAAAGGGTAGTCCATTTAGTTTACAGTAAGAAGAAACAACCAATCAGCAAAAGAGAAAGTGATGGATATCTGGCTAATCTTACAAACCAAACTGGCTGCGATGTATACCACAAAGCTTCTTTCAGGTGTGCTCGTAGTCAGTCCAGTGAAAATCCAATCACTTTCAGAACAAATCTCAGCTCCTGCATACTTAATATCATTGAGATTATCTGAGATTGTGTGAAGTTACTGACGACAAAACTTGGAACCAGTTTGAGAACACACGAAGGCATTACAACAATACAGCCACATCTCGTGTTGGGGACATTCAAATGGCATTTGGCTAAAAGGTTTGGGTGGTTGCAGAATTGAGATTCAATAACTAGCACTGTGTTGGCGACTTTGGTGTTTGTGCATGGTTGATTCTTAAATTGATTGGCTATTTCGTTAGCAATGAACTCATAGGCTTAAATTCGAACTCCAACTCCTACAGAGACTCGACACTCCTCGACCAGACGAGAATGCTTTAGGGGGATTTTATCTCTATGGGAATGAGTACGAGGACTTTTAAAAATTCTTAGCGAGTTAGAGAATGGAGACGAGGATGGAGAAGGCACTCCCAACTCATTTACTACTCACACTCATCTCAAATTGATCTCCACAAGATTTTCATGTATTTCTCTATTATAAATATATTAGTATGGAGTCTTATAATTGCATAATTGTCTTTAGCTATTAATTTTAATCTGATGAGATATAATTAAATTTGTGATGTGAGAAATCTAATATTTGTGTAAATTGAATATTTATTTTGTATCATTAATTATTACTGACATGACTAAGCATTTTGATTTTATATTTAAACTGAATGTTGTGAAAGCTCTAACAATTAATCACAGATATCAACTTATTTGATATTATGAATTTTTCTACAATTGTACGGTGAATTAATGATAACCAAAGTTGTAGAGTAAAAATTTTAATTTAAATTAAGTTCGATTGAGATTTTTTATATAAAAATATCTTAATGGGTTAACAAGAAAGTGTTAACGGAGAATACCCAAATATATTAACAGGGATTCTCCATCCCCATTTATAAATGGGGCAAGGACAAGGACAAGGATTCAAATCCCTGAAAATTTTCACTGGGAACAGAAACGAATGACAAAGAAAAATTATCGTCGGAGATGAAGATGAGACGGGCATGTAAAGTACTCCCTGTCCCAAACCCGACCATTGTCATCCCTGTAGGCAGTTCCTCTTATGCTAATCTAGAGTCTCTTTTCTATTTTATTTTACGTGGGATTGGGTTCCACTTGTTATTTTGAAGATGTCTAATACAAAGTTGGGGTCAAGGATACTTATGGAGCAAATAGGTATTGAATCCTTGCTGTACAGCATAAGAAATTTTTATGGATTTTAGAAGAAAACTACTGTGACGGATATCGGTTCCTAATTACGCCATTTGGAGGAAATGCCCACTAATTAGAGATTCGATTCACTTGCTGTTGAGCAAGATGTAAAGGGAAATTGACAGGATTAACAATTGACTTGGCTGAAGAGCTTTTAAATTGAAATAAAAGTTAAGCATATATGTACAGGGTCTGGTTTGTGATGCAGGATCGTTGGCATTCCTAGGCATGAAGTTGAGTTGAATATATATATTCTCTGTTAAAATCTTAAACTCAAATTGTGAGAAATTTCAATAATATTGCTGTTGAAAATTAACGTTTCCTCTTTTCCTTCTACTATGAGGCGAAAAAAATGCTTCCTTTCAGATTCCTGCTTTGGCTGGAAACAACAATGGCTTCCAAGCAAACAGGACACTGATCTCCTCTGAAACCATACACTTGGAATCTCCAAGCGCGGTCTTAATTTTTCTGCTGTATTGCCTTGGCAGCTCCTTAGCAAAAGCTTCATTTAGATCAATTTGACACCCTTCAACTCCAAATCAAGCTCCCCCAATTAAGTAGATTCTAGGTAGCTTGTTCCCTGTAGTTACTTATCATCCCTTCCGGTTGTAGTGGCACAATATTAATCCTCACAACGCTTTCTTCTGGTGCTGAATTACCCTGAATGCTACACTCAACGATCTTCTGGCAGGTTTGAATCAGACAATGCCTGCATTTTGGGCATGATGAATGTGACTTAAGCCACTTATCAATGCAACGAACATGGAAGCCGTGGTTGCACTTAGGCAGGAGACGCAGACGCTCTCCTGGGGAAAACTCTGATAGACATATTGCACATTCTGTGTCCAATCCTTGCAGGTTCATCTCCGTTGAGTAGCGTACTATTGTGAAAGTCTTGAGGGCTTTTTGCTTGACTCCTGTGTTGGCTAAACTAGCTGAGGGGTTATTACTAGCACTTGATTCGTGGGAGACTACTAAACTTGAAGAACACCTTAATGCACACCTTATAATGTAATGTAAACTCAATGAACAAAAAATGCCACACAAGAGAACTAAGAGAACCATAAGAATATTTCCATTAAAGGTATTATCGCCGGTAGAAGAAAGTGGAGCTGCTGCTGTGCCTTTCTCAGGTAGTTGGTGAAGAGGGTTGTGTAATAGCAACTTTCTTGAGTTAAAGTGTTGTCCAAGAAAATCCTGGAAAAATTGAGTGGATGTGGAGGAAGTTGTAGACATCTTTGGATAGGTTTTGTTTGGCAGTTGTGATGGATCTACTTAATTGCAAGCGGTTGTTTGTGGGGGAATATATATAGGGATAGTTGAAGGGCTTAATTTGGATTTTGAGACTTGATTGAATCTTTTTAGAATAATTTTGTGGGTTTTGGTCCCCATTAGGGTCTTGTCTCTTATGTTCTGCAGATATGCCACTAAGCTTATCTACAAATGCTAGCCTGGATCCACTAGCCATATAAAGCATCATGATGAACCTTTTCAATTTGGTAATGAGCACTAATCTTTGAACTTCCAAAACGTACTCTCAACAAGGTTACTTGTAATTTATCGGGGGACTGTTTATTTTTAATTTAAAAGTCAGATTTTTTTTTTTGTAGGGCTAAATTGAAAGGTTACTGTATATATTCATCAAAAAATATTAAATTTAATAAATTTGGAGTAATTTTCGTTAAATTTACATTGAAATCGAAATTAAAAATTATTTTATACTTTATACGATAAAAATTTAAATTTAATATTAATATATATTTATAAAAAAATTCGAACTCAAATATCTTATACGGAATAATCAAATTTTTACAAATAAATCAAAAACTTATTAACATCAAAAAAAAAAGAAAAAAAACTTTTCAAAGTACACATTTCGATGATTGGAATGACATTAAAAAATAAAAATAAAATCTCTAATTACTTCTCTATTTCTGTTTACATTGTAGATCTGGTAAAGTCATATGCATACTGAAATTCTATTGGTCAGACAATCAAAAACACAGAATCACTAAAGTGAAACATAGTGTGAATCGATGAATTAATTAAAGGTTAAAACAATCAACTCAGAATCTTCTCTTTATGCAAGTGGTCTGATTGCAATCTAATTAATTAGCCTCTCCTTTTAGCTTTTCAAATAGTATGTGTTGGATCTGCGGAAAATTGGTTGGTAATATAAAATTGATGAATTAATTAAAGGTTAAAACAAATGTTAATTAATATCTGTCATCTCAAGCCTATCTGAGATGGATATCATAAATTTATGGACAAAAGTTAAGCTGCCCACTAAGGCAAGTAGGCTGGGGATATTTCTTTTTTCTTTTCATTATTTATTACAACTTCAATTTTAATAGTGAGTGATTGAGGTGTCATGGAGATAGGCTAAGCCTCTGGGATGTCTTTGCAAGATTTAAACAAAATTTCTTAAATGAAATTTTATTTAAAATCTTTTTTTATAATAATAAAATTATTTATCGTGACTTATAATTTAACATGCATTAATCAAAATTCGTTCAAGTGTGAGTTGCCTCTTCTTTCTAAAAATCAAAGAAATTATATTCTTTAATTTGGTGTCGCGTGCTCAACCTATCGTATGTGGCATATAAGGGTTTGTAAACGGTTGAAACTAACAAACTTTTTAAATTAATAATTACATTAAGTATTTTGATATTAACCGATCGAATTGATTTCGATCGATTTAATTGGTTAACCGATATTGTTTATATAATAAAAAAATTTAATTTATTATATATTTTATACTTAATTTTTTTAATTTATTACATTATATTTATATTTATATTTAACTTATTATTAATATTAATATTAATTAATTTTTTAATAAATTAAACAGTTAAAATAATTAAAATAATTAACCATCAATTATCTGATTAACTAATATATATTATTTAATTAATTAATTTAATACAATTTTAATCGGTTAAGCAAATCGTTTTGTTTAAACGAATTAAAATAGTTTTGTTAATTAATGCACACGCATAATGATATATATGAATGAAAAATATTTTGATCGATCAAAAATTAATGATTGAAGTTACCACCGATAAACAATAATTACCACCTATAAGCAATAATTACTCTTTATCAAAAATAATATCTATTGATTTGACCGAATAATAATTGATTTTAATGCATCTTATCTTAAACTCAGAAAAAAATTACAAAAATACATCCGAAAATATCTTAATGACAAAATCATGCTTATAATTAAAAAAAAATTAAAGCATTTCTGCCTTCCGCTTGGACTTCAGAAGCTCAAATTGTACAGTAAATTTCATCGCTTGCTGTCATACACTATGCAGTGTCATCGTTAAGTAGGATAACAATTTAAGATGGTATTATGTTGCATGGGAATCGAAAAAATTTATTAATAATTATAAAAAAAATTAAATAATAATTTTAATATTTAATTATTTAACATTTTTAAAATAATTATTTATTTTTTTTTGTAATTACTAATAAATTTTTATGTTTCTATAGAAACTCTTACAAAATCGAATCTTTGAAATTATCACTCAATAATTTATATTTTCTTAGTTTCATATGTGAGGTAAGGCAAAAACTTACTCAATGCTCCCTCGCCCAGTCCCTAATTTGAGTCAAAAATATATATCTTAACCTAGATTTGCCTCGAATATTGTTACCAAAAAGAAAATCTATCATGAAACAGTGAGTTTTGACATCTAAACATTTTGGATTTTGGTTCTCTTAATTTATGGTGATAGTAAGAGTTTCAACTTGAATCAATCTCAATCATTCAAAATTATGCCACTAAATAAAAATTATATCATATTATCGATTAGGTTAATTTATATAAATTTAACACCGTTAAACATCCATTAAAAGAAAAAAAAAACTCCTCCCTAGAAAAAGGGTGCTCTCTCCTTCTCCATCTTCGAGGTATCATTGTTGAGTTTGATTAACTTCGAGGTATCAATAATTCCGAATTTTGGTCAAATTGGCTAGCTAACGTTAAAGCTAGGGGTGGCAATTTTGGACACGACACGTGAACCCGACACGACACGAAATAAAGCGTGTTAGTGTTGAGTATAATCGGGTTCGTGTCGTAATCGTGTCGACACGATTATGACACGGAATAATCGTGTCGTGTCACGGGTTGACCCACCAACCCGAAATGACACGATTATAACAAGATTAATGGGTCGCGGGTTGATGGGTCGTGTTGACACGGTTATGACCCATGACCTACTTATGACCCATTTAAAAAAAATATCTATTAAATTAAAAAAAAAATCTTAATATATATATATATATATAAAATAAACCCTAATACTAATTTTACAATCCACAGACACAGAAATGGGTTAAGCGTGTCGTGTCGTGTCGGGTCTAACACGACCCATTTATTATATGGGTTAAACGTGTCGTGTCGTGTTGTGTCGGGTCTAACACGACCCGTTTATTAAACGGGTTAAGCGTGTCGTGTCGTGTTACCCGTTTAATAATCGTGTCGTGTTCGTGTTGGGTTTTCTTGACACGATTAATAATCGTGTCGTGTTCGTGTCGACCCATTAATAATCGTGTCGTATTCGTGTCGACACGAACACGACCCGCCAACCCGAATTACCACCCCTAGTTAAAGCTTTGCTAATCATGATGCCTTAATTTCACAATTGTATAAATAAAGGTTCATATTCATATTAAATTCTTAATCAGTTCGGAATTCAAGTTAATCAGTTCGGCAATTTGGTGTAAAACTAATGTCAGTTTAGTGTTTAATATTATGTGTTAATTAACTCAATTGATAATTGTTGATGTGATAATTTTTATTTGATGATATAATTTTATTCATTTAAAATAAATAAATAGTTGAGATGGACTTAAATTAAATTGAGAGTTTAAGACTCTTATTCTCAAGAAGAAAAAAAAAATCAATATCAATGAAATCTTGATTTAGTGATCAATATTAAGACTTTAAAAATAAAAAATAACAGGTTCGGTTACCAAGTGTATAAGTTTATTTATCTTACTTATATATCGATTTCAATAAAAATAAAATAAAAAATTGAGAGAACCAACTTTGTCATGGTACAGTCTGAAACTTGAATAATCCTGTAAGCACCCAGTTATTTTCTTCGTAGCATTGCAATTATTAAAAAATAAAAATAAAAAGGGCTTCCCTTAAAAATTAATCCCTAAAAATATTGAAATTGTATCTTTTACAATTAATTTGAAGAAAAACGTAACGCAATTTCAATCCAGCTGCTCAGGAGATTGCTTTGTGAGATAGACCTACACCAAAACCAGTATTCACTTTTTTGACAAGTGCCTAAAACATGTATTCACATAAGCATGGCATTGAAAATTATAGTATCAATAATTCAATATGAAAGTAGAAAAAGTGAATTTAATTGGGAAAAGAAAGAAAATCGGTGTTTCTGGCTGCATGATCCATACCAACCATTTGATGTTCTATACAGTTATGAACAATCAGAGAAGAGGGAACACTTTTTACATAAAGTTATAGAGCCATATCAAGTAACTCTTCTGCCGTAACACAATCCTCATGCATAATCTTGAATATACTTGCATATATATGTACACAAAAAGGAAACTCAGCTCTGATAAAACTCACTTCGGCTTGTATACCATGAAGCCATCTCTTGAAACATAGTGCTGTACATATGTGCAAAAGGATCCAATATCAACAAAAGCTCAAATTCCAGCTGTACCGATGCTGGAAGGTTATGAAGCAGAAGCATTATTGGAAAACATGTAAGACCTAACACCTTGACTAAGCAGCAAGTTTTTCATCTCTTTGTAACCCCCAAGTTCTTCTAATGCATCCGCTATTGTCTTGGATGCATAAAGCCCTGAAGATGTAACGCTCAAAGAAGCAGCATGCTGCACTCCAGGCGCCTCAGAAATTTGGTTTGGCTCTTGGATGCCGCTGTTACATATTTCAGGCCTGGAGGCTTCTGACAATTTTATCGAGCTAGAGAAGTGTTGGCGGAGTGGTGGAGCTTTCTTCAACATCAGTACAAGAGCACCGACTGCAGCATCTTGGGATTTTCTAATCGGTAAGAACCCTCCTGCTTCAAGCGGGTCATATAGCTGTCCTTTCTGATCAAATGATTCAGGTCTGGGAAAAGTACACAACAGATCAGATTATATTTGCTAAGGTACACACAAGAACTTACCAAAGTCATTTCACAGACAAATAAATGAAAACAATAAACACATTAATAGTCTTTTTCTAGCATGTTTGTTGGGATGCAAAGTGGGTCTCTTTTCTTTTCCTATCTTGTGCTTCCTCTTCAGGCTAAGTACAAAGACAAAAGTGTGTGAGATCCCATTGTTGAACGGTTTGAAAAAGGTTAGCCTGTTGAAAGAATCATCATCTCTTTTTATTTTTAGATGAGTAAAAGAATCATTATCTCTTAAAAGGAGGAAGACTTACTCCTATCAAGAGTGTACCCATTCGAGCCTTCCCATTTATATGTTTCTTTTTCTGATTCCTAGCTCGGTGGCTAATCAATTGGAAAGCGTTCAAAAAAGATTCATTTGGGGAAATATAGGGGAAGAGTTCATGTCCCACTTGGTCAAATGGGGGGTGATCAAGCAACCATAAGATAGTGGGGGATTAAGCCTTAAATCTCTCACTTTGTTCAACAAAGCTCTTCTCAAGAAGTGGTTATAGAAATTCATGGCGGAGATAGATCATCTATGGAGGAAAGTGGCAGAGGCTAAGTTTGTGATGGAGATTAATTAGTGAATGTTTAAAGAAGGGGCCTATAGTGTTGGAGTTTGAAAATGTATCCGAAAAGGGCGGGAGAATTTCCTTTCTTGTGTTTTCGTTTTGGTGGGGAATGGTGAAAGAACCCAGCTGGCCAGCTTTGGCATGACGGTGTAGGGGTACTTCTTTAAAAGCCCAAATTCTAAATGTTTTTGCTATTGTGAGAGAGAAGGATGCACTCTGTCGAGAATCCTAATAGGATTCTTATTATATGTCCTAGTAGGCATAATTTATGTTTATCTCAATATCCCAGTCCTATTAGATTTAGTATTCTTAAGTTTATATATTAGACTGTTGAATTGTATTCTAATCAATCAATAAGACTAAGAATATCTTTCCGTTCTTATTTTCAAATTTCAACATAGTATTTGGAGCAATCTGCTCCTTGGGATACTACATAAAAAAAACCCAATCCTGAGTACTAATGATACATGGGACTTGGTTCCTCTTCCGTTTGGTAAATCTGTTGTTGACTATCGTTGGGTCTATACTGTAAAGGTTCATCTTGATGGTACTATTGACAGATTGTAAGCTCTTCTAGTAGCCAAAAAATACACACAAGTATATGGTATTGACTATGTTAAGACATTCTCTCAAGTGGCTAAGATTACGTCAGTTCATGTGTTTATCTCTCTAACAGCTACGTTTCATTAGCCACTACATCAGTTGGATGTGAAAAATATTTTTCTAAACGGTGATTTGCGAGAAGAGGTGGACATGGAGCAACCTCTCGGGTTTGTTGCTCCGAGGGAATCTGGGTTAGTATGTCGATTGAAGAAATCTCTATATGGATTGAAGCAATCTCCTCGAGCATGGTTTGGTCGGTTCAGTGAAGTAGTGATTGATTTTGACCTCAGTAGATGTGGTGTCGATCATTCTGTATTTTATAAACATAGTAAGGCAGGTAAGATATTGTTGATTGTATATGTGGATGATATTGTGCTTACAGGAGATGACAAAAGGAATTCTAGTACTGAAACAATTCTTGAATACTAAGTTAAAGACAAAAGATTTAAGACAATTAAGGTATTTATTGGGTATCGAGGTTGCTAGGTCTTGACATGGTGTTTCTTTATCTTTGCGTAAATATGTACTTGATTTGTTAAATGATACTGGAATGTTATGGTGTAAGCTTATAGATAGTCCTATGGATCTCAACACAAAACTTGCGGCTAATCAAGGTGAATTATTATATGATCCGGGACAATATAAGCATTTGGTTGGAAATTGAATTATTTGACTGTTACTGGACTTAATATTTCATTAGCAATAAATGTGGTAAGTCAACTTCTAGATGCTCCACGAAATAGTCATTGGGATGCTGTTATTCGAATTCAGAGATATATTAAGAGTGGTCCTAGTCGTGGTTTACTTTACCAAAACCATGGTCATACTCAAATTGAGGGTTATAATGATGCAGTTTGGGTCGACCCATCAGATATGAGGTCCACTACTAGATATTGTGTGTTTGTCGAAGAAAATTTTGTATCATGGAAGAGTAAAAAACAAACTATGGTGGCTAGATCAAGTACTGAATCCGAATTCAGAGCAACGACGCATGCTACCTATGAGATGATTTGGCTAAAACAGTTGTTTTTGAACTTGAGATTAACCAGTCAAGCCCTGTTCACTGATAAGTGTCCTTATCAATGCTCCAAAGCGGACAGGACTTCCAAAATCAATAATTTTTAACCACGAGCACAGAGAAATCCTAACTGGTAGAACAAAGCAAGTAGAAGAACATAACAAAATATTTCCCTCAGCAGGGAAATGATGAAATATAAGTTATAAAGTTGAATTTACTTGAGGAAGTTTACACATTACCTGCTTCCTGGACCTGTCATATCATCATCTTCCACATCAAATGGGCAAGGAAACTCAGAATCCTCAAAATCATCCTGGAAAGACCTACTGGAACTTCTGGATAATGAAATCTGCAGTGAACTGTTTGAAGATAACTTCACCCCCGAGTATTTCCTAGTGTCGTCTTTCCCAAGAGCAAATAGCTACAGCAGACAAAAAGAAATCCTAAATGAAAATATAACTTACAAAGCAAAATGATCATTGTGAAAAAGATTATATATATGCAATACCTTCTCGACTGTTGAACCAATTTGAATTGGACTTGAATTTTTATCAGGCTTAGAAGAGCTGTTTCTTGTAAATTTAAGGGGAGGAGATGGAGGCAAATTTTGCTTGCTGGACGATGCAGGGGAACTAAAAGGCTTAGCAGCAGGTATGCTAACTGGAGCACTTTCAGATCGCAAAGAAGCCTTTGATAGATGACTCCCAGGAATGTGGATAGGTGGTGATGGGGATGAGAAGGGTATAGAGTTTGGGGAAGGACAATACTCACCAAAACTCATACCCTTCTCATGAACAACAGATGTTTCAGGTGGATGAGGAGGCATGAAACGGCAGGCACTAGGATTCGAATGTGTGGGTGATGGTGAGAAAGAAATTGAAGGTGGAGAAACCATATACTGGTCATAACTCCAACTATACTGCTTTGAGAATGGCAATGATGATGGTGAACCATGCAAAACAGGAAGAGAGGGGAGCCTCTTCAGTGGGTCTGCCAAGGGGCTGCCAACATAATCTGTTATAAACTTGGGAGACAATGGGGTTGAAGGCCCGGAGCTGGCATCCGAGAGTGATGAACGATACAACACTGACAAGCAAAGCCTACCACAAGAAGTATCCACAGGAGTGAACCCAAATCGCTGCATTTCTGCCTCTTCCCTACGAGTGAAGGGCTCAACAAAAGAATATACCTTAGGAACCAGATTAAACGTCCGAATTTGACCCGATGAATTGAGGTCACGGAAAACCTTATAAGCAGGTAAAAGCCTAACAGTGGCATACAATGATCTAAGAAGCAATATTGATTTCTTATACAGCGTTTGCAAAGTATTGTTGCTTGCCCTCCTGCTCACAGAATTACAATCCCTAGTCTTCCTACTATCATACTGCACTATCCATCTCTCTATAACTTTCTCACTCTTGGGCTCGCACCCTAATTCTTCTTGATCCAAATTCCAGCCAAATTGGTACCTCTCTTTCTTTTTTGGGGAAAAATTCACGGGGTTCCAATCAAGTGACCTCTGCACTAAAACCACATCAACCACCATCGGTTCAAGAGTGCTCTGGTGCCATAGGTCAGGATTCTCCAGTGCAGCCGGGCATTCCCTAAGTGCTAAATTGAACCATTTATCCCTTGGCCTCACACTAGAGGAGGATGATGAGGATGATGATGGAGATGATACAGTTTGTTCGCCACTGTAATTGCGTGAGGACATATAAGGAGACCTTGATTCGAGTATTATGTGGAGACTTTTAGCAAAGAATTCAGTAATAACTTGTTCCATTTTTGCAGCTTCCATTTTTGCAGCTTCTGACTGAGTATTATTATGAGAAGATGCCATATTTTGATAAATTAACAATAAATGGAACAACCCGAAACCAAGATTAGAACCTTATAACTCCACTTGATTTCACGTCACTACAAACAAAATGGAGAAGATATTCAAAAACTTCTCAATTAGACAACCCACAAATTTACAAACTGAAACAAAATAAATAAATAATTCAAAAAACGATACTACTAACTCAACTTGCTTAGAATAACGCAGAATTCATGAAATTTAAGCTTGAATTCACAGTGATCAACAGAGATATAACGGTAAAATGATCAAAACAAACTATGATAAAAGAGGGTGTACAAATTATGTAAAGGTATAAACAGGGATAGAAAAAGATCAGTACAGACTCGTTGTTCACTAACTCTTGTTCTACAAGAAACGCGTTTGGCTATACCTACACGGGTTTTCTTTTCCGCTTCTTCTTTACGTAATATATTCTTACTTTCCCAAAACATTTGGTTAGCAAAAATTACTTATCAAACAAAAAAACATTTGGTAAGCAAAAATTGAAGAACTCTAAAGCACAGGCATATCGTAGACCAAATCAACAGAAAAGTGGGAAAGAGGGAGCAGGGAAAACGAAAATCCCAATTTCTGCAAAGCTCACAGACATAAACACATATAAAAAACATGAGATGTGCAACCGACGGTCGCGAATGAAGCGACTGTCCGATCTCGTCCGTCGGTGCCAATACATCGCGTGACTGAGCGCGCGTGTATTGCACGATCGGACGAGATCCGGCAGTCGCTACTGACTGCCAGTAAACTTCCACGTACAAACATGTAGAGATACAGGTTGAAGGAGAGAGGTATAAGCTGACTTACCATCGGCACAGAGAGGGGGAGAGGGGGAGAGAAGGAGAATCAGCTGTTACCTGTTAATTGCTAATGTTGTTGAATACGGACCTGATAATTGAATCATGTGCATTTGATTGGCTTACGTACTAATAGAAAAATTGTATTGAGAGAACGGTTCTTCAAAATTAAGTTACTAATGGAAAAGAGAGACGGGCTACCATTTACTGGAATTTCAGTCAAAGGTTTTTTCCTTTTTAGGCCGGAGCCGAGCCCAAAATTGAGGGTTCTATTTTGTTTGTCCTTTGTTATGCAATTTTCTTTTTTTTTTCATTTCCACTATAGGAAAGCGAAGAAAAACTTCTTATTTAAAGGTGTCAGTGTGACATTGGATGGTCAGTTATTTCGGATCCGGGTTCTTTTGTCTTGATTCAATTGCGAGTGCTTAAGTCGTTTTTGTGTTGACCTAGTTACGGTTTGGGTTATTTTGTGGTCCATTCATCTTCGGTTGATTCATTTCAAGTTGTATTATTCGGGTTTCAAGTCGTTTTAGTAATAGACTAGTTGCTAATTGGGCCATTTTGGGTTCCATTCCATTCCAAGTTTGGTTTATTCTAAGTTGGATTATCCGGGTTTGGGTTATTGCATGTCTCAAATCAACTTTTGGTCGAGTTATTTAGAGATTCAGGCTGACTTGGGTTGATATACCACAGTAGCACAATCCTCAATTTTGGTAAGAAATTCTAACGGATTTGTGTTTGTTATCTATTACTAGACTCTCCCTTATCTCTCTCTTCCCTTAACTTTTCACAACAAATTTTACTCTAACAATTCTAGGTTTTTCTATCGGTTTGAAACATATTTTTTTGCTTTTGAGATCAGATGAACTGACATGATGAAGGAGAAAGAAAATTCAAGGGGTAACAGGATGAATTTACCCCTGGTTGACTTGGCTTGACCTCTCGTGTGCCACCCACGTACATACTTAACGGGAGAGAGCTCACATATTTGGATAGGAGTTTGACATAAATCTTGATTGAAGCAATCTAGAAGACATCAAAAATCAATTAGCGCAAATTAAAACTGCAAGGGTCAATTAATACATTTAACAAACTTCAGGACGATATCAAATTTTTCTTGCCTTGCTCTATCTTTATGGATACTTTAGTCATAGGAACCTTAATTGAGATTCCTTTTCTTAGGCTTCTATTTTGTTCAGATCAACTTTAATCAATTTAAAATTTTTCAACTTTAATGGCGCAAATTAAAAAAAAGATGTCACGTGGGGTGACTTGCCAAGAGGATTGTAATTGTTGGGCAGTACTCTATAAGGGTAACAAATGATACAAATATAAGCTTCAAATTAGATATCAAATACAGCCTGTCTTCAAGGTGATTTTGAGAAGGTTGTAGCCCTCCAATCGCAGTCAAATCGATGATTATAACTGAAGGCGACAAAATTCTGATTTCATTTATTGCTCTAAGGTTAGGTTCTGGTGCTTTTAAGAAATTAGAGAAAGTCATCGAAGAAGGAGAAAATGAGTTTTGAGATGAGTTGATTGTCGTTGGACAAACTCATCCTAAGAACTTGGTTCGATTGCTTGGCTTTTAAATGGAGGGTTTAAGGAATTAGCTTCATATACATGAGTAATGGCCCACTTGCGGATATTCTATAGTGCGACCAATTTGGAAAGAATCACAAATGATGTGGCTAGCTAGAGGAATCCCCTATTTACATGCAGACAAACCCCAAAACATACTCGTGATGGATATTGGACTGTAAAGATCTTCAATTCCGAGTTAGCTAAGCTATTGGGGTGGGATAGGATTAGGATTATAGTGGAATAGGATTGGGTGGGATTAAAGTGGGATAACAAATATAAATACTAAAATACCTTTCTTATATTTTATTATAAAACCTTAGTCAAGTTTGGCTTCAGTTGGTTTTCCTTATCCTCTGTGTCCGAAAAACAAAGATGAAGAATGAGAGAAAGAGGAGGAGAAGGGAAAGGGAGGGGGTGAGGCGCGGGGAAGAAGGTGAAGGAGGGGAAATGATAAGGGATGAGGGGGAAGGAGAAGGGAGGAGGAGGAGAAGGAGAGAGGAAGAAGAAGGAGGATAGGCGGCACGATCTGTAAAGGAGAAGGAAAAAGAATGAAGAGGAGAAGCGGCGCGATCTGTGAAGGATAAGGATGAGAGGTAGCGAACTGGAGGAAAGAAAAGAATGAGGGAGAGGAGAAGGAGAAAGGAAGATGGTGGAAAAGGAAAGAGGAATGAAGAGGATGACAGTGGATGAGGAAATGAAGAAAAAAAATACAGAATTGCAATAGGATGAGTAAAGGAGATGAGAATGGTTTGGGCAAAATTGGAAAGGAGATAAAAAAATGTAATCTCAACAAGTGGGATAAGATTTGTCTCAGGGGTGTGGGACAAAAAACAGAGGATTAGGATTAGATTAGTCTCATTCTAGTTCCAGATGAACAGTTAATCCCTCCAACCAAACGTGAGACTAACTATTCATGTGGGATTAACTAATCCAATCCCATGTTTGTACCCCAAAGCAAACGGGCCCTTAATGTCAAGTCAAATAAAAAATATTACGAGGTCAAGGGGAAATACTTACATGTATTGGGTGTAAACCTCACTTTTACATTGGGTAAAAATTTCACTGGTAATTTAAAAGAATTTCATTGGTAACGTTCGTACAATCATTGTTATTCACATTACCAGTGAAGTTACCTAACAGTTACCAATAAAGTTTAAAACTCGTATAAAAATAAGATTTTACACCCAATCCAATAAAAAATTCACGTATCCTCTACTTGGCATTGAGAGGAAAAGGATGAGGAAGGTTGATATATGCTTCCAGTTTTGGAGCCAAATGTATAAAATTCTCAATTTCTGTTATAATAATATATAATATATATTTATATATCTAATTCATTAATCCAAACAAGTAGATTATGGATTTAGAAGGTTAGGGTTTAGTTTTAAATTTTATATATATATATATATATCATAAAAAATATATATAAAATATTATTATATAATAACTAAATTATCGATTTTGATCCGATTAAAAAATTTTAAACTTACAATTTAACCCAAACTAATGAACTAATCAATTTTTTAACCTAAATCCAACACAACCTATTGGCTTGGATAGTACTAATGATTCCACCGGGATGAATGCTCACCCCTAATCAGATTACCCAATTAAGATGGCAGCCATGTGGATTTGGATTGAGTATCCCTCCCTCGTCACTAGCATCCGTGAAATTATTTTTTTAGTTACATGCACTTAGTCTGACGGATATATATACGTTTCCTCCATCCCATGCTTATCACAGATACCCATACCCATTTTATTTAATAAAAAAAAGAAAAAATTACAAGATAAAAACTCCTTGCCACCCGGGGATGAGGGAAAATGGCACCGGGCAAAAAGGGTAAATCAAAGGCAAAATCGGGCGAGTCAACCCAGTCGTCGACCACCAACACCGAATTCCCTTCGTGTATCCGATCGGTCCTTCCTTCTTCTGTGGCCATCACCATCCACGCCAAGCCCGGCTCCAAATCCTCCTCCATCACTGGTACTTACATCTATACCTACACTTTTACATATATAAATATACGTATGTTAATTTGTAGTTTTCGTGTCTTTGGTTTTTCTTTCTTTGTGGATGTAGATGTGAGTGATGAGGCGGTAGGGGTGCAAATAGACGCCCCTGCCAAGGACGGTGAAGCTAACGCGGCACTTATTGATTACATGAGCTCTGTGAGTATTTTCTCAAGCAATAAATTTATTCTATTTCGAGTTTTTAATTTCCTTCTTTCTATCGTGTAAACATATTTTTTTCGTTTTATAAGCGTTTAAAAATGTACGGATTCGTTTGAATTCCGGGTTTAATTCTCAATCCTGGACTGTATTAGTTCTTCATTTTAATGTTGAATTATTTGGACCCTGTTGCCATACTTGAAAATATTCGAGTTGGATTAATTTGATCCATGTAGTTAAGCCTTCACAGCACATCTAAACCAAATTCTTACCCAAATTTACTGAAAAGGAATAGAAGAATAATGATGTAGAACAGTGGGGAGAAAATCACAAGTAACAAGAGAAATCGAACTTCAACAAAACGAGAACAAGAAAATAAACATAGATTGATCCAAATCAGATGGAAATTATAATCCAAATCACATAGACGCGAATAAATGCAAATAAATCACATGGTGCGAAGAACAAACTGAATCACATAGTTGTTTTGATTTCAATAATCTTATTTTTATTAATTCATAAGTTAAGTGAAAACCCAGGGATGTTTCTTATATAGAGATCTTAAAAACTAGTCTTAGACCGATAAGAAAAACTGAAATAAAGAAAATAACTAAACCTAATCATAGAGCGATAAGAAAACTGAAATAAGAAAACCAACTAAATTTAAATAAACTCTAAATACCCATAATATTTTTCAATTATATAATTATCCACATAATTAAAATCTCCAAATTCTTAGATTAAAATCTTTAATTCTACTCTTCATCGTGTACTCCACCACTTAGAAAAAGCTTGACATTGAGTTGAAAAATGCTAAAGGAGGAAGAGCTCTGACGCTTGGAGAAACAAAGCATAGTCATGGAATTCTTTGAAGGTGAAGTCACTAGAAGGTGAAAAAATTTCGCTGGAAACGTTTGTTGTTGAGATGCTTAAAACCATGTAAGTAGAATAAAATCAATATCAAGGACAAGTGTATCAATCATAACCTCAATCTTGCCATCAAGTTTGCCTTCCTATTTGTCTTGAATCTTTTCATCATCCTCAATATGCTCAATAAAATCTTGCTCGACTGGCTCAACAAAGTCAACTGCACAAAGAACTGGCTCTGGATGTGCAACTTCCTCTTGAATATTTTCATTCTTATTGACTTCATTTTGGCTTGGAACTCGATCAACAAACTCAATATATTCGCCAAACTCATCATTAGGCTGAATTAGTTCAAACTCACATGGAACTTTCTCAATAGGTGCATCATTACTTAGAATATCATCCTTTTTGGCAAATTCAAATTCAAGCTTAGTTGAAACATCTTCATCCTTGGTGAATTCACTATACTTTGGAAGCTAAGTTATTCTTCTTAGGATTTGATCCATTTAACCTCAAGTCAATCCATTCGACCATTGAGTAAGCCCATTTGACATTCAAGATCAGTTATTCTACCATCCATAGCTAGGGTTTCAGGTGAAGTAGTGGATGAGTTGTTTTTTTCAAGTTTCTTATATGTACCATACTCATGACAACCATAAGCAGCTCCATAAGCACAATAATACTTATCACAACCATTCTAGACATCTGTAGGAGCATAATAATTCTTATAAGCATGACCATCATCATCATCATAAGCATAATCATCATAACCATTCGAAGCATTGATATCTAGAGAACTACACCCATACTCATACTCATACTCATATTGGCTTTTCAATTCTTCAAGCCATCTTTCATCACGACGAACTATATATGTAAGTTCCCCATACTCTTCGTAGATTCATCATAAAATATTACGCCAACCATACTTGATCCCTATGGATTGAACTCATCCAAACGGGAGTAGTCAATTGTTAGCTAAGCTTGCAAGCTTTGAATACAAGTCCAAGTACAGTCAGACATGATAAACAAACTAAAAGAGTTCAAACATAAACTTTTTTTCCTTTTTGTCTTTTCTACTTTCTAATTTAAATAAATCAGAAACGGAAATAAAGCATAGAAAGAAAACCTTTTTTTTTTTTGTTGGCCAAAATTTGCCCCCCTCATCAGCGGCTCCACATAGAAGCGACTTCAACAGAAGAAAGTACTGTGGTGTCGGCCTAGTCCTAAAACTTGCAGAGGACGGTGGATCCTGGAGCAGCAGACCAAAGAATCTTTTGATAGCAACTATGGCAGATTCCGTCCAAGTTAGTCGCTGGGTTTTTGGTATCCGACAGATCGGTGATCTCCAAAGGGAGTGGTGGTGAATTCCATCGACGACCGTCACCGAAAAAGGAGATCCATGGCATGTGTTTAGCGATGGTTTGCTTGGGTTTACGGTGGGTTTTCGGCAAAGAATTGGCGTGTGGACGGCAGAAAGAGATCGATCAGCGTCTTCTGTTCTGGATGGTGGGTTTATCTCCTAAGGGAGAGGTCCGACGGTGCGTGTGGTGGCGCAATGGCAGAAAAGGCTAAAATTCTCAGGTTTTGGTCGGACAAGGTTGGCGGTTTAGGTGGTGGTGGTGGTGGTGGTGTAGGCTAAAAGGTTGTGGATGTTGATGATACTGTTCACTCTTGACATAACACATTTTGCAGTTTTTTTTTCTCAACTGAAGTGGGTTAGGGTTTGTTTGTTGTGGAGTATTGTGATGGAAGGACAAAGTTTGGCTCGATGGTAGCAATGGTGGGGAATCAAAGTTTGGGCTGTGATACCACTTTGATGTAGAACAGTATGGAGAAAATCACAAGTAACTGAGAGAAATCGAACAAGAACAAAATTATAAAGATAGATTGATCCAAATAACATGGATCTTCCTAAATCATATGGGAACCGTAATATAAATCATATAGACGCGAAGAACTGCAACTAAATCACATGACATAAAGATCAAACTCAATCATAGAGTTGTTTTGATTTCAATAATCTTATTTTTATTAATTCATAAACCAAGTGAAAATAACATAGAGACGTCTCTTATATAAAGATCTTAAAATCTAATCTTAGACCGGTAAGAAAAACTGAAGTAAGGAAACTGACTAAAACTAATCAATAGACCGATAAGAAAAACTGAAATAAGGTAACTAACTAAATTTAAATAAACTTTAAATACCCATAATATTTTTTAATTACATAATTATCCTCATAATTAAAATATCTCCTAATTCTTAAATTAAAATATCTAATTCTACTCTTCATCGTGTACTCCATCAAGAGCCCTTGAATAGTAAGTGCTATTTTGCTTCCAACCATTAGTTTTTGTTGTTTGTACTTTGTACTTTGTACTTTTTTTTTGTGTATTGTGCTTCTTCAAGAGTCCAAGTTTTTCTTAATTAAGTCTTGGTTCTAGAATTATGTTTAAATTTGGGCATGTATAGAAGAATTTTTATATTTGATATTAATAAAAGGAAGTATTTTTTTATGGTATTACTCTTTTTTTTAGCTTTATGGTGGTGCATATTTGATTTTCTTGTATAGAATTTCCTTTTTTATTAGGCATGTTGAAACTTGTGGGAAATGTTCTTTACTACTATCTCTTAGAGTCTCAGTTTTTTTTTGGGATAATTGGGGGTGGGGGATTTGTACTTGGACTCTCCTCATTAGAGGAGAGGTGTTACCAATTGGGCTATGTCTAACCCACAGTCTCTTAGGTTATTTTACTGCCCCAGAATTGAGATTATGCTTCCTTATTGAAGTGTTGTAGGACTTGGATGTCTCTTGTAGCAAAATGAAGTAGTTCAGATCATAAAGGCTGAATTTTTAAAAAAGAAACTATGTTGAAGTGATCGTCCTTTGTCTTGGATGGCATCCCTTTGCATGGTTCATATGTGTGACTTAGTTGTTTTGTATCAGAGTGCTTTTCTGGTTTGAATGTGGTGTTTAGAAAAAACTGAGGAAACTTAAGAAAACTCCCCCAGTGACTCAAGGCTTTAGCCTGACAAGCCACTGTTCAAAGGTTTTGCTAATTATGGGATGATTTCTAATTGCTCATAGTTCCTCCTCTCTCCCCTTCAATTCTTCATGGAAAGATGTGTTTTTGGGCAATTTCATGTTTTGAAGCCAAATTCAAATGGCCAATGTTCCTAGGTGATATTTGTCCTCTATGTCATTCGCCTAATTTAATGCATTTAGATTACGGATAATGGACCTAAAATCAGTCTCACGTTGTGAAATTGGAAGTTAATGGGAGTCATGCATGATTAATTGATTGTACAAATTTTGGTTAATTCTTACAACTGCTGACCTGGAAATGGTACTGTAAGATATTGGTCTAATCAAATGTTAATGGGGGCAAATCTTAAACAAATTTATTATTGAAGGATGGCAGTTAGAATATTGTGATTCTTATTATTATTTAGAAACTGCATTAATGTAGGCATGTAGCTTTATTAATATTATTTTATATATACTAAATTTTTATCAGTGATTTTTTATATAAATAATAATAAAGCTACATTAACTTTTTTTATTTAATAAAGCTACATTAACGTAGTTTGTAAATAAAAATAATCTAACTACCATCTTTCGATCATAATTATTATTACTACTACTATTTAAAATCTCTAAAGAATGTATTAATTTTCCTTTTCTTTTTTTATAAGTAAAGAATGTAGTTATACCATTTGAGTCACGTGGGTTTGCAATTGTAAAGAATAATATGGCCAACAGATGATGTCACGTGTTTTCATGTGAGTAGTTAATTTTAATGCTGATAATTGCCATTAAGGTTCAGGCTTTCAGAAAGTTTTGGTTGTTTCCTAGTATTCCTTCTTGGCTTTTTGATTGATAAATGTCAATTTTTCTTCTCTTATTTGTTTTCCCTTTTTCCAATTGAAGTACATATCCTTGTTAGATTTTACAATTCTTGGTATCTGAGATGTAGTACACTACAACATAACCGAATAGGTTAGGGAAAATTGCACCCATGGTAAGAAGGTTATGAAAAAGAGACAAGCCTTAAGGCTGAACATAGGCCGCTTGCACCACCTAAAGTTCTAATTTGGTGCCTTTGTTACATGAACTTTTCATTTGTTGCAATGTGGTTCTAGGTACAACATTTTCAACAGAAGGTAAAAGTACTTTTTATCAGGCCTAAAGATGCATTGCAACAATTGTAAAGTTCATGGAATTTGGCGCCAAATCCGAATTTTAGGGGCTCAAGTGCAACGAGTCCAAAGTTCATGAACCATGGGTGCAATCCTCTCAATAGGTTATTGGTGCAATGCTATAGGTTTCCAAGAAACATGTGAAAGTGATGTTAACAAGATGAGGAAGTTTATAAATCTGTCTGAAGGATGACAAGGTCGGGTGAACTTTTAGCTCATATGGGAAAGCACTTCTAAAATTAGGTCATTGGTTGGGGAAAAGAAGAGATTGAAGGTTCTAGGAGCTGGTAAAATTAGGTTGAGTGAACTTTCTCTGTTATTCTTATTTCTTACCGATAAGATTTGATGAAAAACATTGGTTTCAGTCAATTTTAAAGAACATCATTTTATCTCATTTGAGCTCTGTTGTATACATAAGAGTGCAATTCAATTCTGTCACCGTTTGCATATCAAATATAAGATCACATTTCTCTTGAATGGTAAAATGGCATCTCTCTTGAACAATGATATAAGTTGTGGAAGTTACATAAGACACCGATGTAAAAAAGAGTCTCAAGGTTCTATTGCTGCAATAGCCCGTTACTGGACTGTGATATCATTTCAAAGCGGTAGCAGTTGTTGTCCACTTATAATGGATGTTACCTCTGGCAAACCTGGGGTATAATTTACTGCTTTTCTGGGCCTTTCTTCTCCAAATTGAAAGCTCCACTTTCTTGTCTCCAAGTTGAATAAACAGTCTCAAAGCTTCAAGATCAATCATTTTCTTGATTGAAATAAATACGAAATCACGAGTACAAAACCAAACTACCCAAGAAGAGTTTATTTTATTTTCAGTTGCTTTTTAGGTTTTTGGTTGACTTATGATAGATTTTCCCTTTGATCTGTAGCTTTTGAAGGACCTTTAAGTAAGGACTTTAATCCCATATAAACAAATATTATGGTCTAGACCACAATCTGTTTCTACAAGTTAAAGTCCTAAACCATAATCAAATGTCAAATCTTAATGGCACGGGGAAGCAGAGGAGAGCACACTGGGAAAAAGTATGAAAGCAATTTGGTGACAATTGTTGACAAGCTAAACCACAGAGATGTCACTGTTGACTTGGTTGTCTAGTGACAGAAGCCTAAAGTTGAGTAGGTAAAAAAAATTCATCAACAAATTTAATCCAAAGCTTTTGTTGCTATTCTTCTTGGCGTAGTTTTTTGCTTTTTGATTCCTCAATTTATCTTGTTAGATGACATTTCAAATTAAGAAAGCTCCTAACTTTCATCCTTCTCGAGACAGGTTTTAGGGGTGAAAAGAAGGCAGGTAACCATAGGTGCTGGTTCTAAATCAAGAGACAAGGTCCTGATAGTAGAAGAGGCAACTCTACAGAGTGTTTTTGATGCTTTGGACAAAGCAACAAAGTGATACTGATGGAGAAGCAATACATGTTATCTCTATCCATGGACAATCCATATGGTTATGCCCACTTCTTGATCTCGTTGCAATGTTACACCTAAGACAGTGATTCTGGGTATCCTTGCTGATGATTGAGATACTTAAAAACTGGTACATTTTGACGTATTTAATCTAGAAAACAGTTACCTTTGCTGGTTAGAATTGTAGTTACATCTACATGTTTTGGGTTTATCCTCATAAACAGTGATATTTTATAGGAGTACAAAAGATTTGGGTTTATCTTCAGATGTTGTTCCCTGATTTCTTTGATGATTCTTTTATCACATATTCACACACTTTTAAATCAAACACTGCATGATCAATATAGCTGCAGTCAGTTGCTGCAAGCTTATATCTCTGTCAAAGAATGCGTTTTTTCATGTTTCTTTCTCCCAGATTTTACATAAATGTAGAGCCATCATTTCATGCCTCAATCAGAGATGGACCATGTATAATATTTTTGGGAATTCTAGCTTATCCATCTTCAAGTGTAAAGTTAGCAGCCTCCCCAAATTCTTAAGACATGAAACTTCCCTCCTTTCTTATGAAAAAAAGTAGGGGCATAAAAGTCAGTCCATCTGCACCATCCCAATAAATACCATCCTCTTTCTCAAAAAACGTTCCCAAACTCTGGCTCCAATCAGTTTTACCCTTTCAAGTTTCAACTACCATTAACAGTTATATTACAATTCATTCGTTTGCAATGTCAAACCAAGCCACAATCCATTTGGAAGCCTTTTCTTCTAAAGGAGTGACACTGACATGCAACCATTTGAGAATTGCTGTACGAGGATGAAGCGATGAATGCTTGTTATTGATCAAGGAGATAACCACCTGTGCATCCAATCCAATTCAATAAGTCAATACGAATTTTTATCAATGTTAAGATCAACAAGCACACTGGATCCCAAAAAGAGAAAAGAAAAGAAAGAATTACATAAGCCAACCCAAACCTGTCTCAATGACAGTCAGAGATCTAACAAACATTTACACATGGAAAAAAGTGCCCTATCCAACTGTAAAATTAGGAAGGTTCTCTTCAGGTGTTCATGGATTTTCACAAGCTTCTTTACAAGACCATATGTACAGAAATTTCAATAATTTGACACTTATTATGCACCCATAGGGCTTTGACAAGTAGAAAGCCAATGAAGATGACACCAATATACAAAGGGTTTCTGCCATGAGTAGGTACCAATGTAAGTAAACAAAAACCAGCAGGGTGAGGATAATATCTAATACTTGAAATACCAACAAAATCAAGTACATCGAAGATAATACCATAAAAGTGTCATGAATTCATTGAATCCCATGTTTTCGAATGGTGGAAGCTGCATTCAAAGAACCGGTTAGAAGGGAAAAAAAAAACTATTAAGCGCTTGAAGGAGAAGAAAAGACGGGACTCTCAAATAACTAGTCCATGTTAACTAATGTGCATATGAGAGAGAGAGAGAGAGAGAGAGAGAATCAAATCCCACATATGACAGTTTCTGAACAAAATACACACAAAAAATGTCACATGCTCCAAAGTGCTTGAGGCCAGTGGGTCATATGTTGTGATATGATTATTACTAGCAATATTGTATGTGGAATCCACCAAAGCAAGAGAGTGTATTCTCGATATTTATTATCAGCATCTAATGTGATCACGGTTAAATAAAATTCGGACAAGTGAATTAGAGAGTAATTTAGTCGGAATGAACGTGTCATCTCATACCTTGACATGAGAACTCATAAATAAGAGTTATACGACAGATAAAGACCATTCCCAACATGTCTCATGGAACATGAGTCACGTTCTAGTTCTATCTCATTTCGAAACTCCAAACAATAGCTGACCAACCGCTATATAAAAAAGCTCCAGCTTTCAAAAGCAAAGGAAAAGACACAAAGGAGAGGACATAGACACATAAACCAACATAGACAACTGGGAAAAGAGAAACCTAATAAAAATCCAGGTATAAGGAGTAAACACACAAAAAAATAAAGAGAATTATCTCGATTCTCTACTTCTCCCATACATTCTCTCATCTCGGTATCATTCTCTTCTCTACCTCTTTTCAAAGACACCAACTAAGTTAATCATCGGAGAGTTCTCTCTTCAAAGACACCTACTGACTTAATCATCAGAGTGTTCTCTCTAGAACACAACGCTTCGAAAGACTTCTTTTGCAGGTGTTCGTACACATCAAGTGTACAAGGAACCAAGCCTTTTCAAAGTTCCCTCATCCAGCTAAGTCTTCGTCCATGAAAGACTAAGCATCTTTCGTCATCTATTTTAGCATCAACAGCGTCTTCATCCAAACGAATTGCAGCCATAACAGAGAGCAGCTTTAAGGACAGGAAGGAAATATACAGGATCAGATTAACAGAAGTTCAAATGAAATTAAGAAGAAAAGATTAAACTATTGATATATTATATAAATTGTCATACTGCAGAGCGAGCAGTCTTGCTGATTGCTCGAATATCTTCCTTCCCGGTCCCAGAACTGTCTTATTTTTCCAACTAGTTATAGGGATAAACTGCTATATATTGGGACAAAATTCACCAAAATCAACAAACAACATCCTAAATGTACCAGCAAACTGGGGGGTCTAATTTTGCAACAATCTGTTAGTTAATTCAGTGGTGTTCATTGGTTAAAACAAATTAACTAAATCGTTTCAAATTGTTTAAATAAAATGATTCAGTTAATAGATTAAGTCGATGCTAAATTAGTTAACTGAATAATATATATCAGTTAATTGTTAATTTTTTTTAACCGTATCAATCATTTAACCAATTAAAAATAAATAATTAATATTAATAATATATTAAATATAAAGATTACACGATGATACAACTATCATAGCACATACTTTTTCAATGCGCCCATGCTCTACTATAGCTCCAAACTAACTACTCATGTTACAAAGGTGGGGGTGGTTGGGAGCGGGGAGGCCCTAATAGTTTGAAGTAGTTTGCATCCATTGTCCTGCATGAATAAATACATGAATTTCATGCCAGTGGGACCATCCAACCAATTTATAGTAATAGTTTCAAGCTAAAGTCACATTTGGTGGAAGTGGTCTTGTTGGCGAGATAAAGTAACCACTGCAAATGGTTTCAATAATATTGGTAGATGAGCACACAAAGCTTAGTGAAGTCAAGATAGTAAAGAAAATTTAACTTTAAACCATAATATTGTGCTCATGGTATATTAGTAAAAACCAGAACGTAAAATAGTTCGTGCACATTCCAGTTTTATCCATGGTTCTAATATATTTGTGTGAAAGGGTAATCATACATGTCATGTTATGAAACTCATTTATAAAAAAATTTTGTCCAGTTTAAGTCCAGTAAAGATACGTGTCACAATGATCTATTTTACTATTGAATGAAAGAAAAATCTATTTTGTTTATCTCTTCTCATGTCATGAATTTTTGTGCCATGTATCTTTCATGAACTTATATTAAGCAAGAACTTCTTCATTTATGATCACCGAAAAAAAAATTTACCATCACATTCTACCAAGTATTTCACTACTATCACTTTAGTATCTCCCCACGAGACAAAAGGGACGGAATAGCCTAACTACTTCATACAAAAACAAATGCCTTTTATTACAATTGACTTTCTCCTCTTACTGGCCAGCCAAAATAAAAGGGGGGAAAAACTCTCTTCCTGGAATTAACTTTCTACACTTGCAAGGAAGGAAGATTTACGCTGGAAAGAAAATGGGAAGAAACAAAAACAGATAACTAGAGAATGAAAAAGGACTAGTAAACCGACTGTATTTTTTTCTGTGACAACCTTCTTCTTGTCTCCATGATAGCTTCATTTCTTCTCCTGGATATATCTTTAATGGCATCCTGATACTGCAGTTCAATCATTTCCAGCTCCATTCTCACCTCTTCATTTTCGTCCTTATCAGACAAAGAAGGAGCATGGGTTGGGCAAATAAACTTGCTCCTTTCATAAGCGGATGAATCCATTTCAACTCCAGACAAATCATCCCTACTCCCACCTTTCAATCCGTACCCATCAAAGTCCAGAGGTCCAATCTCTGCAGACATGTATGAATTAATGGAGTGCCTCTTATCATTCCACTCGTTAGAGGATACAGAAACATGTGACATCTCAGAACACTGATCTTCTATCATGCTCGTATTTTGATGACCAAAATCAGCATGAGACACTCTCTCATCACACTTGACAGCATCAGGGCCTTGCTTTATTGATTGATTGGATCCATCAAGATGACTAGCATTCGAGCAGTCCGGGGACCATGGGTGATTAACAGATTGACAAGCATTTTGGAATGATCCCATCAAATTCTCTCCATGCTTTTGCAACTGAGAATCCTGCTGATGGCCCCTGGAGTTTTGACTTTTGTTTGAAGAAACTAGATGATTGATGGGAACGCAAGGTTTCCAACTCGGTATTAGGTTTAATAGTAACAAGTCTATCAATTCTGCTATGAATGTGACATTCTGATCAGCTAGTTCCAGTTGCTCAACCATTTCACTTGAAACCGAAAGGGCAGTATCACTATCAAGGTAGAACAAAAAATGAATATTCCTCACACGCCCTGCACGTACGAAAAAGAGTATTTAGTTATATACTAGCAAATTAACAAGAAAGTAAATGAAACTGGGATGGGTTAGAAGAGCAATATAATTACCAGTCTCATCAGCTATTCGAAGTATTATTGATATAGAGTTTTCATCATTTTCCTCGCCTTTTAGCAAAAAGAAGTTGCCTCTCTTTGACCTTCGAACCTCCGTGCACAGAGAATGTGGCATTCCATCAACTGAATTATCAAAAGAAGTAATTATGGGCAGTTCACTATCATTATCAAGATCAATGGAGGCGGGCTTATTTCGGACAGTGATGGGTCCCTCTGACATCAGACAACGATCTCCAAAGGCTCCCTCTTTGGGTATAACAATATCAGGAAGTGGAAAAGGATGATTCTTAGCTGAACCACTAATTTGGAGGAAAGGGTCCCTCAGAAGTTCCTTTGCTGACAGTCTTTGAGATGCTGAGACTAAGCACTTCTCAATAAATAATTTAACTTCTGGATCTTTAATCTTAGAGAGCGCAGCAGGCTTTATTCCCTAAGAAGGCTCAAGGACAAGATAACTAATTAGTCTTGTTGATAAACAGTATTTGCAAATTAAAGGAAACAAGAGTTTGTTACTACTTACAGATGAGACCTTCTTATATATCTGAGCAGAGTTTCTACATTCACTGTAAGGATACTCAAATGTTACCATCTCTAACATGCACATACCAAAGGAATATATATCAGCCAACTCATTGTAGTCTTCATCATACAGCTCAGGTGCCATAAACTCAGGGGTTCCTGTTAATAACATGACCACATATAAATACAGCGAAGAAAACAGGCACAACAAAAGGCTACAAAAACGGAGATATAAGTGATATCCTTCAATAAGCCAATTACATGTAAGACCAGTAACGTCTATCCTGCTAAAAGATTTGATTCTCTCTCCCCACCCTCATGTCCATGCTAGCAGATCAAAGGAAAATATGAATCACAAAATATTATCCTTCAATAAGCCAATTACATGTAAGACCAGTAACGTCTATCCTGCTAAAAGATTTGATTCTCTCTCCCCAACCTCATGTCCATGCTAGCAGATCAAAGGAAAATATGAATCACAAAATATGCCAGTGACATCAAAGAAGAGCAACGGAAACTATACCAATCACGCTTTTGGCGTTAGCCTGCTCCATGACAGTTGCCAACCCAAGATCTCCAATTTTAACTTCTCCTTGGTTACCGTTGATAAATATGTTATCACACTTCAGATCCCTGTGTATAATTGGCGGGTTGTGATTGTGAAGGTAGTTCAAACCCATTAAAATCTGTCTTGCCCAACCCTTCACAGCTTTCATGTCAACCTTTTTGTGTTTCTTACGATACCTAAATCACAGACCACACCCACTAACCACAGGGCTAACTTCACTGTAAAACATAAAACATAACTTTGACAGAGATATAAGAAAGAGAAACATACTGTCTGAGGCTACCCGAGGTGAACAACTCCGTTATTATATTAACAGTCTTGTTCCTATCATCAATCCAGGAATTGTAAAACCTTATAATATTGCTATGTTTCAACGATTTCAAGAGACGCACTTCAGAATATAGCCTCTCTAAGTCCCCTGGTGACTGCAACACATCATCAATCCGAACTTGGTTCCATGCTACTTCAATCCCATCAACTTCATCAAATGCTTTGTAACTGATCATTTATAAGATTAAGGAATGCAAAGCATACACACCCAGAAAGAAGACAAACTCAAATTATAAACATATTGACCTATTAAAGCTTATAGTTTTCTACATCGACTAATATGCCATATATTTTCCAATTGGTTTGTGACATAAAAAAACTATATAACTTAGCAGATGAAGCAAGAAAATTTCTGGAAGTAATTTCCAAAGATATGAAAACCAATATAACCGTTTGACATGACAAAAGAAAGCTAATGTAATGGATACACTGTCTTGAAAGCACCTTTACCGATCACTTCTTTGTACTGTTAGAAACCACAATCAGTCAATAAATAATATAATAAAAACACCTAAAAGTTACTGTGAGATGTTCTGTTTGGTTGATGAGAGAAAGCTGGGAAAAGTAATAAACTGCAAATTCCAATCTTAAAATCTTTTTATTATATGGGACCTCCAACTCCAAGAAGGAGGAAAAAGAATGTCCACTCAATTCTGACGCATGCAACAACTTCATGGGGAGAAAATGAAATTTATACCGATACTTTTAGAATCAAAAACCAAAACGAGCCTTTTATCCAAAAAAACAAAACAAAACGAGCCTTGGCCTATAATTCAAAACTCTATGTTCCTTCCTCGTATACCAGTTTTCTCATCAACCAAACAGATGGCATACAAAAATGAAAAGAAAATGAAGCTAAAAATAGTAAAACAGTACCCGGATGTATCGACAAGTTGGATCAACCTCCAGAATTTCAGGATCAGGAGGCTCTGCATGGGAAGCACCATCTTCTGAACTTTCCATATTGACTTGAGCTCGAAAGTCTACCCCCTCAAATCTATCCTAAAGAATAAATCAAAATATGAATTCTCAACTACAATCACTACAAATATATTAAACTTGAACTTCAAAAAAAAAGCCTAACCCTACTTTTAACTCGCATTAAGCATTAACTTTGCAAGAAATTTATAAACGTTCGTCACAAATCGTACAAAATAAACATAACCATTTATCGAATCAACTAATTTAACAAAATCCATATTGAAAATAAAAATCCCAAGTGCAATATTGCTACCAAAGCGAAGCTTGAACATCAAATTAAACCCTTAACCCCAATTCAGCATCCGCATTCCCTTGATATGGCCAAAACCCATATTGAAAATAAAAATCTCAAGTGCAATAATGCTACTAAAGCGAAGCTTGAACATTAAATTAAACCCTTAACCCCAATTCAGCATCCGCATTCCCTTGAAAACTTACCCAAAAGTGAAATGCACAAACATATAAATTCAATGAGAAACAAACAAAACCGAATTTGTGAACCTAAAGCTAGACCAAAACTTAGCTGTCCAGGGAATTGGCAAAAACTCGTACCACGAATCATATTGAAAATAAATACATAAGGAAAAAATTGCACACACACATATACGTTATAATTATATATGAACACAAATATGTATTTATCAATGCGTATCAAAACCTAATTGTAAGCACTAATTTTAAACACAATTTTTTAGCTAATTTTACCTCGAAAAGAAGAGCTGGTTTTGTTCTCGTGTCTCTGCTTTATTAGGAGAAAGAAACCAAATTGCAAAGAAAGAATAAAGCAAACAAAAAAACCCTAACCCTAATGAACCGATTATGAGGAGAGACAGAGAGAGAAATCGAACAAGTGTCTTTTTGATCAATCACAAACCACCACCTCGTCTCCAAAAGCAGAATCCCTCTAAAAACAGCGAAAACTTGCCAGGCGAAACACAGCGTATATTTATAGTTATCTGTACAGCTTTAAATATCTATTTTGAGAAGAAAAAAAAGCTCCCGTGCACCGCCCGTGACTTATACATGCTACGTTTCATATCATCAAGCTTATGTGGCTTTTGTTGATTGGATATTTGAAGTGCCGTATAGCTGAGATGGGATTTTCCTATTGGATTCTCGTGCAACTTTGGTGACCGGTATGGTAGGACATTAAGATCAGTGGATTTGTGGGTCCGGGAATACTTGGTTGGCTCCGGTATACTATAGACCCGAACCAACTAAACATTTCTCCTGTATAAATGTTTTTATCTTAACAAAAGTATTAGGATAATATAAATTGGGTTTATGATATGTTTGGTAATCCATTAATCCCATATGATGTGTTAGGATAAAAAGTTAATATTTATTATTTATCTTAAGAATAAAAATATCATAAATATAGTTGCTTTCTTTGGAAATATTAATATAATTCTCGTTTTATAACTAGAGAAAAAAAATAAAGCTGGACCATCTTTATCAACTTATAACAAATTTAGTAAATCGAATTAAAAAGATGATTGAATATGTTTATAATTAAAAATAAATATATATATATATATATATATATATATATATATATATAGAGAGAGAGAGAGAGAGAGAGAGAGAGAGAGTTCTATCTTATGTTTTGGTGCTCACAAGATGAAAGAAGAGGATAAAAATACTTTTATCCTTCCTTATGCTTGATAGACACAAGATTAATTAGGGGTGGGATAAAATAATTTTTGTATTTAACAAAAATATCTATGCAATAAAATTATATAAAAATAATCTTTTACTTTTTTTTCAACTTGCAAGATACATGATATATTCCATTATATTGATTTAATTTGAAATAATGCTTAATTTAATTAAACACTAATTTTAGTTTTCACTTGTTTTATACAAATAAATTAAAATCATCTTTTGTGTATGATTTGAAAATAAATCCAATGTTAAGTAATTTATTGTGTTGTCTCCTAGTATATGAATACAAACATAAAGCTAAAATAAGTGAATAACACCTAGAAGTGAATGTACTACTTTCTTTTAAAAAAAAAAATGAAGTATTGCTTTATTTTTGGGTCTAGAATTACTATTTACCTTATTTTGGTTGCATTCATCCCCGAAAAAAAAAAAATTAAATGGGAAAGATATTTCAAAATCTTTCGTCCATATTATTTTTTTGGTTTAATTTCATGAAATACCTTGTGATTTACTTGATTTTCATTTTATATTTTTTTGTGTCAAAATAAACTCTATGGTGTGTTTTTGTAAGTATAAGAGATTAACACCGTTAAATTGCAAAATAAAAATACTATTTTACCCTTATTTAATCCACCAGTATGAGATGGGATGTGATTGAGTTTTTGAAGATGTTATTTATATTTCCATATTTTGTGATTTTATTGATGGAATGTTAAGACTTTATGAAATTAAACAGTCATGAGATGGGATATGTAAGGGTAAAATGGTATTTTGATTCTGCAATTTAAGGGTGTTAATCACTTATGCTAACGTAGACATACCACATAGTTTATTTCGCCATGAAAAAATCTCAAAGTATAAAACAAAAATAAGACAAACTATAAGGTATTTCATGAAATTAAGCCTACTTTTTTTTTTTTTTTTATCATTGTATGCTACATAATTATATGTTGGTTCACTTATGAAAATTTGAAATATTACACTAATAATGGACAATAACTATTTTTTTTACAAAAATATGAAAATTTTAAAAATGCTTATCTTTATAAATTCTTGCAATATAAAATATTTATATATGTGCACGTTTTAGAGTTGCTTTTTGTTCATAGCATTCTTTTTAAAGGTAACACTCCCTTTCCTATTAATTTGTAAACTTATTCACTTGAAATATGTACTAAAAGACAAAATATGACACAATTAAACCATACAATTTAAGGTAAATTGTCAATACTTTTGCTTTTGTGACTAGCTCTTTCAATTAATATTAAATGAAAGATCGAAATGGCCATAATCCTTCGATATAACTTGCTTTTAATTATTTTATGAATTTAGATTAAATTTTCCTATTGTGAAATATTTTAAATTACCTTGGTCATAAGAATAGAAATTTTAAAATTTAAAATTATTGAATTATTAAAGTAAAATATTTTTCTTGTCAATACAAGCAATGTTTTTTAATTTTATTTAATTTTAAATTATTCATGGGATCCAACCACTTGATCAACTGATTGGATCATTGGCACAATAATCCAATCTCCCGATTGAGTCGATACCCGATTCGAGTTTGATAACTATAGTTTTGCTTATAATAATCTTTTTTAATTATTATAACAACTTAAACTCCAAAGTTGCACAACCGTTGGATGGATTATATGGAATCCATCAACTTTCGTTAAATTCCTCATGCAGAAGAGTACCGAACCCATTTAATTGTCGAAAATGTATTGTCTGAGCATTTGCTTAAATGCAAAATTTTAATTTTTAATGATTTAAGTTGCAAAAAGACAAAAGAATACCACGTGAAAATTAAATTAAAGTAGATAAAAAAACGAAAAACCAACAATTATGGATTAAAATACACATGTCAAATCAAAAGATAGGAACACAGCCTTTTATAATAATATAGTTTTTAATAGTAATAATATAGTTTTCTTATATACTTTTAAGATATAGTCGAAATTGTAGAAAATAAAACCAAAAAAGAAGTTTTAAATGAATAGGGCATACAAACTTTAATTACTATTGATCGATTATTGTGTTTCTTTTTATAAACAAAATTAATTATTTGTCAATCTGTAAATAAAAATATATAAATTGTTATTGATTGCATATAAAAACGTCACAAGTAATATATTTTTCAATAAATTAAAAAATAATAAGATTACCTAATAGACGAGGGTCTTCTAGAGCCGCAGTAATTCAATTTGGCACGCTGAAGAATTTTATAATCAATATGAAATATAATTGATGATGTAATAGAATCGAGGTTAGAATTCAATTATGTTATTCAGTTAAAATATGTAAAACAATATTGAGCTAAAATTAGAATTGATTTCAATGTTTGGTTATTCATTTGGAAGGAAATTAAATTGATTAAAATAACTTTGCGTGCAAAATGTATATAAAATTAATCATATGTAACATTTATTTTTAAAATGTATAATTAATTAATGTCATAATTAAATTGAACCAACCCATAAAATTAGTAATTTCGTATAATTAAAAAGTGATAGCAAAAGATAAATCGAGGGTTGGATCGTGTTACTCTTGATAGGCATAGAGCGCTTCTCATTTATATTACTTTGAGTATGTACAAAATTACATAAAAATCATGTATAAACTAAAGATTCTATAGATACAAAGGTAAATATATCAATGCATGATAAGCTCCTACAATCATGTACTAATTGATTTAAACAGAGAATTATTATTGTGAGATTTGCCAATAGATATTGTTTATGAAATTGTGGGATGTATCATAAAGGAGTTGATTATGTTATTATAGTATAATACAATATAGCACAAGTCAATGCAATGCATATAATATAATAATTTATATTTTTAAATTATTATATTTATTTATATTGTATATTGTATATATTATATTTATATTTATATTGATTTATTATTCATGACTACTTATTTTATAAATCGATATAGTATTATAGGCTATCAAACTTTGGGCCTATTTTGGATTGGAATTTATATTTTCTTTGTTTTTAATTTTTTAAAATTAGTAAAAAAATAAAATAAAGTAAATTCATGAATCTATATTTTAGGTAAAAAGTTATAAATTGCTTTAAAAAAAATTTAAATATTTTGAAAATATTTCCATTATGTATTATTAAAATTATTATCTTTATTGTTACATGTATGAAATAAATAAGAAGTATTACTTTCGGTGGGTTGGACCGAGTTCAAGCTTTTCCACATAAGCCTAGTACTTTCTGACTTATTTTCTTGCCCAAAGGCCACATCGAATGGGCTTTAGCCTTATCGGGTCAATGGCCAATGCGCCCATAGGTTATTTGTAATTTCTCTTGATTCTCCGGCCTGGAACATTAACACAATTTGGCGGGAATCTTCCACTTTGACACCAAAACTTTCCAGAACAAAAAGACTCCCCCTCCTCAAGACTGCAAACAAAGTAAAGATTTCTTCAAAAATCCACCAAAAAATCAATAAAAACAAAGGGGAAGGGAAACCCTAGATCCCTAATTTACCTATCAATGGCTAGAGACGAGGTACAGTTAAGCGCAGCAAAGCGGGCGTACCGGCACGCGAAGGAGGAGGGGAACAGGCAGGAGGAGGCCAGATGGGCAAACGTGATTGGCGACATCCTCAAGAACAGAGGAGAATACGTGAAGGCCTTGAAGTGGCTGCGCATTGATTACGAGGTTTCCGTCAAGTACTTACCTGAAAAACATTTGCTCCCTACTTGTCAGTCTCTCGGTGAGGTTTATCTCCGCCTCGAGTACTTCAAAGACGCCTTGATATATCAGGTATTTCATTAGGATATCGTTCCTTTTTTTTTTTTTTTTTGGGAAAAGAAAGGGAGGGTGTTCGTTTTGGTTTGTTGATTGTGTTAAGATTAATGCGTTTATAAAAAGGGTTTGTTTTTAATAAGCTAATAAAGGGGTTTGGGGGGTTTTGAATTTTGGTTTGTTGATTGTTGGACTCCTTTTTCTTTTTTCATTTGTTTTTTCTGGTGGGGGAGGGGGTCGGTTTGTTTATTTTTTTCTCAGGAAAATGCGTTTATTAGCTTATTAGGCTCATTTGTATAGTGGGCTTTTGCAGCAATGTTTCTTGGGATCGCTAGTAAATGGATATTCTGAAGTGTAGTGTTACCTGATTGTTTGGGGTTTTGAGGAAACTCCCTGGGTTGTTAACGTTTTCGGTTATTTGAACTGTTTAGATCGGTAGGAATTGCAGGGAAGGAGAGAAAAATGAGTGATAGGAGCTGGAGAATGGAGATAAGGGGATTTTGACTTTTCAGGTATTTGGTTATTGTGTGTTTGGATGGTGAGGAAGTGGGTGAAAGGGAGATGGAATATGCGTTTAAGTTGGGATATGAGAAATTTAATTGGTATTGAGACAGATGGGTATATTGTGCAAATTTATCAAATAATTATATGTACAAAAGTTCATGTTAGATCCTACCCAAAAAAAGTAACTTTGTGATTGGTGAAATATTTTGACTTCTCTATCAATAATTTTTGGCTGCAGAAAAAACATTTAGAGCTTGCCAAGGATGCCAATGACCTCGTTGAGCAGCAACGAGCCAGCACTCAACTTGGTCGTACCTACCATGAAATGTTTTTAAGATCTGACGATGACCATTACTCAGTTCGAAATGCCAAAAAGTACTTCAAGACTGCCATGAAACTTGCAGAGACTCTCAAGGAGAACCCACCTACTAATAAATCTTCTTTCCTCAAAGAATATATTGATGCACATAATAATATAGGTATGCTCGAAATGGATCTTGATAACTTGGAAGCTGCCAAGCAAATTCTTACCAAAGGGTTAGAAATCTGCGATGAAGAAGAGGTGATTAAAGATGATGATGGGCGCAGCAGGCTCCATCACAACCTCGGAAATGTATACATGGAGTTGAGGAAGTGGGATAAAGCACGGGAGCACATTGAGAAGGATATCATAATTTGTAAGAGAATTGGGCACCGCCAAGGGGAGGCAAAGGGTTACATTAATCTTGGTGAATTACACTACAAGGTTCAAAAGTATGAAGAGGCAATTCTTTGCTACCAGAAGGCGCTTGATCTGGCAAAATCCATGGAAGATGAGGATGCTTTAGTTGGGCAAAGTGAGCAAAATATTAATACTGTTAAAGAAGCTGTTAAAGTAATGGATGAATTGAAGAAAGAAGAACAGACTCTGAAGAAGCTTTCAAGAAACATGGTCACTGCAAAAGGCACGCCAGGTGAGCGGAAATGTCTGCTGCAGCAGAATGCATCTCTTGATCGTCTCATCGAGAAATCGAGTATGATATTTGCATGGCCCAAGGTTTGTTTTCAGTAGCATGCACTTTTTTTTGCCTTCTTGGCTCTTCTCAATCATCAATCACTCTTTATCGTAGAAAACTTAACATGCTGGTGTCTAACTGCATTAATATTTTAGATAAATATGCGTTACATGTAGTCACAATGGCCTTTTTATATGAATTAGGAATTATCATGCTTTCAAATTATATTTTTTTTCATCCATACATGCTCTTTTAACTTGTCTTATTTTGCTAAGCTCTCTTCCTTATATTTGTTTTCTGTAATATATGTACATGTATGTGAGTATGAAGGTATTTAGGTGTCCTTTATGAATGAGCATGATACAGGATCATTAGATTTCAGCACTATATTTGTGACAATTTGTTGTAGCTTATTGTAAAAAGGTTTGCGGGTAGTTAAGGGTAAATAAATGATAGTGATCTAATGTTCAAAAGTTTAAGGAAGGTAGTTAGGGCTCTTTAGAACAAGGTTTCGGGAATGGAATCAAAAGTTTTTTATTGGGATAACTGAATGTCTAGGTCTCTTCTGGAAGCGAATCAGGTATGTTTAAAGATAAATAATGCAGGGAAGGAGAAGATTAGAGCCCAGGCCATGAGAAACAGGTTTCCTAAGCAATCACACGCTTTAAAAGGTGCTTCAAAGCTGATGAAGTTCTTTGAACTATTCTGATGTAAAGTGACATTATTACATATATTTGTAGAGGCTACTAGGGCCTAGACTTTCCATGTAGGAATTAAAAAATCTTACGAATGTTTGACCAATAAACTTAATTTTAGACTACTAAAGACTACTCTACAAAGAAGAATGAGACAGAAAAAGGGAAAACTACTAAAACCAGGATATATCGACCCAGCCAATTAGGCAACTGGGAGGCATGTAAGTATGGTCTGTATTTATCGTACATTTGAAGTTTACTTGTAGCATTGTTTTTATCTATATTGTTAATTTGGGGGCAGAGCATTAAGAGTGCAAATAAACTGTGCATACATTGCATGTGATGTTGTTCTTGACTCCTTATTTTGAGCTCCCTATATTAGTTGTCTGCTACATCCAAAATTTGTTTGGAAGTAGCAGGTAATACATTTTCCATGTTCGTATGCAATTTATAACTGCCATTTGTTTTGTGAATGTTTAGCATCGTGAATTCACGAAAAAGAAGAAGAGAATAGCAAGTGAACTTTGTGACAAGGAAAAGTTGAATGATGCTTTTTTAGTTATTGGAGAATCATACCAGAAGCTCAGAAACTTCAATAAAGCCATTAAATGGTACACAAAGAGTTGGGAGGGATACAAGTTGATTGGCAATCTGGAGGTGAGACTGGTGTTGGTTCTGTGATTTACTAGTAGACGATATATATTTAATTGATTTTTCTTATAAAAAATATATTTAATTGATTTTTCTTATAAAAAATTTATTTAATTGATTTTGATATATCTTAAAATTGAAATTAGAAACCTTCTTATGTGGTTTAACAAATTTACTTTGAGTTGCTTGTGATTGAGAGGTGGTGTTGGTCCTCTTGGAGAATATATGGGTTTCATGATGGAAGTATTGACTGTGGATATACTGCACATTTCATTCATGGTTTTTAGCTTCTTACTTTGAGTTGATATTGACTTCAGGGTCAAGCATTAGCAAAAATTAATATTGGTGATGTATTGGACTGTGATGGTAACTGGACAGGCGCACTTGATGCATTTGAAGAGGGCTACAGGTAATTAGATCCATTCTTTTTTTTTTTTTTCTAGTGGACAATTTTCTTGAAAATAGAGCATTCCTGACCATTTGGAGGGCGGAATGTGTTTCTGTGTAGCATGCATTCTTTGAAGAGGACCTGTTTTAATGCCAAGAACGAAACTCTTCTTTGCAGTCTTGGACAAAGTCATTCAAATCATTCTCTTAATATGGTGCAGATGCATAACATACAGCCATGCCACTTAAATACACATTGGGAATATTGGTGGACTGGTATTTGTAAAATGTGAAAAAGAAGAAAAACTTTAATAATAAAAGATAGGGAGTGCATTATACTTGAAATAATTGGTTGTAGTTGTAGAATGATGAACATATGATAGAATAAACAATAATCACATATTGTAATATATGCACATTTGTTTTCAAAAGTGGCCTTGCTACATCAATGACCCATACTGCATCTGCTTCTTTATATTGTATTGAATCCACATCTCCTATGACCATGTCTCTACAATGTTGATACCTTTTAATGGCTGCTAGATACTTTATATGATTTGTGCTCAGTGTTATTTCCATTTAATTTTGTAGTGATTTCAAACACTCTTGCACTAGTTTCGTTTAAGAAACAGATTTGACCTGCTTTCAAGCAGATATTCGAAGGGTTAATTTTAGATTTTTAAGTACTTTAATGTAGGGGAATCATAGGATGCACCATAGTTACCGGGATACTTATATCCCCCATTGAACCGCGATCCGGATTCTATGTTTCAATTCGTTGTGTATTCGTGCATCGGATCATTAAATTTGGAGATCCAAATTTTTACTAAGACTTTTAGCTATTTTAAAAAAAAAAATCTAGACACAAGAAAGAATTTAAGAGAATACTCATACTTTATTTTTAAATTGTGTTTTCTAATATTATGTTTGTAAACTTTATTATTTTGTCAAAACTCTAACATTTTCTAAACTATTATTATGCCCACTGTTCTATTTATATTGTACTAAAAAACATATTTAGTATCTTAATTTTATACATGATATAAAATGATTTAAGTCTACCCGCAACTTACCGCGTATGGGGTGGGTAACGTACCACGTTCCCATATCCGTACTGTGAACCAAGGCGTACCGAGGTCCTGAAAACTATGGGATGCACTCGTTATTTCTTCTTTGCAAGGTATTTTTGCATGCCATGTTGGTTATTGCAAGAACTTACAACCAATAAAAATAAATTTCAGATTATTTCTTTCTGGTGAGAGCCAGTTGAAATTGTTGTCTTTTTTGTTTGGGTTCCATCTGGACACAGCCTTGTTAACTTGATTCAATGGTTATGTTAAAGTTTTCTTATTCTGTTATATCCTATATTGCAGGATTGCTGTTGAAGATAACCTTCCTTCTGTTCAGCTTTCTGCGCTAGAGAATATGCACTACAGCCACATGATAAGATTTGACAATATTGAAGAGGCCAGGTAAATTGGTCATGCAAACCCCTTTACACATTTAGGCTGGCTACTAGCTCTTGAACTTCTAAGACCAGTGCATGGAATTCCTATAGCTAAGGCAAAACGTAAATTAATGTTCTACAAGAGTTTAACAGGTTCAGATTTAGGTGTCTCCAGAAGTAGATTTAGAGACTATCTGTCCTTGCATCAATATCTATTATTGCCTAAGATGCTGTTACTCTGTAGGCGGTTGCAGCTGGAAATTGACAAGGTAAAGGAGTCAAAATGTAGGGAACTTGAAGCTCAAAATGCGACAGGGGATTGCTGCTCTGAAACTGACACAGAAGGGAATGATCATTTGTCAGATAGCACGTCTAATGCATGCAGCTCATGGGAAATGTGTATATCAAAGTCCAGTAGATCAAAATCTTTGCCTGGTATGGAAGAGGTGAATGATGATCTACCTCTGATTTCACTTCTTCGGTCCAGTAAAGTTTCCCCCAAATTGAGAGCACTTCCTGTGGAAAACCGCAATATTTCTACGGAGCCAACTGAACCTTTTCCCAAAGATTTGTCTGAATCAAATAGCAATCAGCAGACAGTTGTTGGTCGTAAGCGTGTTCGTATAGTCCTTTCAGATGATGAAGATGAAATGCAAAATGAGTTGGAGTTCTTAAGTGGAAGGCTTCATAAATGTCCAGTTGAGGATGTTGCTACTTCTGATGGAAGTGGGTATTTTCAATATTCGAGCTCTAGACTTCCATTACTATTTAAGCTTAGTACTGAGATTTTTTTTTTACCTGATTGCAGTTAAGAGTCAAAATGAACCAGCAAGTCCTAACTTTCAGGTATATTAGTAACTACCCACTGGACTAGGCATTAAAGCATATTGATTATAGTTTACTTTGCATAGCCTTTGCCTAAGAGCTTAACCTTTTGATGGTGCAGGATGTTTCAGCAGTTGCCTCCAAATGTGCCACCAGTTCCTGTAATCCTGTAAATATTGAAGAACACATTTGTTCATATAAATCGATGAGTCCCAAAGTGGTTGCTTCAAATGGAAATAATTACAGATCTTTAAGCACTGAAAAATTTATTGCATCCGATTTTGCCGCTAGTGGTTCTAAATGTCACGTTGATGACTTTGAAGACATAGAGCATAAATATAGCGCTGCTCATCTTAAGTTGCACACTTCTGGCAATCATAAAGATGTAAGTGTTATTTGAATTTTTGTTTTTGTACAGTTGGATTTGGGTAGTGAAATATGGTTATCCTAAATAATATTGTCACCTTTATTATTATTATTATGGAAAATGTAACATATGCTTGGTGATTGGGTAGTATTGCTTCTGATGAAAATGTCAGCCTGTTTCATTTTGCATATAATGTTTGTGATCTGTTCCTGTCACTGGTACACTGTTGGCAAATTCATGGATTTGTCCTTAGAGCAAAAATCCAGCAATGCATGAGGATCATTCTAGATACAAAATCTCCTAGAGCATTGGCTCTGATGTGTTTTTTGGCTTGATTGAATACTATAGATGTGAAGGGATACTTTACTATTTGGAGTAAAATAATTGGCCCAAATACATATTGATGTAACAAATCATTGTGGCAAGCTAGCTAATAGTGCTTATACGTCGTTATCTTAGCTTGCCATTATATTTATGATTGCTCTTGTTATTCTCTAACCTGTGATATATTATACTAATTTTCTTCCCCCCACCCCAACCCCTTCTTTTTGGTCTGGATCTGTTCTACTGATTGCAGCAATCGGTAACATTCAAAATTGGCAATGACCTGATACGGGTAGAAGCAGGCTTGTATATTATTGGCGATAAGTTGAGCATAGAGTCTTTGAAGATTGAACTGGCTTGTCTATACTATTTACAACTTCCTATAGAGAAGAAATCAAAGGGTAGGGACTTATTGTTAATTTTAGAAATGATTTTTTCTTACTAATGAAATTTCACATACATTTGTTCCTTTTCTTCTCCTAATAGGACATAATATTATTTATTTGCTCGAAATATCAAATTTATATTAACTTGTCAACATGGTGTGCGCTAACAGTGTCAGCAAAGCTTTTATGGTAATCAAGAAAAAGGAAAAAGAAAAGGATTGAAATGTGCCTCTCAAAATCTTTACTGCGCTCTGGTATGAAGATCAGGTGAAGCAGTGCATTATTCGAACAATACTGTGTTTGACATATAGTTGGCAGTGCTGTAGTGGGTTTGGTGCCATAAGTAGTAATATGGTTAAATTGACTTTGAAAAGGAATGTCTTTCATTGGTTGTAATGCTAATCAAGGTCACTTTAGGGCTGCATTAATAGATGGTTGGCTACCTTGGTTATGGGTTGCACATAGTATAATGGCATATGTTACCTATGTAGTTAGGCTTTCCTATATATGAGGCCTAGGCTGCCTTCATTGCTCATGCATCTGTGTGCAATATGGTGGTTTCTTTGGCAAGTAAATGGTATTACTTTTACTTGTCTCACGTGATGTAGATCACATGCAAAGAACTAAAAATTTGGTGATTGCAGCAATTTCTTTGCTGTTTTGCTTAATTATCATTCTCACATCGTAATTGCATTGGTTCTCCCTCTCTCATTCATATTGATTCGAGTTGTTAGGTTCTCCTCAGAATTACTCGGTTCTACTGATATGCAAATTTTGTCTCATTAGGTCTGTTGCCCATCATTCAGCATATGAAATGTGGTGGAAAAGCTCTAGCATCCTTGGAAACATTTGAAAGCCTTAAGGATCCTTTGGGAAAAGTCTTCATTGAAGTTTTCGTTGATGGTAGGTGTTACAACTACTTTTTCATTATGAAAAGGTTATGATTTGTCACTTTTTCACTTATAAAAAAATGATTTGTCACTTTTTTCTTTTTTCTTCCTGGGGTCTAAATTACTGTTGTGTACAAACTAATAATTTGTGGTACCTTGTCTCAGCTAAACTATATGAGTTCATGACACGTTTGTCTGCTCACTCAAGCCATTGTGCTTTAGTAGCGTGCTTTGTCGTTATTGTGTAATGTTGCATTCAAACAGTTGTAAGTTTATAATTTACCTAACTGAACAAGAGCGTTATTGTGTAATGTTGCATTCAAACAGTTGTAAGTTTATAATTTACCTAACTGAACAAGAGCGCATTTACTTCTGAAAATTATACCCATCTGAAGATGATTTCATTTATAAACTTATTATCATGCTTGCCCTTTGGATGTTTTAATAATTCACCTTTTGCATGAATATTAAATACCTAACCTGCTCTCTTTATACTGTAGTTTATAGATTAAATACTTTAAAAAGATTATATATCTAAATACAATGTGGAAGTGCAAATTGGATCTTATGTGCTATGTCAAATACACAGATACTAATAGGTTGATTTTCTGACTCTAACTTATGTTGTTACAACTTTTTTGCGTTTTTTCTTTCAGAAGACACGGTTAATGTTTATATTTTTTTTATTCATCTTGCCAAAATATGTATAGCTTTGAACTAATGTATTCCTCATACAATAATTGACAAACTTATGGAATCACTTTTTCACCATTCATTTGTTTAATCTGCTATGAGTGAATAATTTAAATTAAAAACTAAAATAGGTGCTTTGCTTTTATTCCGAGAAAGAAAAAACAATCAGGAGCATTGAGAAAAACTTTGTAAACTTGTAAAAACTGAAAATTAAGTTCTAGGGCAGATTCTATGCTCTCTCAGGCTGAGCAAATTTTATGTTGCAACTTAACTTTCCCATTGATATTGACTACATGTGTTAAGCAACTTTGTTCAAGTGATGTCATTTGTTGATTGGGATAGTCTCTAAAAGTAATGCGTACTGACTAACTAGGACAGTAGGATGCTGATATTATCTTTTGAGTTTGGTACTTGTATCTATATGTTTGTAGTATCTGATATTAGAAACACACTGATGTTCTGAGACAGCTGAATAATTGATGAAAAGGGGGATATTATTGAATATGCATATTTTTTTGAATTAAAGAATGTAATAGATGTCCTTTTTACCTGGATTTGATCCATAATGAACTGTATTGATTGAGGCAATTACCAAACATCTGAACAGAAAACTTGCGAGCAACAAAGATTATGTTCATTCATCTGGTATTGACTGAAAAGATTGAATTTACATTCAAACCTAACTCATCATGTTTTATTTATAAAAAGGGAAAAGTGTGTAAGCTATAACCTATTATGTTGAAGACATCCCATAAAGTCTATAACCTATCCATCATGCGCGTTTAGGGTTTAGCAGGTTACTCTGTACTACTAGTTCATGCTCTCATACTGGTAATTGACGTTCCATGAGATAATAATGATCTCTCGAAGTGATCAAAACATTTTTATTGTCATAGTAATTGAGCTAGGGAATGTGACTAATATATTAATTTCAGCACACGAATCTCATATATGCGTCTTCAAATTATTTATTAATCAGAAGGCCACTTAAGATGATATCATTGATTCCAAAGAACACGGGGCAGGAAAAGGATACAACAGAGAGTTAAAAGTTCTATGTAGAAAAAGGCTTTAGTCACTTGGAAAAGAAGAGTTTGAATATTCCAATGTTGTGGAGGCTTATATTCCATTGTAAATAATTATTGTTCACTGTAACTAGATATGTTTGAGAAGCTTTTGCATATTAACTATACAATTTTTGAAGTGGCAGTCTCCATTTTGGTTTAGTAAGGAAATGTATCCAAGTCTTTTGTAGCTAGAGGAAGTATTAATTCATACTGAGCTATACCGTGTGAAAAGAGTTCCAGATAAAGAGGGATTTTAGTATTAAAAGTGCCACTGTAGAAGTCTCTAAAGGTGCTGAATATTAGTGATTTAGTTGCATGCTCTGTGGACACTTCTTTTTTGTGGATGCTTCTTCTGGATGCTGCTTCAGATGCTTTGGAATGAAACCATCCTGAGCAGTTCCATGGACCTGAACTAAGGTTCTAATCTAATTATAGCTGGGTAACTTCTTGTGCATATTAATGTTGTTGTAGATCTCACTACCATTTTAAGCCAGCCTCAAAAGTAGAAGCTCATGGCATGTCAGGCTTATTTTCTATGTTTCACTTCCTATACTCTTTCATTTTTGTTTCAATTGTCCTTGTAGTCATTTATGTAATGCTTGGATAATGTATTGAATTTCATACATATATTTATAGGATGGGTTCAAAAGCGCTTGATGAAGCTGTACATTGACTGCTGCAAGGAGTTATCTGAGGCACCCAATATGAAGTTGCTTAAAAAACTATACATTTCAGAGGTAAGAATAGGTCCATGGTTGCTAGTTAATAAGGCAAAATCTTATCCATTTCTTCTGTATTATGCAAACTGCAGGATACTTTGTTACATTTTCCCACTCGAAGGTTAAAATGGCTGTATATAATTTTGCTTATAAAAAAATGTCTGTATATAATTTTCTATTTATTTTTTTCCTTTACCAGGTAGAGGATGAAGTAAACTTGTCTGAATGTGAATTGCAAGATATATCAGTAACTCCATTGTTGAATGCCCTCCATATCCACAAAACAGTTGCCATGCTGGATCTTTCTCACAATTTGTTAGGTAACAGTTTCTGATTTCTGGTCCATCTTTAATGTAATCAATATTAGTTGTTCTGAACTGCAACATATTCCACTCTCGCCATTTCTTTTATATGATTCATTTACAAAAGCACTTGAGTTCTCCTTCTAGGTTGTTATGTCTAAGAAATGAGTAGCCCTGCCCTTTTAGGCTAATATTAGCTGTTCATTGTGTTGCTATCTCCCAGGAAACGGAACAATGGAGAAACTTAAACAATTTTTCACATCATCAACCCAAAAATACGGTGACTTAACATTGGATTTGCATTGCAATCGATTTGGTCCAACTGCTTTGTTTCAGGTTTTCAACTGGCACTCAAGCTATTACACATCTTCATATCTTCTTATTCAGTTTTGTAGATTATATGATTGGACATCCTTTTTTTTTTTCCAGTCAAATAGTGATTTCCTATGAAGGTTTAGCTTGATCTCAACTCCTTACTATAGTCTTTTTTCGTCTACGTATGCTGCTTAAGGGCAGTACTACATGGTTGAGTGGAACAACTTTTTGGTTTAATTCTATGGATTCTTGTAAGAGGGAAAGTGAATATCGTGTTAACTTCTGGGCCATTTGTTGAAGATGAGCCTATGTTCTTAAAGATTAGATTGGTAACTTTGTGCCAGATGATTACATCTGATACTTTCCTTCATTTGGTTTCTTAATATGTTTAATTACTCGTACCCATCAGATTTGTGAATGCCCTGTGCTATTTACCCGACTGGAAGTGCTTAATATCTCTGGAAATCGTCTCACTGATGCTTGTGGATCATACCTTTCAACTATCTTGGAAAATTGCAAGGGTAAGGTTCTTTTCTAGCTGCTGAGTTGATTTAAATTCTAACTTCAACAGTCATATTAAATGATTATCATTAGCTTTTTCCTCCTTTTGTGGGTTTAATTTTGCTTTTATTCCAAATAATTTGGGTAAGGATTTATTGGGTTGCGTTTATCAATTGTGTGTTGCAGACTTGGAGGGATCTCCTTGTTTCTTCTTTTAACATGTGCTTTTTTATTTTTATTTTTCTTTGTAGCCCTTTATAGCTTGAATATAGAGCGCTGTTCAATCACATCTAGAACAATTCAAAAGATTGCTGATACATTGGGTGCTGGATCTCTACTATCACAACTTTGTATAGGTATGCTTAGTAAATTGGTCAATATTGACATTTCAATTCATTTCTTGTTTGTTGCCTAAATGGTATCTATATCTCATTGTATGGCAGGGTATAATAGTCCTATATCTGCGAATGCTATTATGAACTTATTGGCCAAACTAGCTGCTTTGAAAAGGTTCAAATAAATATAAAACTGTATTCTTGTGTTTCTTATATAGTTATATAACCGAATGTACCTACGAATATACTCATGCTAAACTAAATTTTGCTTGCTTCTAGTTTCTCAGAACTGAATATGAATGGTATAAAGCTAAGCAAGCCTGTTGTTGTTAGCCTTTCCAAACTTGCTAAAGCCTCATCTTTGTCACGACTAATGCTTGGGGGCACTGGTATAGGAACTGTAAGTGAATTTTATCCCATTATATGTACTCTTACTGTAATTGACCTTCGAGAACAACGATAGGCGTTTTTGTCTTGCTTCTTGTGACTGGATATTGATGCCATATGTAGGATGGAGCCGTACAATTAACTGAATCATTGTTCTATTCGACTCAAGAGTCTGTGAAACTTGACCTCTCTTATTGTGGACTAACGTCTCTATACATTCATAAGCTAAACAGTGATGCTATGCTGATTTGTGGCATTCTTGAGCTGAATTTAGGAGGAAACCCTGTTATGCAAGAGGTTTGTTCTTGGTCAATTTATAATCTGAGATTTTTACTAGTACTTGGGCCTGTTTGAATAATTATGCATACTGCTGAATTGTTTTAGAGAATACTGTGTTAGAGAATTTTGTTGATATTTTTGCTAGTGCCATTTTTTTCACAGTTTCTAAACGCTGTGAACAATATATGCAAATATGCTTTTGGTATAGAAGATTTGATCAACCTCTGAGATGTCCATATTAATTGATGACAGCACTTATATGATCATGAATGGTTTGAATTTTTATTTTGTTTCTATAATGGACTCAATACCTCTGTAAAACTTATATGTATACTTGCATTTCCTATGTTTGTTGATGGAACATGTTGGTTCTTTGCTTCAACCAAAGATTTCCTCCCAGAAATTTGCCAACCCATGCATGGCCTAAGGAAACTATGCTGTATAGTTTTTGTAGATGTGAACCGTGAATATCTGATTTACATACAATACTGCATGGTAGTTATTGCCTCCACCGTACTCCCAAGGTTTATATAGAGATCATATGATGATGTAATGGAAAACTTGTTTATACATGTTTGATTATCATCTCTGTGATGCTCCTGAGGCATACCTATACTGTTCTACCTGGTACCAATTGAATGTCATGTCCATGTAGTCAAATTCTGGGTAGATATGTACTAGTAAATGGAAAGTAGTTGTAACAGATCCTTCACTGAGCAAGTAAATCTCCATTGTGCCATAACAAGTATTTGAATCAAAGCTTTCTTTTTATCTGAGGAGCGTGACTGGAAGTATATACACAGGGTAGCAATGCATTAGCATCACTTCTTCTGAATCCTCAATGCTGTATAAAAGTATTGGTACTAAACAAGTGTCAGCTGGGGCTTGCTGGAGTTCTTCAAATAATTCAGGCACTAGCAGGTTTGAGCATATAAGTACAATTCAATTACAGTATTAGTGCCTCAAAATCATCTTTTAAATTATTGATTTTGTTGTTTCTGTCAGATAATGACTATCTAGAAGAGCTCAATCTTGCTGATAATGCTTATATGGACAAACATTTTACAATGCAATATGACCCAACAGTGAAAGAGAGCTCAGAAGTCTTACAGCAGGGTGTACCTGAGGAAGTTGACGACAACCAACAGGGTTCGTGCGCTGACAACAATCAACAGGATTTATGTGCCGCCAGCACCAATTGCAATGAGCTCGAAGTAGCCGATAGTGAAGATGATCAAATAAGGTTAGAAGCTGCTGCATCTGCATTTGAGGACAGTTGCATGAGCTCATGCCAGCAGAATTCATCCTTAGAGTGCCAATTCATTCGAGAACTTTCAACTGCTATTAGCATGGCAAAGCAGTTACAATTATTGGATCTTAGCAACAATGGTTTTTCAACACAATCTTCAGAAACTCTATATACTGCATGGTCATCAGGACCAAGAACTAGTTTAGCTTGGCGGCACATTAAGGACCAGACAGTCCATTTATCAATGGAAGGAAATAAGTGTTGTAGGGTTAAACCCTGCTGCAGAAGGGATTGAATATGTTATCAGTGGAATTACTTGTCTCTATCATTGAGCAGCTTATCATGGCGTATTTTGCTGCAGATGACTAAAGCAATGGAAATTATTAGGTACAGTCTTATCACATTATCTGTACCAACCAATAATGATTGTTTACACTTTTATCCCATGCCCTTGGCATTTGGCTTGCAAAGCACTCTGATTTTCACAACCAAGTAGATAAGTTAATCAATGTAAGACAATCGTTATTGAATGGTAGCATGATCTACAGTGGGCATGGAGCGCCTACCGATAAATGCTACAAATAGATGCACTTTTGATGGTTGCGGGTACCTGTTGGCCTAATTAAAATGACTCCTTACTCATTGTAATATCTCTATGTAACCAATCTATACAATTGATAGGAAATGTATAGGTTCCAACTCAGATTAACTTGAGAATAATTTTGTAGAACTCACAGCCGTATCTGATATTGGGCTTAGAAGGTAATTGAGACAGGCCAGGCTTTAGCCACTACGTACTCCGAAGGGAATGCTAACCAGTAACCAGCCTGGCCCATGGCCACCTCTAGACGGTTGTTCAATGCTAATGGGTTTCATCCCAATTCCAGCCCTTCCAAATTACTATTTTTACAATAAAAAAAAAATCAGATTTTCTAGAAATTCAAGCTAAGTTTTAATTTTTTTTATTTATTGGGTGGGCTGAACTCAGCCTGTTAACTACCTTTCATTCCTTAGCCTCGGTATTCGATTTTAGATATATATTTTGTAAGACCACAAATAATTATATCAATTAAGCTAGTTTGACGTTCACAAGAGCTAATCTCTAGATTTATCTGGTCATGAAGGTGTAAGACGAACCGGATTGTTCCATGCAGGTGCTTCCAAATTTTTTTTACCCACTTTAGGTTAAAATGGTAAAATGATAATTAAATAAGGAAGATTTTAATTCAAAAGCTAGTCATAAGGAAAAATCTTGGAAAATAAAGAGATATTGGATATATAATTAATGATGATTCAATTTATGTGCAGTGTGAAATAAATAAATATAAATAAATAAATATATATATATATATATATATTTCTTTCAACACATAAAACGGGAGTGCGATTTCAAAAACCGTGAAATAATATCTATAATATATTGTTTATTTACATGAGTTTAGATTTTTAAAAACTTATAATTTAGTGGAAATCATTTTATAATCCAAATATATGTGTATTATACGTTTTATTTCATATATTTTTTTTTACCGCAGAGGAGTTGCATTCAAATAATGAACACATCATTTAGTTGTTTTGGCATTTGATTAAAACAAGTTTAAATCACCAAAACTTAAAAGTTTTTAAAATTAAAAATTTAAGTTTTGATTATTTAAGTTTGATTTAATCAAATCTCAAACAAGGCTTTAAAATGATTGATTAACAAATTAGTTGTCACATTCAAATAAGCCCTCTAGAATTTTTTTGGGTAGAAAAAATGGTAGGCTACTTCACATGTCCTTTAGGGAGCATTGGCCCCAACACATGACTGAATCTAGAGTATTTTTCTCTGCAATGTAGAGTCGAAACTAAGGACCATTTCATATTATGTGTGATTAAAACTTAAATTTAATATCAATAAACGCTTATAAAAACAGTATAGATTTTGAACTTTATAAAAACAAGAACTTCAATGAACATAATTTTTGTAAATATCACTGAGTTTTACCACTATCAAAAGTAACAAAGATAAATGATGGATGATAATGATTTATTTTTTAAAGTGGAAGTTGGGGTATAATAATGCCAATGGTTTTATAATTTACAGCCGTGGATAAATAATTCACAAAGTTTATTGGTTTTTATTTTCTCTCATAGTGAAATTATTACATAAGTGTATATATAACAAGAACAATACGTGTGTATGTGTATATATCATTAGCATTACATTTTAATTGATGATTTCTTATGATTTTTTTTCTTTCCAGCGGATGAAATGAATCATCATTTAAAAATAAAAAAATTGAATCTTTTGAGTTGTCATATTGGTATGAGCACTTCATGTTTTAAGCTATGGTTGAGAAAATAATAGGGAAAATTAAAAAGAAAATTGAATCTTTTGAGTGGTATAATTCAATGAACATAAATTTTGGGAAATGATAATAGTATATTATAGCTAATTATGGGCTCAAATTCCACTATGAATATCCATCACCTCAAACCTTTTTGCTTTTCTTTTCTTTTCTTTTTGGTAGAGGAAAGTGAATAAAGAAGTTAGAATTAAAGAGTGAAAGAACCTGTAAGGACTTTTTAAAGTTTATTGGCTTAATTCAATTTTTGGTCCCTCCATTATGGGTTGGGTTTTAATTTGATCCCACCTCTTATAGTCTACAATTGCAACCTCAAGAACTTGTTCTATTAAACACTTATTTTAATCATATAGTTATTGATCATTGTTAGTTATAATAGGAATAAATTTTTTTTAATTATATTTTAATATTCATGTTCTACTTTGATCACATAATTTTTAATTGTACTAATAAAATCTTATAATTTTGTTTGGTTTCCCAATCCCTTCTTTTCGGCAAATTCGATATTAAATTCTAATTAGATTTTCATCTTAGCACCAAGTTAACGTTGATGTGGCTAATAAATAATAGACAAAATGCTTGGAATACCACTCCACATCAACGTTGATCTAGTACTGAAGTGAAAATCCAACGAGATTTTGATATTTAATTTACTGAAAAGATCATATTAAAAAAAGCGTAAGACTTAATTGATACAATTGAAAATTGTGTAATCAAAAATAGAAACTGGTCAATAATCTCACCAAAACAAGTATTTAGCCATTGTTATCCTTTTGTCCAAGAATTTTGATCTCGCAAAATCAGGGAAATTCATTAGTAATCATGAAAAAATACAGTAGTAACCAAATATATATTTTTAATTGATTTTATTCAGTTACTCTAACATTTTTCCACGATTACTAATAAATTTTCTTGGTTTAACGAAGCAAACATGTGCTAGCTCCTCACGTGGTGGATAGTTGTCAATCTCCCAAAGATTATTCATTCGGAGTTCGTCTACTGATTCATTTAGCTGTTGGACAATACGTTTCTTTTGTTTTTCTTGTATTCATCACAAATTAAATAAAAAAAATGAAATGAGGCAATGATATGTATTAGTTGTCTAACTAAACAATTTTAAGTAAAAGTATGGGGATGAAGATGAAGATTTTTAAAATTCTTTAGCAATGACAAAGGGGACGGTCTTCAACCCACAAAAACCTTCGTCCCCATCCCCTATGGCCTATATAAATAGTCATTTAAGTATTAAAACGTATTCAAATGTACAAGTAATTAATATTTCTTTTATTATGTTCTCATTTATAATTATAGGTTTAAAGATTATTGCTTGTTTATATATTGTTTGTATTATTTTGTATTTTGATTTTGTTTAATGATATTGTGTTGTATTTTATATCTAGTGTTATTGTAGAGTAAATATTTTTTAATAAACAAATTTAGTTAACTTGAATTCCCTTATTTTTTTAATGAACAATGACAAAAATAAAGATTGAGATCTTGAAAATCTTCGTCAAGAACGGAAACAAAAAACAAAATGAAATCTGGGATGAAAACGAAGATGATGACGAAAAATATTTTTGTAAACGGGAATTGAGATAAATATTAAACTTTTTGTTTCGAATCCAACACAATTTTTATTACGAAAAACCCAAAAAAAAAAATCTACATTAAGATTTCAATCTCCATTTGTTGTAAAAGCCTAGTCCTTTTCTTATCACACAATTGGGCATTACATCATCTCCAAAAGTTATTGAAAGAGATTAAAGGTAAGTTTTTTTTTTTACATTATATTATCTTAACGTAAGAAATGTGGATTATTACTGGCCATCTTTTAACGACAAACGTGAAAAAAGTGACCAGTCTTTAGGTTTAGAAGCTGATGATTAATTAGAATGATGATTTCTTTAAAGTATAATTTGATTTGATGGGCTCTTCCAATAATCCATCCATAGATTTGCATTGATTGATAAAATTTAATTTTCTACGTTTCTAGTGCACATGCTATCATTGTATTTCTAGCTTTTTATCCAACTGGGAAACCTTTATGCTTCTTAATTTAATTTACCTTTTGCCATGAAACAGGGATCAAATTGAGTACTATTCTGGTCTTTGGTCAAAAAATGCTAAAAAAATAGAGTTCAAGAAAAAAAATTAAAATGCCAAGAAAGGGACCCCTGTTGTTAATTCAGTACACCTGATTCATGGAAAAGTCAGGAACATCACATGGTACAAAAGAAAAAACAAATATCATGTTGACCATCCCTATTTATTTAACTTGAAGAATACGCATTCATGTATATTTTTCTAGTCTAACTTTCAACTCCAGCAGCCCAAAATTTCAAAGGAAGGTTCTAACATTTAATATTACCGTTGCACTCAGACATTTTTGTTGCAAATTTGACTAAAACCGTCATGGACTTCAACCCCTCCCTCCCCTTCCCATTCAACGTACTAGCGTCGTTTGTCGGCATGGAAATTTGAACTTTTTTTTTTTGGTAATTTATTCTAATTGTATTCGTTTAAATGGATATGAATAAAAGTAAGTAGAATTTTTATGATTATGAGTAATATTTTAAAGTTTTTAACGGTTATAAGTTCGATAATTCATAATTTTTTTTACGGTTAATCAATCTGAATAATATACGTTTAAATAATTATGGATAGAAATAAATAATCTTTTTCGCGGTTACGAATAATATTTCAAAGTTTTTAACAGAAACTGGTTCGGATTAGGATAATAAAGCAGCTAAACGAATACATTGATGAATATGTCAAATTTTACAGGTAACTTATCCGTTGTCGTTTTTAAGTAAATAGGGATGACAATTCATGATTAACAAATCCGAATTGTATCCGTTTAAACTTGTATGCATAAAAAATGAATTTTTCGCGGTTACGGATAGTATTTTATGGATTTTAACGGTTACGGATTCATATTTAAATAGTGGGATATCTAAATAGATACGTTTTTAAATATGTTAAATTTCGCGAGTAACCTACCCGTTGTCGTTCTTAGTTGTTTGAGAATTTACTTAAATATCAATACTTCAATTAACTTTAATTTTTATGTAGAGTTGGAAAACAGACGGATAGGACGAGTCTTACAGGTGTCACACGGGCTAAAATACTTGCTTTTAATTAATTTTATTTTTTTTATGTCCATACCTATATTTTAACGTGTGGATAACGAGTCAAAAATAAGTATTGATAATTTTTCTTTTGTTTAAATGAAAAAAAAACAATCTGGTTAAGATACAAACCAAATCTGATCAACAAAAAGGGGCTAAAAATACTCATTTTTAATGAATTTTATTTTCATGTCCATATAATTGTTTTATAGGTTGTGCTATAAATTAAAACTAGTCTCACATCTAGACTATGGATCAGTCTACCTGTACTGAATGCCTTTGTATTGGTAAATGAACTTAAGTTTCTTTTGTTAGAAGCAATGTACTTAGTTTGGTATAAAATTAAAAAAAAAAATAAAGTTTGTAAAATATACTTTTTGGTAGACTGCCTCTGATATATGGTTTTGTTATTGCTCTTAATTAGTCTTAAACTTTTGCAGCTTGAAATCTTTCCTCAATAAATTAATTTGCAGCCATGTATTCTATGATCTTAGTGCAAGTAATAAAAAGTACCAATTAATTAGTGTGATCGCTCGTGATTGCACGAGAGATGAGTGATTGAATCTCCGTTCACGTTAAAGATTAATTAAAAAGATAAGAGAAGCAGGATTATGCCAAATGAGCCTTCATCGAACTGAAAAGAACAAAAAAGGGAATTGCGAAATATATAAAAGAGTAAGAAAATGAAGAACATACAAAAGGTAGAGAATTTCTGTACAAGTGGAACGTCTTTAGTATGTATACAGCAGATTAATTAACTTCCTCCCAGAAACAGAAACAAAAAAGAAGAGAATTAAACAGAAAAATCAATAATTAGAGCTTATAATGCCAAGCTAGCTAAGTGATTTTTTTTTCTCTACATTAATTTGAAGAACACACCACAAATAAACCAACCAGTCCTCCTTGAGAGTATAATAAAAGGAGAAACCACACATACCCTATTAGGCTATTACAATCTTTCAGCAACAAAAAAATGAATTAACCCAACAACTCCATGTACAGTACCCACCAACTCCTCATGATCATAATTTTTTTTCAAGAAGAAAATAAACTAAAAAGAAGCAAAAGTCACCTTTAATTTTTTTTCAAAAAAGTATCAGTGTAGATGGGTGTTGTTCAATCTTCATGGTGATCTCCAACTTTGTAAGCCAATGTCATTGTGTTTTCTTGAAGGACCAGAAGTTGGTATAGGCAAGTGTCTTGGCAAGAACCCCAAGAAATGGCCTCCTCCTTTATACTCAGAATTAATTGGCTTCACTTTGAAAACATTCGTTGTCCTTGAGCCATGGCAATGACCAAAAATGAAGCTCAACAACAACAATAAGCAGAGAAGTAGAACCAGAGGTCTTCTACATAGAGCCATCATGGAACAAAACTACAAAAGACAGAGAGAGAGGTAATTAAGGTGCAAAGGGATGTGGCTTGTTTTTTGTGGGTTTTGTTAAGGAAAAAAGGTGGTGAGAGCAGGAAACATGGGCAATTGTATGCAGAATTGTTTTGTGTGTTAGATTGAGCCCTGAGGTTGTGTTTCTGCGTTGTGAAATTAATTAATGTGGTGGAGAGAGAGGGAGAGGGAGAGAGAGAGATGACTTTTAAAATAAAATGAGATGGGTCTACAAGTAGTAGTAATGTTGGAAGCAAAAAGTAAAAAATCGTTTTTTGAATAGGTCTAATGGGGTTACAGTGATAAAAAGGAAAGTTAAAAACCCAAAAGAATTGAAACAGGGTGCATGTATTCTGTTTGTCAAATATTGTCAATAGAAAGTTAGAAAATGTAGAAGCTAGAAAGCAGGAAAAGAAGGAGGGAGAGGAAAATAAAGTGATAGGGGGTTTGTTTATGTGTTATGTCTTCCTTTTCTCTTCTTTTCTGGTTAGGTGAGTGTTTGGTCCCACTCTAAATTAATGGCCGACTCGACTGTGACGAAAAGGAAAAGGATTGAAACTGTTGGTTTTAGTGTTTTAGATCTCTATAACAGGGTAACTTGTCCCCCTTTGCCTCCCTTCCTTTGTAGGGTCTGATTTGATATGCGATTTCTATATATACGTATACATACGTATATAGATATGGAGTAGTACACCCATTCCCTAATTAAAGGGGAAAAACCACTGTGAATGTGTAAGCAAACAAAATCCAAACTTGTTTTTATCTTACAGTGTCAGTGTACGATTACTGACCACAATCTATCACCATGCCTTCCACTCTTCCAACTATCATTACTCTTTTTCACATCACGCACGTACTCACTACACGCATTACAGAATACATATATGATGAAAGCAGTTTTTTCATGATTAATGCACATTTACCGCACACCCGTGACACTGGAAAACACCCCATCTTGAATAATTGGCCTCGCCATAACTAATCAAATTTTGGCTCAAATTGAACCCACAATTAAATCCTTGTGACCAAAATCAACCTTCTGATACACGGAAATTAAACCACATTCGCCAATGTGGTTGCGCACAGCGCCTGCAGGCATGGTTTCTGTTGGTCGCCCGCGCAGCAGATTTGCGGCAGCGTAATTCTTTTTTAAGCAATTTGAAAATTTTCAAAATTGATATCGGCAAATATTTACCTTTCAATCAGATACTTATGCATACTAAGTACTTACCGGCAAAAGAAAAACAATTTCACACATCAATCACCCGAAGACGCATACCAACTAGGTAAGGATAAAAGGTAACTTCTTACGTAAAGATAAAAATATAATATATTAATAAAAATAAAATAATATATAAATAATAATACTAATACTAATACTAATATAATTAATTAATATAAGATAATTATATGATAAAATTATTAATTATTAATAAATAATAAATAAATATAAAAAATATGTTCAATATAAATAAATTAATATAATTAATTATATATATTTTATTCTCAAACACATTTTAATCAATATGACTTAATTTCATAGGTACGTATATATTAAACAAACACAATAATCGATTTCAACTTCAATTTAAAGGTATTTTTCATGTTCTAACCTAACATTGTAATCAGATTCCAACTTTGATTCCATTACAGTTTTGATTACATTACAACATCGATTGCATTACAGTCTTGATTCCATTATCGGAACCAAACGGGGCATAAGATCCTAATACCATTACTAATCCAACCCACAATGTTACCATAATAAACACTTAAAGTGAAAGAAATATCCGATACATAATTGGATAAACAACCCACACACTGATATTACCTTATTAGTAATTTCTAAGTTTAAACACTTTTACAACTTATTTATCAAATATAATTATTAGTTTTATGTATAAATCAAGTTGATAACTATTTTTAAAAGTGTTTTACTAAACACTAAGTAGTCCCACAAATCATTTCAAAAGTCATAAACTAAACTATAAATAATTTTATAAACTCTACCTTTTAAAAAATCACCTGTTTCCCCCTTATTTCACATGAATTTTACAACTAATTCACATCCTTATTTTTATGTGAATTTAAAGCTAATTAATTAGTTTTTTATTATACACAATTTACCACGTTAGTATTGATGTAACACCTATGTGGTCTTCATATATGACTTTAGATTGTTGATATAACAACTCATTGACAATAAAACTTAACTAATTTTCTTATGTAACGTTTAAGAAACAATTGCATTCGATAATGTGAGGATGACATTTAAAAAAACTATGAAGACTATGTAGGAAAAGTAAATTTTACTCTCCTTATCTCTCATGGTATTTCTTTTTGATCCAAAAGTTAAATTTCATTAAAACTTAAAGAAAATGGGGTTTACAAATCCTTGGGAGAGAGCCCCAAGCGTAAAAAAAGATACAAATCGAAGATGTCCGCAGACGGATCATCAAAATACATAATAATTGTTTGGGAATAAATCAACTCTTTTTTTTGGCAAGAGCATTAGTACATCCATTGATTCCATGAAAACATGCTCAAATTTTCTCATTTAGACACAATTGTTAAATTGAGATTCGAATCATGAACTGAGAATCAAATTAAATAGTAAGATTTAGTAATTATTCTCAAAATCAATTTAAATTGACATACGTACATGTAAAACAAACAATATACATTAAAATTGAAATATTTTATCATATATTGAATGATCATGTGAGCGTTTATCTCTAAGCAAGTATTTGTTAGTCTCAATCTCACTATAATCTACTCTAATTAACATATCATAGACATATAATAGTAACTTACTAACAACTACAAATACCAATTAAGATTGCACAATAACATAATATAATAAATGATAAAATTGTATTACTATACTTAATGCTATTATGGATTGAAATCAAAGATATAAATGTTACATAAAGCTTGCTTGTTTCATTATAAATCCTAAATTTTTAAAATTATAAAAAAGAAAAACTAATGAATTATGTTTATTTTATCCTTACATATCTTGTCTTAAAATTTTTTTTTTTAAAAAAATAGATCTTATTGAATTGAGCGAATCGAATCACACTGAATCGTAGATTCGACATTAATTTAAAATTAACTCCAATTTGAACCGTTTAGGTAACGAATTGAATCAAATCGTTAATCGTTTGATTTTGATAACTATGCGTTTGGAATAAACGCAACAAAGACCTGCACTCAAGAATGATAATCGGAGTTTACCTTTTCTTCGAGAGCAAACAGTATTATCTTTGACAATGAAATAACTATGGTGCTTTTTGAGATGTGCACGTGTCATTATTTTTTTTATTAAGTGGCTATGTTTTACCAATACCATATTATATAAATATCATAAACAAAGAACATAAAGCACCCAAAAAGAAAATAATCACAATTAATATCATTAATGTAAAATAATTAAAAATCAATGATGCATGGCAAGCAATTATTTTGGAAAAATTCGATCCCCCACAAACTTGATTGCAAACGGTCATTTGTGCAAAAAGAAATGGTCATACACTTCTGATCAGACATGTACTAGCCAGTAGCCACATGCAAACACAACGAACACCAGAGAGAAGTAAATGCAGTTTCAGATAGAGATATGTATCTAAACCTACGCAGCTCATTAATCACAATTGTCTCCTGACACCTACCTTGTTGTTTTCTCTTAATTTCCAGTTCTAGATATTAGTAGCATAGCCGAAGCTCTGTCTGTATAACATGAACGGAATTTAGCAGTGTATTTCCGTTGCGAAATGTCACGCTTCTGCATTATTTGCCACTTTCTGGTATTAATGCTTCACTAGGAGCAGGTACTAAACTATATGACATGGAGTATATTGCTAACTTGAGAGTTGAGAGACTTTTAGGTAGCTCTAATACATCTACATCCTGTACAAATCACAAAACATATATATATATATTGAAACTCTATTGGTAATTCCTTGAAACCCCATTGATAATACAAAATGACTCAAAATAAAATTCTCATTTAGCGTGTCTACCTGCTGCGATTTCATTGACCAGGGGATGTATGATTGATATCTGTTTCTTTTATTTGTCTCCCATTACTCTTTTGATAAGACACAACTTCATTTGTTCCCCCTTCTCTTGAGTGACCGTTAGGGACTAAGATTCAGTATTTCAGTAAATAATAATATATTATTTTTACTATTTGATTTGAATTATAAAATGATCTCGCTAAATCTTTAGAATCATATCGAACACTGTTTATCCTATCGAAATATGTTGTGATCATAAATTAAACCAAAATTCAAAGCTTAAAAGCAAAAAAAAAAAAAAAGTTATGTTTAATATAATAATACCTAAAGTAACTTCTGGTGATTAAAGAGATTTAATTAGTGAAAAGAGATTCACCATCAAAAACCGAAACAAACAAAAGAAAAGAGATTTGACTATCGGATCTATCTATTCATAGTACAAATTATTCAATCAAGAGATCATGGATTGAAGATATTCTGGGTTTATAAGGAACTCAATTTAGATCACCCTTTTCCCCGTGCTTCATGTCTGGATGCCAAAACCAAGTATATGGAGGACAAGTTGTACAGTTCTTAATTTGACTGGATTGAGTTTTTCTTATGCATAAAAAAGACTTGTAAGATTGATCCATTGATTTGGAAGTATGCTTGGATTTTTGTGTGTGGTAAAGTTAAAACCATACAACCTGTTGCATCACATTATTTTCCTTACTCTTTTGCTTTTATGATCTGTAAATGCTACCTTTCTTGAGAGAGTTGGAACGTATTTGATAGGTTAGGTTGTCAAGACAGTATATGGGAAAGAGGTAGGGTTTTTTTTTTTTTTTTTTTTACTATCAAAAAGAAAAGATAAAACTTCTAAAGCGTGGAAACTTTCACAGCCAAATTGATAGATGGGGCATTCTGATCTGAACCATCCATCATTTACTATCATACAGCTGCCAAAACTGGGAACCAAGTTAGGCCCCACCATTCAATTTGCAGCTTTTGTTCTTTTGCTTTCCTTTTGATCAGAATCAGAATATTTGCAGCTAAAAACTTTTGCATGAGGTCATATATGGTCCCTCTTAATTAGCGCTCATCTTCTTAATTCGCATTTGACTCTGCTGCAGTCTGTTACTCCTTTGTGACCTCAAGGCTCCATCATCCGGGGTTCGTTTTTCATTTTTTTTTTTTTTATCATAACCAAAAATAATTTCTTAATTAACTTGTTAAAATGTGTTTTGTGATGAAAACTAAAAATAAGCTTTGAATATTGTTCACTTTTATCCTCATCTGTAACTAATTAACCCTTTGATTTATGATTATAGATGTAGTAAATAATTCACTCTCTAGTAGCTTGGTGATACGTGGATAATTCCCCCTTCAATGACCGGATGACACGTGGCTGCGTCAATTACGGGAACGCAGCATAGTAGATGATGAGGCTGTAATCATTCCAAGACTTCTCACACGTAAAAATAAAAGCAAGAATTCAGGGACTACGCCATCCTTAAACACACAACATGACCCCTCGAAAGAAAAGCAGGATCTCAGGGATCGCGCTGTCCCGAGTATGTGATCAACTTGCTTCCTGAACCACTATAAAAACCCTAAGGTACATAGGTCTCAACTCAGTTCAAATTCATTACTAAAACACTATTGCACAAATACTATAATTCTCCTCGTTTTCTCAAAACCTTGCACTAACAAAGGCATCGGAGAATCCTCAGAGGTACCACCCCCTTTTTTCCTCCAGTGACCTTTTAGTTTATCACTCGTACTCTACGCAGGCCTAAGAACTACAGACCTCTAGCTCAGCAGCGAATTTACAGCATCAACAGATTGGCGCCGTCCGTGGGAAAAATTGATCTCTCCTTAACCAGTAGAAGTGAATAAATCTAAAGAACTCATCTGTTGCAATGCCACCTAGAAACACCACCAATAATACCGGCAAGTGAGTCGTCAGAACTAGCACTGCACCCATACAAAACAATACTTACAACTAGCAGTCTGACTTAAGGTTCCCTGTTATGTCTGAACACATGACCTCTGGCTGTGACCCGCAAACTCTTCTAGGAATGCAACATCCTCACCATGCGGAGATGGATCCTCCTGAAAGTCTCAGAGCTACCACCTCGATGCATCCCGCTATTCTACTGATTCAAGCACAGTTCCGAGAGTCCGGAGAGGAGGTCGACAACCCTTACCTCCATTTCCTCACCATACTCCCAGGTAAGCTAGCCCTCCTAATGACCAGCTTCCTGTCGACAGTTGTTCCGCTGCAAAGTCTTTACCACCTCATGCCAGTAGATCTAGAGAAGGCTCATCCTCCCCAAACAACCTCAACCTGGACAAACGGATCAAGGAGATGGAAGAGAAAATCAACGAAGCCTTCAAATGCCGGAATCATAATGTCCTGGATGAACTTAGCATCCAGGACCTACCATTCACACAAGAAGTTCTCGAAGTTCCGCTCCCCCCAAATTTTCAGATGCTACAAATCAAGCCCTACGAAGACTTGGTAGATCCCTTGGACCACCTACAACATTAAAAGACCACCATGATGCTACATCAGCACTCCAATCTTGTCATGTGCCGAGTGTTTCCCCTGTCGCTTGAAAAAGCTGTTGGCACATGGAATTCCTGGCTGAAGGTAGGAAACATCGGCACCTTCAAAGAGCTTAGCTACACCTTTGTTTCCCACTTCCTCAGCAACAAGAGGCCTAATAAGACCACGAAAGCCTGTTAAACATCATTCAACAACGAGAGGAGAGGCTTCAAACTTACATCTCAAGGTTCAACAATACCATTTGGGATATCCCTGATCTCGATTCCAATGTTCAGATATTGGCATTAAAAAATGGATTGAGATCCTGAATCTTCAGCTCCAAGCTCACCAGACAATCACCTAAAGACATTAACGAGATCTTGACCCGAGTGGAGAAGTATATGCTGACAGAAATCGATCAAGCTTTCCAAAGAGAAAGAGAAAGGGAAACAAAGAAGAAGACGAAAAACAGTAGCGATCCAGTCAGAATCGAGAGCATCAAGCTCCCTGGAAGAGTTCGAAGCCAAACCGAGGAGAACCTAACCAGGCCAAAAAGTCACAGTCACTAGAATTATCAAAACGATCTATTACGAATGAGCAGCCAGAGGCAACTTCGAGCAGAATAGGGAAACATACACCAAGTTCGTAGCTTCCATCAGCGAGCCTCATAAGTGAAGCAAGATAAACCAGACAATATCCTTCACGGACGATAACCTAGATGAAGTACAAACCCCGCATGATAATGCCATGGTAGTCTCTCTCCTTGTAGCCAACTACGACATCAAACGCATCTTGGTGGATAATGGAAGTTCGGTGGACATCTTATTCTATGATGCTTTTCAGAAGATGCAGTTAAAAGATAGTTAGTTAGAACCGATCTCCACCCCGTTATATGGTTTTTCAAGGGCTCTAGTGTTCTAAGAAAGCAGCATAGTTCTCCTAGTCACTGCAAGGATGGCTTCATGGACTACTGCTATACAGACTACTTTTCTGGTAGTCAAACGACCATCATCATACAATATGATTCTCGGTAGACCTACTCTCAAAAAACTGAAGGCGGTTGTTTTCACCTACCATTTGAAAATGAAGTTCCCTCTGACGATGGAGTGGCTGAAGTCAAAAGGGACCAGCAGGTCTCCAAATCTTGTTATCTGAATGTTATAAGAAGAGGAAAGAGAACCGAGGCTTTGCCCTTCTAAGTGGAAGACTTTAGAAATGAGGTTAAAACCCCGCGTGGCCAATCCATAGAAGAATTAACCGCTATCCCACTTGGTTATCTCATGTGCAAACATACCCTCTCTCTCATCAGCTTCTTGTCTTACCACATCAGGTTTTGTTCTACCCATTTCCTCTAATCTCTTCTGTAAATTATCAACCATTTCTTCTGTTGCATTCATTTTCTCTATAGTACAATCAAAAACTTCTCTCAACTTATATCTCTTAATATCATATTCTCTTCCACCTCTACTAGTACCAGTTGTACTAGCAACCTGTTCCCTTGCATGAACCACAGACTCGACCTCCTCCTCCACTTCAGCTCTTCTACATATTGGGGGTTTACCACGTCCTCTATGATTCAGAATTCTACCTCTAGCTCTAGCACGTCCACATGTCATCCTCGGACTCTGCATTAAAATATAGTTTACTTAAATCTTCCACTTCTTTAAATTTTTATTCAGTCTATAGAATCATAAAATCTAATGCTCTAATACCAAAATTGTAATGACCCATCCCGGATTGGCCACCCTGAGACAGTGTCGTCACGTTTTGAAATCCCAGCATGACATATATATGCAACAATATAAAAACATACATTGACTATATATATATATATATATATATATATATATATATATATATATATGTGTGTGTGTGTGTGTGTGTGTGTGTGTACATCAATCCTTAACCCTCAACAGGGTAGTTACATTATTACAATTCCAACTGAAACAATATATAAAACATATTATGCATGAATATTTAATTTTTTTTCTTCCAATAGTCTGAGGATGTGGACAACGAGACTTATATATAATCACTCAGTCTGAATCACAATTCACAAATCAATCTGTCTTGCCCACTACTTGACATTATTTAAAAGTGAGGAGTGAACCTCACAAGCTCAGCTAATTAAATTTACTAAAAGTACACGATTATATACTTCCAGTCACATCTTATAATTCAATCGTTTCTAATTCACCAATATTGATCATATATGTCTTCGCATATAATAATTCAATCTTTCAAATTATCTTCCAATATTCGTTCATCTATTAACTTATATAATTCAATAATAACATTCTATTATCACTATGCAGATCATAATTCCAACAATTTATCAATCTCTTCTTAAATTAATCATCAAACATATTAATTTTTATTCTCATATATTTAATTATCTTGAGATTATTAATTCAACATCATTATTTACCTTGTTATGAGGTCCACAATATATAATCAATCAATCAAATAATTTTTATCATATCATACTTTCATATTTCTTTCTCATCATATATGTCTCTCCGTGAGACTCATTTGTTTATCAATAATTTCACAATCAAGACTGATACTTTAGCATCTCAATCAATAATAATCAATATTTAAAACAAATGTAACGCATGAATTTAAATTATCTTTCTTTCTTTTTCATCAGATCATTTCATATTATCATCTAGGAATGTCTTCCCACTTGTCGACATGTTTCTGCCAGACCAGCTGCCTTCTTGGTCTTTTCAGCTAGACCAACTGTCTTCCTGGTATTTTCAGTCAGACCAGCTGCATTCCTGGTCTTTTCAGTTAGACCAGCTGTCTTCCTGATCTTATTTTTTTTCTAATGGTAAATCTTTAATGTATATATTATTTTAATTTCATGCAATATCTATCAAATTACTTCTTTACCCTTACTTTAAGAACATGAGTATTATAAAAGTCCCCTCAGTCCAACAAAGACAAAGGTCACGCTTCACCAGCTCCTCGTTGTCGTACAAGACAGTAATGTCAATAGGCGCGACAACCATGACTTTTAGCGTTTCTTTCTCGCGGTGCAGGAGGTGCAGTTTCTTACACTTCCTCGCACGATCTAAACTCCAAGTCAGTGGAACCCCAAAACTCTTATCGCTCTAGATGTAGAAGAAGGTTTTCTTCCACTGCTTGATGGAGGTAGGCTTCTTCTTCAACAACCCCTTCCTACCTCTAGAGCTAATCACGACCCACCCGTGCTGGCCGTACTTGCTAATTTGGAAATGGGCTTTAAAAACATTCATGTTCATTAGCCTCTTCACATCTGAGCAAATACAGATGAATGTCATAATTAGACGTACAAAATTGGGCACCAGTTGGTACATCGCTATATCGAAGAACCTCAGCATTGAGCAGAGGAAAAGATGAAATTAGAATCTGAGCTCGACTATCATGTGTTGTTCATAAACACATATCTCGAAGAGCTCTTGGCTCGGGAGGACATCACATGCGCTCTCCCCAACACAAATGTTCCTCAGGGTGTACTATTTCGAAATCCAGTACACACGCTTGATGACCTCGAGTTCCCCTACCTCCAGTTTATTTGGCACAGAGTTCACCGTGAATGACAACTGCACCCTCTCTTCTACGCTCATATCCCCAATAAGCTAAGTCAAAACATTATCCTCCTCATTCTTGGAAGAAGAACCCTCTTCCACATCATTTTCTTGTTCCCCAGCCCTAGACCAATGGCCCTTCCCGAGTGTCGTCACTCCATAAGGTTTCACCCTCACTAGAGGCTCGGTCCAGACCCATAGCCTCATTCAACTCCCTAGACAGTACCTGTCTATCCTTACTACCACTACCATTAGGCCTATCACGATAATTACCTACTAAAGAAATTATAGGAATGGGAAAGGGAAAACTCACCAAAGGCAGATCCCCATGACAACTTCAAGCAGTTCAAACCCAACTACGAACAAGCTCTACATCTCGATCCTTCTCACGACAAAGAAGCTCTCAAACTCTAGCAGAATTCAAGGGCTCTCAAACTGTGACTAACTTCGAGGGATTTCAAAATTTCTCTCTGAATACAAATGAAGTGATGTGAAGAAATGAGAGGAAACTCCTCTCTTATATAGAAGCTTGGGCGTGATTAACAATGGAAATAAATTTCACCTGTAACTATAAATGCGCGACGTTTGCCATAACCAAGGTGCCGTTACACTCCCCAAAGCTGCAGAAGGCATACCATCAAGGGTATACACCGCTTTTACACTCCCCAAAACGACAACACACTCTCCAACATTTAATGTATCCACAAAATATTCTAAAATGGCCCAATGTTCCAACATTGAATGCCTCCACTGAGAATTACGGAATAGTCCAAAGGCTTTTTTGTGGGACTAAAGGCAAAAGAAATTGTTCAAAGGCCCCCAATGCAAAAAAGTCTCCTATAAGTCCAAAAAGTCTTCTATGGGCTCAAAAGGAATTCTACGAACTCAAGAAACCGTGCAAGCCTATTCCTCATTGAAGATCTCCAAGGCTGAGCATTTTAACTGAGGTTCAAATACTCGGTCCCATGTCTCCAAGTCGAGCATTTTAACTGCTGCTCATATGCTCAGTCTCATGTCTCCAAGGCCGAACATTTTGACTGAGGCTTATATACTCGATCTTATGTCTCCAAGGTCGAGCGTTTTGACTGCTGCTCATATTCTCGGTCCCATGTCTCCAAGGCCGAGTATTTTGACTCAGGCTCATATGCTTGGTCCCATGTCCCCAAGGCCGAGCATTTTGACTGTTTTTCATATGCTCAGTCCCATGTCTCCAAGGTTGAGCATTTTCACTAAGGCTCACATGCTCAGTCTAATGTCTCCAAGGTCGAGCATTTTAACTAACACTTATATGTTCGGTTCCATGTCTCCAAGATCGAGCATTTTGATTGAGGCTCATATGCTCGGTCCCATGTCCCCAAGGCCAAGCATTTTGATTGAGGCCCATATACTTGGTCCCATGTCTCCAAGGCCGAGCGTTTTGACTGCTGCTCATATGCTCGGTCTCATGTCTCCAAGACCGAGCATTTTTACTAAGACTCATGTGCTCAGACCCATGTCTCCAAGGTCGAGCATTTTGACTGAGGCTCATATGCTTGGCCTCACGTCTCCAAAGCCGAGCGTTTTGACTGCTGCTCATATGCTCAGCCCTACGTCTCCAAAGCCGAGCATTTTGATTGCTGCTCATATGCTCGGTCCCAGGCTTCACAGATTGAAGCACGCAACCAACGGCACAAAGCTCCCTTATACTTTCTTAAGCACATAAATATACTCGGTCTCTGATGTAGTAAATAATTCACTCTCCAGTAGCCTGGTGACACGTGGATAACTCCCATTCCAATGACCGGATAACACATGGTTGCATCAATAACGGGTATGCATCAGAGCAAATGGCGAGGCCGTAATCATTCACTGACTTCTCACACGTAAAAATGGAAGCAAGATTTCAAGGACTGCACCGTCCCTAAACACACAACAAGACCTCTCGAAAGAAAAGTGGGATCTCAGGGATCGCTGCATCCCAAGCACGTGATCATCTTGCTCCCTAAACCACTATAAAAAGCCCAAGGTATGCATGTATCAACTCAGTTCAAATTCATTACTAAAACACTATCGCCACCAATACTATAATCCTTCCTATTTTCTCAAAACCTTGCACTAACAAAGGTATCAGAGAGTCTTCAGAGGCACCTCCCCCCATTTTTCCTCCGGTCTCTTTAGTTCATCACTCCTACTCTGCGCAGGCCTAGGAACTCCATACCTCCAGCTTAGCAACAGATTTACGGCATCAACAATTATAACTATCTTAAAAGTCATGGTCACGGATTCAAGTTCCATTGTTAACCTAGAAAGGGCACGTCAAAGTGAAATTCAATAGGTTGTGCATTTGTGCCATACAAGAATCTCTACCATAAAATCAGTTGATCAATAATTAATCTTGTTATGTTATTGTTGATGTCAAAAATCTGTCAAGTAATCGAAGAGTCGAAATATGGTACCTACACACACAAAACAAAGAGAAATCTTAAAAGTCACCGAAAGATCGGAAGGGTGTGCTTCCGGGAGAACTCTCATATGCCCAAGTTAAAATATGACTTTTAAAAATATGAAGAGCTATGAGAAATAAAGAGTTATGAATAATGATTGAACGTACTTTTTGATGGTGAAAACCCCTTTATATAGTGTTTCAGAGTATAGTCCGATTAAGAGAGTGATTTGATCACTAAAAATCATAATAGGAATGATGTTCCCTATTGGATTATCCATAAGTTGGATTTATTTAAATGATATTTTATCTATAAGCTAGAGTGTTATGACAGTACTATGATTTTGGTAAGATTTTACCATTACACCGTTGTCCAGATGTAGCTTTTTGATTGGCCAATCTGTTTGGCCCTTGAGGTTCCTATTTTTCCCTTGGGTGGCGTCAATTGTCATCATATCACCAGATGTGGAGTTTCGCTCATGAAATTATTGTTTTGCTCTTGGTGGACACCACGTGTCATCATATCACTGGATGAGAACTTTACCCATGAAATTATCTTTTAGCCCTTGACGGGCACCATGCGTAATTGGGGGTGTGAATCACATGACAAAAATTATATTTTCTCCTATATCAATTATGTTTGATACGACAAATTAAAATATAATGTAGTCAACTATATTTTATTACTATTACTTTTATTATGGCAAATTGGGGGTGTGAATCAAATGACAAAAATTATATTGTCAAATGTTTTTTAAATTAAGTTTAATTTACATGTAATGAAATGAAGATTACATCATGTGTTTTACGTAATCACTATTACTTTTTTCTAATGTAATCAACAACACATAGTTTCGTTTATTCTTTTATTAATGAACTAGAATCCCATCGATAAATTGAAAACCCGACGCTAACAGAACCAAAATTAATTGATCTAGTTTGGTTGTTTTAGGTTGGAATTTGGAGTTTAAATAAAAACCAACCCAATAAGTTTCATTGGTTCTTGTTAATGAACTCAAATCGAACCGATCAGATAATGTTAGTTCACAATACAGTTTTATAACCAATGCACAATACAAATATAATATATATTGCATTACTTACAAAAAAAAAAAAAACAAAAAAAAAATTAACTTGAAATTTTATTGTTTCAAGACTATAATCTTGACCTTTTACAAACAAACCTCGATTTTGTTGACAAAAAATTTTAATTTATAATCCACTTTACGTCTTTACCTGTCTTGTTAGTACAATGCATTTACAATTAGTCACGCACAATTGACCAGGGGTATGTTCGTTACACAAAAAAATCAAGGTGTAAGTTAAATAGGTGAGAAATGTCAATTTTTATTATAATAAAATGAAATTATTTTTTTATTATTAAAAATTATATTTTAAAAATAAAAATTTTAAATCTTATATTTATTTTTTTTTAAAAATTGTTGTAGTTTAAAAGGTTTTTGTTCATTCCAAGAAATAATTTTTATTTTAAATTTCACGTTAGAATATCACGTCAATGCAAAATGGTAAATATATTAATTATATTATTGATATAAAATTTTTTTTTTATCAAAATCTTTTCAAATTTTTTATTAAATATTTGAAATTCTAAAAACTTCCAAACAATAAAAAAGTTAATTCTCAATAAATATAAATATTGAGAGCTTAAAATCTTAAGAATCATTGGTTTACTAAAAATAAAACTTTCATAAAACAAACAGATCCTAAAAAAAATAGTGTGATTTTTATATTTAAATCAAATTCAGCAGCATGTGCTACGTAGTTGATTGTTTTGGAGTACATATATATGCTTGAAATTATTTTCAAAATTCTTTCAATTACATTATGTCATAATATATCATTTTATTTTATATTTTAATTTTAATGAGATTGAAAAAACTTTACCATGTGTTTGAATTGAGAAGAATGACGGGAAATGAAAATTCTTTGGGAAGTTTTTTTAATGAGAGGAAAGGAAAAGGAGGAGGTACTTGTATCTTTTTATTTCTTTTCAAATCATTATTTTTTAATTTTTAAAATTAAGAGAATTTGAAGGAAGAGTACACATTTTTTATAATTTTTTAATTGTACTCACCAAGGACGACGTTAAAAGTTTCACTTTGAGAGGACCGAATTGTATTATAGATAAACACGTCAAATTTATTTTTGGTCTAATCGATCATATATTTTAAAATATAATCATGCTTAACCTCCATCTCTTTGTTAAAAGGTTCTTTATATGGATATGAAAAGATTTGATAATCTTCTTTTATCAATTTAAATATCTTAAAAGTGCAAAACATTTAAAAAAAAATATATCACACGTTTTTTGTTTTGGGTGAAAGGGTTAACTTTGTAAATTTTTCTACCAACTATATGTATAAAACTAATAAAAATTTTAAGAATAACTCCGTTCCTGATATTTACCATTATACCTTTAACTTTTATAGCGTTATTTTTTATATTAATAAATGATTTAATAATAAAATATATTTTTTCTAATTTTAAATATCCAATCAAATGATACATGTACCCTCCTCGATTTTTTCTCATATCTTTTCTTTTTTCTCCTTCATGCTTCCCAAACATAGAGTTAAAAGAGACCTTATCATGCCGAAAGCTGTCCTCCTTACTAAGAAGACGGTTGACAAGGTTGGTTTGAAAGTTTCCACTAGAGCTGAATGCCTAAGCGATGGTGTCATCTTTTGATGAGAGAGGGAAGCAAGGAATGGCATTAATGGTTACGTAAAGAGCATTAATGGCATCCCCTCTGAAAAAAAGAGTTTTTTGTTCAAACGCTGATATGCGTGTAGCAAGCTCAGGGAACTCGTACATTTGTTTTCATCAATAATTATATTTTTTATTTTTAAAAATCTTATTGGTAAATTTTTGAAACTCCATTGATAACACAAAAGAGATTCGAAGTAAAATTTCATTTCATCCCAAAAATTAGCTAGTGCCTGGAGATATTTGTATGTTGTTTGTGATTCATGTACATCTTTCAATTCATTGTTGTTTTTTTCATTGGTCCAATGAGTCTCTTCTCCTTTTGGAAAGCCAAAACCATCCGCAAAATTCATACTTTCCTTTGACTTGCCGCCCAGGAGCGAATTCCTTCTAGAGCCCATCTTCACCAGCTCAACATTTTATCTTCTGATCTTTGCCAGCAATGTTCCCTTGCACCTGAGACCCCCTTGCACCTTCTTCGAGATTACTCTAAAGCCAAGTCTACCTGGCTCGCTGTTGATTCCTTCCTAATTTTTTTTTCACCCTTCCTTTTTCAAATTGGCTTCTTGAAAATTGCAACTCCTCCATCATTTTCACTTACGGCATGCCTTGGAACATTATTTTTCCCTTTGTGTTATCAAAAGCTTAGGAATGGTATGCGTTTTGTAGTAAGCCTAAATCTATAAAGAATTGTTTCACTAATGTTGTTTGATTCCCCCACTCTTACAAGTTTACAAAATTAATATTGATGGAACAACGAAAAATAACCCTGACATCGCTGGGACAAGAGGGCTAGTGAGAGATCATCACGGTAAGTGGCTAAGAGGTTTCAACACAAATTTAGGATCATGTACAAGTTTGTGTGCTGAACTATACACTTAAATTGGGTAAGAAAATAGCCAAGGACATGGGTCAACACAAAATATCATTCTTGAGCTTGATTGTAAAATTGCAGTGGACATGTATAATTTTGGTTTGCTTGATAATCATTCTCTTGCCTTTTATTGAAAAATGCAGAGTTTTGAGTAATGAGTTCAGTATATGTGAAGTTGGGAACCACTCCTAGCCTTTTGGTTAAAGCAACTTGTATTTCTTCTTCTTTTTATGTTTCTGTTTTTGGCAATCCCTCCTTGTGCTGTAATAGCCCACATATTGCAGATGCCAGAAGTTATGAGAAGTTGGGAACTTCTTTCCATAGAGCGTTAAGTTATATTTAAATTCATCCTTATTTCTACCAAAAAAAAAAGAAGCTAATTGCAACTTACTGACAACATCTCATAATAGCATTTCGTATGTACTTATAAATCTACAATGATTAGAAATAGCAAACATTTTAGTGCATTGCACTCTATTTATCATTGATCATATTTGTTTTTGGGTATTTTGAGAGTGTCTTATAAGCTACATTTTAATCATGGACTGCTCAGAATCCATTCAAACTAAGGCCGTGGAAGCAAAGATCTCTTCGAGAACTTTATCACCTAAAACACTTCTTTTTGAAAATGAGCATAGACACTAATGACTACAAGTCCTCATGAGGTATATAAGGATGACTCTTACACGATAAGAAGACATTGTATAGTATATACTGTATTATTAGCTGCCAAAGCTATTTGAGTACGGCAATGATTGAATTCAATTTAAAGTTAATTTTGAAATTTATTAAAATTTAATTAAATTGAATTAAATTTTATTAAATAATAAATAAATATAAATTAATAAGTAATTTGATTAAATTTTTTATAAATTTTAAAAAATAAATTTAAAACTTAAAAACTTGACCCAAACATCGTTTGAGATGACAATGGGTAAGGTAATAACGAATTTTGCCCAACTTATACCGACACTCGTTTAGTAAATCACTAATCATATTTTATCCATTATCCGTTTATTTTTTACTTTTGTTATCCATACTCGTTTTCGATAGACTTTGTACTACCCATTATTACCCTATATGTCAGATTACACGGTATAGGTACTAATCGAAGCGGATACTCTACCTAATTTTGACTTAACAAATTTTTTTTTCTTACTTATTTCAAAGAAAAATGCATAGTGGTTGAAGCTTATCATACTTGACATTTTGATCACGAGTTCAAATTTTTATGATGTTGTATTTTTTAAAGATTATATTAAAAATATGTTTATACATAAGAAATACATATAAAAATATATAATATATATAATCAAGTTTAACAAATACCCGAGGGACACTACTCATACTCTATCTATATATGTCAGGTATTAAAAATTAATGTTTAAATCCGTTTATCTATTATCCATACTCGTTTAAACGGATTCGGATACTCGAAAATAGTGTACTTTGCTATCTCTAAACATCTCCCTTATCCTTAGATTTCAAAATTTATCAATTTTGCTGAAATTTGTTAATATATATAACTAGCTAGGAAGAGAAGTTAAAAGCATATACTTGTACGTCTGAAACTCTTTTAAATTCCAATAAACAAAGAAACATTTTAAAATTTGATTTTGAGAACTACCCTACATCTAAATTAATACAGGAGATCCCATTACTGGCATATTTGACCTCTTCAATTTCTTTTATTATTATATAAGGTAAGAGCAAACAGTGACATACCACCAAACAACTACATAATGCTCTGTGTGTTTGTTTAAAGAGAAAATGATTTTCCTTTTCTTTTTCTTATGTTGGCGAGGGGTGGGGGGTTATAAAACTATTTACTCCCAACAAATTTCTTTTTTTCTTTATGAAAACGGGGATGGAGAGCTTTTCAAAGCTTTAATTAAATTCAAAAAATATTTACAATATTCAAACTTCAAAGTTCAAACTAAGATGAAGTCAAACAACTTGTGGTTAAAATTTGTCTGACTGACTAATTGCCCACTATCGATTAGTTTCAACAGTGGTTAGAAACTATAATTGATTTGTATATCACCGTCCTCTATGACTTCTTGCCATTTCTCATTGCCCTTATTTTCTTCACTTGGTGCTTTTTATTGCCCTACTATTTAAAGTCATGTAGGCTTATAGGTGAATAAATTGGCCAAGCTAGTCTCTGCGGTCTACCCTCTTGGCTTCACTTTGTTTGATCATGGACTCAGTTGGTAGTTGGGGTGGTCAATTCTTTAGGCTTGACCCTGATTTTTTATAAGATTAATAATTTATAAAAAACAATGCAACACGCACATCTCTCGTGTTGTAGGGTTTAGTTTTCATAAAACTTGTCTTTTAAGTTTCATTGTTGTTCCGGTGAGTAAACTTCTTAATACACTGTTAAATTATGAAGATTGATTGTGTCTTAAGATAATTAACTGTAAATTTCAATATCGGTTGTTAACATACCATTTTTTAATGAAATTATGTCATAGAAGTACTATGTTACATACATATGATTTCACAAAATTCACGTGTTTACAAAATCATCAAAATTTTTTGAGTTGTCAAGCAATAGTTTTTCCAATTTTAAGTTTGATCAGACAAATTATAATTTTTTCATAAATTCTGAGTAAAAAAGAAATAATTTATTTTTGAAGATTTCACTCGAATGATTTGGGATAAGATTGTGAAATATTTGACGTAAAATTATGAAAATTGAAAAGGAAAAGTTAAAGCAAAATAGAGACAAATTTTTACGTTTATGAAAGTTACGTCCATAAACGTAGAAGAGAAAATCTTCACTATCAATAAGAAATTACAAAGATTTTCATACATATCTCTACGATTAATTCTCTTTGTTTTCTTATTTGTCTCTAGTTTATCTCTCCTTTCTTTTTATTTTTTTTTTTAACTTTTCCCTCTTTTATTTCTTTTCTGTAATTTCTATTAAAAAAAATCATTTCCTTGCAAGTATCTATTTATAGGCCAAAATGAGAAGTAAACTTAAAGCGGAAGATTCAATTAGATTAACCAATTCATTAACAGCTCACTTGTTAGTTGCCTCATCATGCTCACATAGTAATTGTACAAAAATGATATCTATAGTCGCATAATTTACGTGTCAACTCAAATACTATCTTATTGCCTCATCATGCTCATGTAGTAATTGTACAAAAATGATATTTATAGTAATATAATTTACGTGTCAACTCAAATACTATTTTATTATCTATTTAAATTAAAATAAATAATCAATAAACATATTAGATATTATATTTTCAGAGTTTAAACCTTAACATTTTATTTTTAAACTAAAGTTTTGTTGGTTTTCTTTTATTTCTTTAATGGGTGTAAAACGTTAGAAGTTCAAAATATAAAAAGAAATTAGTGAAATGGCTTTTTCATTGTAAGCATTTGTATGGTTTTAATTTGGTATTATGTTACCCAACAAAATGTCGTAATTAACCTTGTTATTAAAGCCTGTCAATAAGACTTGTTGGTCGTAAATCACAATTTCAACTTTGAAAAATTGCCCAAATTTGACTTTGAATTAGTAAGCAAAAAAATGGCGTGTAGAGCAGATCCACCAAATTGGACTTTGGTGTTTGTTGTCATTAGCAAAACCTCCAGCGTTAGGTTTGGTTGTCTTTGAAAATCTGATGAGGTACGAAAACGCGCCGCTTTTGGCACTCGAGTCTTTATCATCCCATAAAATCTACGTACCAATGCTATTTCAATGTTAAATAAAAAAAAATATATATATATATATATATTTCTTTAATAAAACGATATTTTTATCTTACTTTTATTCTGATACTGTTAAAAACGCACGATCAATAAAGATATAACATGTGGACAGTTTTTAATTGAGACACGTGAACGATTCTGGATAAGATAGTTGGGCCTCCAGGATATCATTATCCGCACAGTTAGACCTTTACATGGACAGCCTTTAAAGCAAAACAACGAGGTAAACATGCGGATGACCCATGACAATACAACTGAATCTCCAAGACATCATTACTTATACATCTGGGCCTCCATGTTATCACTACTATGAACGAAAGGGTTGTTTCAACCCTAAAACCTTATAAAAAGATTTAGGTGCGCATTTCAAAATAAAGATTCTTTTTAGGCCCAATAAAAAAGAACACAGCCATTCTCATTCCCCCCAAATGTACACTAACAAAAACATTAGATTATCCTCAAAAACATTTCCTCCGAAAACTCTTTAACTCACATTCTCTTTTTTATGTAGATTTTCTTAAGGTCTTACCTCCTACTCAATGATAAATTTTTGACAACAACAACTCTAGTCTTTATTTTTCTTTTAAAAAAAATTGGCAATTTAAAGAGAATAAATGCCGTGATTTCTAGCCAAAATAAAAGCAAAAAAAATAAAAGAAAAAAAGAAATATTTTCCTTTTGTACGAAGATAATAAAATAGCAAATGGAAAGAAAAGAAATATACGTAAGTGGAGAGGAAGAATCAAACTGGGAATAAGGTTGGTCTTTAACCAATAAAATATTAAATAAACAAATACACTAAAATACCCGTATGAATAAGAAACAAAGATTGAAAACTCCTCTTCCAACGTACAATTGATGTAATCAAGACCGAGCGATCAACCGAACCCACTGTGGACCCCACAATACATCTATCTTTCTCCGCTCATTGCTCTGTGGACAGTGGACCCCCACCACCCCACGTTCCCTCCCACATTATACGCATTTATTATTATTTCCCATTTTTTTTTCCCTACAACACCAACACCCATGACGCCCACGTGTACTTCTTCTCCACATCAGACCCGTCAATTTATATCCTGGGGATCGTCACCGTAAAATTTAACGGCCCCGATCTGATGACCTTAAACCTAAACTACACGCGCGGAAAGATACCCGGACTAAAGTCTGAACTCTGAGTAAAGAAACAAACCCATCGTTTGACCAGAGACCAAAAGTGAAAGAAAATACTAAAACTCATAGCCTCATAGGAGTATCCCTTTTATTTAAATAAATCCATAAATATCATTAAAAAGTATATACTGACGTAAGCAAACCTTTGACTATTTTTCTCTCCTCTTTAAACCCACCCCACTCTCCGTCCTCTCTCACTTCTATTCTGATTCTTTCTAACTTTTTCCCTCAGTTTCTTGCCCAATTTTCTCTTCGCTTTCTCGCTTCCCAATCAAGGAAAACGGTTATACACAAACATGGTGAGGGATGATTTGTACATTACGGTTCCCAGCTTCTTCAGGTGTCCCATATCGCTGGACGTGATGAAATCGCCTGTGAGCCTGTCGACGGGCGTTACCTACGACCGCGCCAGCATCCAACGGTGGTTGGATGGCGGAAACAACACGTGTCCAACAACCATGCAGGTGCTGCACACCAAGGAGTTTGTCCCCAACCGCACCTTGCAACGCCTCATCAAGATCTGGTCCGATTCGGTCCGCCACCGAGTCGACTCGGGCGAGTCGCCCCCCCGCTCTGCTCTAACGCAAGACCAAGTCAAGGATATAATCAAAGACGTGGAACTCAAAGAAGACGGCAATTGCCTTGAATTACTAACGAAGATCGTCTCCTTCGCGAGAGAATCCGAAGATAACAGAGGTTTTCTCGCGAAAACGGACGGTCTGGTGCCTATGCTCGTCGATCTTTTGAGCAATGTTGATGCTAAAACTTGCTCAAACATCCAGTTAATTGAACAAGTGGTTAAGATTCTAGACATGATTAAGAGCAAAATCGAGGATCAGGAGCAGTTAAGGAATCTGATTTTGAAGAGCGGTCGCGATTGCTTGACTTATATCGTCCTCGTGTTGCAACGAGGAAGCGTTGATTCAAAAATCGAATCGGTGAGAGTTTTGGAATCCATCGCCATTGATGCAGAATCGAAGCTGATGATTGCAGAAAGAGATGGAGTATTATCCGAATTGACCAAATCAATCAGTAAAGAAGCGGATCCGAGCTTGATCGAAGCAAGCTTGTGTTGCTTAATAGCGATATCAATGGCAAAGCGCGTAAAATTAAACTTAGTGAGGGTCAAAACGGTAACAGAATTGAAAAGGTTAATAACGGAACCCAACCTAAGCGTTTCGATTACGGAAAAGGCATTGAAATTGCTGGAGATGCTGTCTTCATGCAAAGAAGGGAGAGGAGAGATATGCGGAGACGAGGCGTGCGTGCAAGGAATAGTGCAGAAGGTGTTGAAGGTGTCGAATGCGGCGACGGAGCACGCGGTGACGATACTGTGGAGCGTTTGCTATCTGTTTAGGGACCAAAGGGCGCAGGAGGCGGTGGGCAGGAGCAACGGGATGACCAAGATTTTGTTGCTCATGCAAAGCAATTGCTCCCCCTCTGTGCGCCAAATGTGTGCCGATTTGCTCAAGGTTTTCAGGGTCAATTCTAAGTCTTGCCTCTCCGGTTACGATACTAAGACCACTCATATCATGCCCTTTTGATCATTAAATTGTTCTCACCAATTTTTTTTTTTATGTTGTTTCGTTGTTTCTCTTTCTGTTCAAGAGATATGGAGAGGGAGATGAAAAAAGAAAAGGAAAAAAAGTTTGTAAATCAAAGGAAATTTTGTTAGTAAATACCAAATAGATGAATTCATTTGATTATACTTAAATTTTCAGTCTTGACAGATTCTTGAGTAATGGGTTTTTGTTAAATTAATCATCCACTATCCCATTATGGTCCTCTGTTTCTCTGTACAAAACCAGGGAAAAGCTGAGTTCATAATTGGTTTATGCTATTGCTTGTTCATTCATTGCAGCAAACAAAAAGACATTAATTTATATGAACAACCACCCAGTGATGGTAGTCATAACAAGTACTCCGGTAATAATGAATGACCAGTGCTGCTAAAGCTCAAATAGCCATAAAGAAGTATCAGTAGTTACAAACTCATTTCAAAAGTTCAAATTTTTTCATTCAATTGTGTTAGCCTGTAGTGAAATTGAAGCTTTTATTTGTTACAAAAAGAAAGAATGATAATGGGCGTGGACCGAACCCATGAGCTGGCTAGCATTTACAACGCAATGAGTTGTAGATTATTCTTACTGACACAAAATTAACCAATATTCCTAATTGGGTCACAAAGGAGCAATTTTTTTTATTTTAGATTATTTGAAATTTTATAGATTTATCGATTTATATTAATATCATTATTAATAATGTTTTGAAAGAGTCTAACAGGCAGAGCAGAAGAGTAAAGATTGCAACTTTGACAATAGAAGAAGATTTTGCCTCCCATTATCATTTAAAGATAAATTAAGGTGTCTAGTAAGACACAGAGGGACAAATTGCCGCAATTGCTGAAATGGGTTTGCTTTTCTGATTGTAATATATAATCTCCTGTCTGAATTGAAATTTGTAGGAAAAGGAACGAAAGGTATCGGGATCACAATCCAAAAAGAAAATGTGTTAAAAGTGAGAAGCATGGGTTTGACCACTATGCCCTATATCATATTTGGAAACTAGAAAGATTGGCCCCAGAGAATGCACCCTCTTTATAACTATAAATAAACAATTTGATTAATAATCTAAGCAATAGAGGAGAGTCACTAAAACCATGAGCTTGGTACAAGTTAATGGAGTAGCTTTATACATACAACAATTGTTCTTACACGCTAGTATATTTGTTTTGTATTTGGGTTTTAATTTTGGAAAAAGTTGAAACATGCATATCAAAAGTTGGAGGGGATGGTTCTCGAAGCACTTGAATGGTCCTTTTACCTGTTTTTTTAATCCCCTTTTGATGTTCTTATTTTTTATTTATTTTTTAAATGAAAACAAAGAACATTACATATATGTAAATGGGTAAAAAAATTTCAAAAAATTTCAAAAAAGTTTAAACCATCGATTTTAAGCATAACCTAACCAATAATTACTTCTAGATAGGGTTATACTTGAGCATTGGATCTTATGATGGTGGGTGACAATTACAAAGGGTAATAATCATATTTTATCTGAATTGGTGTTTGATGGGTTATTATAGTGCAAATTGATGGGTTTTTTTTTTAAAAAACAAAAAAGCAATTGATGGTTGTTTTTAGTGGAGGTGTCATTATTCCATGGGGTAGAATGTTGGGTGAAAATGAATACATCTCACGTGAGCTTTTGATTTAGATTGACGAGGAGAGGGGTTGATGATTGTTACACGCTTAATAAATGGCTTTAGTTTTGTTATTTCTTTGTTTGTTTGTTTTTTGTCATGTCTCTTTTAACCGAAAGAAAACTGGGATAGGAAGAAATCATCGAAATCACCTGGAGGATTTATGCTTTATGGAGTAATACAAATGAGTTCTTTCAATAGGTTGGTCCAAAATCTCCCTGCCTTTTTGAAAGAGGTAGGGTTAAAAATGACCCAACTATTGTGGGCTGTGCAGTCATTTAGCATCAGTATTGTATACACCACCATTTGATGATCCATCCATCCATCAATCAATCAATCAATCACAAGTTGCTTGTTATGATTGTTACTGTTTATTTAATTTTCTTTTAAAAAAAATGAAACTTGGTCCTCTTCCACTTATATCTGCTTTCCAATTTGGTAAGTTTTGGGAAGGGGGAGGGGAGAGAGAGAGAGAGAGAGAGAGACACTTATGTGGAATTAGGTGCTTAGAGTGAAAAGACTGGTTGTCTAATCTGTGAGTGGTATGAGCACAATGCAACAATTCTCTTTGCTTCTAATTCCCACCCAACTCTCATGCTTTGCTTCTAGTTTGACAACGACGAAAACAACATTGAGCTTACTTAGTACAAGTACTACCCTACTACCCACATGAAGTTTGTAGCATCTTTAGCTATTTTGTCTATTATTGAAAAGAAATGTCACCAGTTTATAATTGAACATTCTTTCTCTCTGTTTGATTTGTGGGGTCTTAATTGCAGGCACAACCTTTTTCTCCATCACTAAGAATTAGACAGCCCACGCCTGACACAATTCTATGAGCAAGCCCACTGGGCTTCTAATGATGGGTTTCTTTATTTACTGATTTCTTTTATGTTTGTTGTTTGTGGGCTTTCTTCAATTCTGTTTATTTCCCCCAATTCGTTGGTGTCTATGTATTCTTATGCATATATTTTTATCGAAATGATACATTTAAATGAACGATTTAATTATAATATAAATTTGTATTATCTATATAAAAATTTATTATATTATTTTAATTTATTTAAAATGAGAAAAATATTCACAGAATCGAACATAATGAACTTTTTCAATTTTTTTATTAACTCTCACGTAAACAAGTCTCACCGCTCCTCCGACAAAAGACCTCTAACAATAGTACATCTTTTTACTTATCAATGAAAATGTTTACACATATAAAATGAAAAATGCGTGTTTAAACTTTCCATATTCTGATATATTTTGTCGATCCATGTTTTTTTTAATTATTTTTTTGACTCCGTATTTTACGTTGACAAGATTTAGGTAGTCTGCACATGTTGATCATGAACTTAGTGACAAGACTTCACTTCCAGTGGTCATCGGCTACGAATTTCATATGGCTCCAAAGAATTACAACGCAAAAAGTCTGTAATTGACAATAATCACGTTTTTAGAGTCAACCAATGTCCACCGTCCTCTCACTTACATGTAAATAAAAGAATGCACTTTTGAAGTGGTAAAGCCTTGCATGGAATTATTACATGGCCAATAAAACCACTTTTGAGTCAACCACTTACCTTATTACTCCATAGAATAATATATAGTCTTATAAGACTATATAAGGTGCAGCTAAATCTAATTTTTTTATTTTTTAAATAATAATAATATTAAATTATTAAAAAATTAAAAAAATATTGTTACATCGATAGAATTATAATTTATTTTTAATCTTTCGAAAAAGTTAACAAATATTTTATTTGTGTTGACATGACACCTTTAATTTTGGTTTTTAAACTTACAGGTTTGGCTTCTGGATTGTTGGCATTCTTGATAGATTTTAGATATTAACAAATGTTTTTTATTGTTTTAAATTACTAAGTGGCGGATGAATTTATTATTTTTTTAAAAATTATATTTTTATTTAAAATTGAATAACTAAATGCACTTTCTTAAACAATTTTTTTTTTATAAAAAAATTATACACTTTCTTGTGGCAATCATGGCATGATGAAAACATGAACCAACGAGTGCCACGCCCACTAACATGAAAAATTTATAATAGAAAAAGGTCAATGATATATTTTGGAAGGTGGCGTGTATCTTTATGTAGGGACAATTTCAACCATTAGTGTCATGACACGTCGATATCACAATATGTAGGGTTGGATGGTACAACTGTACCCTTTCTTGACACGTCGTTATCCCCTTAAAAAGTTTATGCCACAAATAAAAGGTATTTGCTGCCTTTCAATCAAGTTATGTGATGGCTTAATCGTAAAATTCCTCCATAATTTAAGGTTAATAAATAGTTATTTTTTTATTTTTAAAAAAAATAATAATTTAACTCTTAATTTTGTTAATTTGGAACAATTCAATTTATTGATTTGTTTTTGATAAAAAAATTATTAAAAATACATAATATACTATTAACTTACCACATCAAGTCGTAAGGTAACCGAAAAATTTAATATATTTACAATATGACGTGACAAATTAATAAATATATTAAGTTTTTCAATAATTTTTTTGACTGAAATTTGGTTAGAATTTGAATAGAATCATATTAATTGGTTGAATTGCTTCAAATTAACAAAAAAAAATGAGTAAAATTATCTATTTTGAAAACTCAAAAGATAAATTACTATTTAACCACATTATTATTATTACAATTAAACCTAAATTATATGGAGGAAGGTCATATTCCTTGTTGGAAAAAAGGTGTTTGCTGCCTTTCAATTAAGTTTATTTTTTAATTTGAATTTCATCACTTTATCTTCTCAAATTTGTGTTGGATAAGAAAAGGTATCTGCTGCCATTCAATTAAGTTTATTTTTTTGTTGCTTTATAAAAAAGTAGGTTTATTTTTCATTTAAATTTCACCTTTTTTACATTCTAAATTAATAAATATATTAACTGTACTTTGATTAGAATTTGAATAGAATCATACTAATTGGTTGAATTACTCCAAATTGACAAAAAAATGAGTTAAATTATCTATTTTAAAAACTCAAAAGACAACTTGCTATTTAATCATAAACTTAAATTTTTTTTTACAATTAAACCTAAATTATATGGAGGAATGTCATATTCTTTTTTTTGGATAACGAACTTTTACAACCGCCTCCACAATCTTTGTCCTAGGATCTTGTGGAGGATGTAAATCGCAGGATGTGCAGTGTAGTGGCAGGACTCGAACCCGAAACCTCACAAAAAAATTATTATCTCGAAGGTCGAACTTACCACTGCGCCATATGTCTTGAGGGGTAGGAAGGTCATATTCTTTGTTGGAAAAAAGGTGTTTGCTGCCTTTCAATTAAGTTTATTTTTTAATTTGAATTTCATCATTTATCTTCTCAAATTTTTGTTGGATAAGAAAAGGTATCTACTGCCATTCAATTAAGCTTATTTTTTTGTTGCTTTATAAAAAAAATAGGTTTATTTTTCATTTAAATTTCACCCCTTTTATATTCTAAATTTTTGGCATGCTGACTTTTTATTAGAGTCAGCATCCACCTTCATCAGAATTTGTTAGTTGTAGCATCGTATTCTTTGTTGTCTTCAATATGAAATGGCTTAAACAAAATAATGCGTTGCTTAGGATTTCTTCTTGCTCGGCTTGTGGGTAAGAGTTCAAATTGTGTTAATGTAGCTTCCCTTCCAATTTTCTTGTATTAATTTTTGTATGTAACAAAAAAATAAAACAATTATCTCATTCTTGAATTTATGAATGAAAAATAATATATTTATTTTTATAAAATAAATTACGGTGCATCATAATATTAAGACACGAGTCATTGAAATTCATGCACTGCACAAAAAATATTAGTCGTCAGTCACTAAAACTTCCCTTGTTTATAAACGTATGACTATCAATTAAATTATATCGTGAATTAACTTATTTTTTCACTTGCATCAAAGTTCTGTAAAGTATTTTAGCTCGGGTATTTTTTTTCTCTTACATACTATTGTAGTAAGTGAAAACATGGATCTTTAAAGATGTGTTTAATAATGAAAAATGTATTGTTTTCTAATTTTTTTAATACTATATTAGAAAGAAATGTGTTGTTTTATAAATTATGTTAAGAGTATCTAAATTGTTAAAGAAATTTTTAAAAAAAATGAAAAACATTTTTTAATACTGGATGCATCCTATGGGCCCGTTTAACTATGAAAATTTTTCATCTCAACCATTTTTCTTAACACATTCTTTAATAATTTGGACATCTTTAACATAATTTAGAAAATAACATTTTTCTTTCCAATATAAGATTGAAAAAAAATTAGGAAACCATTTTTTTTCGTTTTTCAACTTTTCTAACATTATATTAGAAAGAAAAAAACTTAGGGTGCATTTGGTGAAAAATTTCAATCTCTATGATTCTTAACATTTTTTTTAACAATTTGAATATTCTTAATATAATTTGAAAAACAATATTTCTCTTTTCAATATAAATATTAGAAAAGTTTGGGAAAAAAAACAGTTTTCTAACTTTTTCAATATCATGTTGAATAGAGAAATGTTGTTTTTTTAATTTGTGTTAAAAATATTGAAATTACTGATGAAAGTGTTAAAAAAATAGATATTTAAAATTTTCACTACTAAAAACACCCTAAATATCTCTTAATGTTCCCATTTTTTTATTTGATCATGAAGAAAGTGGGTAGAATTAGCATTTAGACTACATTGCCAAAATATCTAGAACAAGTATAGGATGATAAGAATCTGATTTGTAAGTTAATTAGGTAGGCTAAATATATGGTCACATGCTCTGGTTGATCCTGGCTTTAATTACTTGACCATAATTTAAGTAATAGAGGATCTTCTTCATATCTCTAGGGCAGTCACTAATCATGTCCTAATCAGAATTTAATGCCTTAATTAAATGAGCCAATGCAATCTCCAGTTCTCTCTCCACCAAGTGACTAAATGCCAGTAGAGCAATATAAGAGAAGCTTGAAAAAGGGTTGTCAATGGGCCACACTTGAATATAAAGATGTGATATATGTAGGCAACCAAATGGCAGGAAGTGGAAGAATGTGCATTCCAAGGTCAAAACTGTAGAAACTTGCAAGCATGTGAGTGGGGTCAAGATTTTAATCAAAACATTGTACTCTCTAGTATTTTTGATTGGTATTAAACCATAGAGGTAGAGAGGCATTGGTGTGTTAATGAGTTCCATTCATCTTTCATGTTTCTTCTTATGCTTTGGATGGAAAGAAATCAATACGAGATTTTGTCGAGATACGTCCCTATCAAATAAATGCAAATCATAGCTTTACCATTTGATACGAATTCTTGAAAAATTATTATCCGAATGCTTGATCCATGGCTTGTTTAATAAGTTCGTGTGAATAATAATAAATAATAAACATTGGTATAAAGAAAAAAAATACAATCACTCAATATCAAATTATCAATAAATAAAACATGTATTTGAAATCTCTCGTAAAAAAATGTTAGTAATTAGGCATAATTGAGCCTATGTATATCTTTTTCAAAACATATCTTTGAAGATTACACCACACCAAGTAAAATCGTCACTAGAATTGCAAGACATATATAGCATATATAAAACTCTTTTGAAAAGTATTACAACGTAGATGAATCATTCTTTGTGTTTAGTGCGTTAACTCTTTTACTTTCATAAAGTTTTAATCATTGGAGTTCAAATATAACTTTTGAGAGCATTTAATGCCCATTTGTCTATTGTTGTCAGATTCAAAAAATAATATCGTTGGATTGCGTCGACGTCGACCTGCATTATTTCTTAAATATTTTTTGAACGTCTACATGAACTTATCTTTAGGTCGACGTGGACTGAACCCAAAACATAGACTTTATATCCAAACAAATCGACAAATATACGACTTTAGGTCGACGTGGGTTGAACCCAAAACATATAGACTTTGAATCCAAACAAGTCGACAAATATATGACTTTAAGTCGATGTTGTCTTCCAAAAGTTAACTTATGTTATGATGCTTGCTCTTGTCGACGCCTTTTTTTGATCAAGTCAACGAAACAATTCAGGTTGTCATACCCTTCACTTTAGGTCGACATCTTGAGACAAATGTTTAACTTCTTAGATTGTGGACTACTCGGGTCAACACCACTCAAGCTCGGATCGATGCAAACCTACTGTTCTTCTCTTTTCTTGATCATTCTTTGACCATTTGCGGTTCAAAGCATATAACGATGTGATTTTTTAAACTTACACATCAAACAAACATATTAAACACATAAAATGTGTTTTGTTATTATCAAAATCAAAATAATCAAGCTTTTATTGAGATCCTATCAGTAATAAAATAATAATAATTATAATAAAAGAAATAATAATCATAATTAATAATTATAACTGTTAATGCCGAAAATCTGCTGCTGAGCTGGAGATCTGAAATTTCAATGTCTGCGTTGAGAAAGAGAGATGAACAAAAGAGTCACCGGAGGAAAGGGGCTGAGGGTGGTGCCTCCGAGAACTCTCCGATGCCTTTGTTTGTGTAAAGTTTTGAGAAAATAGAGATGATTATGGTATTAATGATGATAGTGTTTTGGTAATGAACTTGAAATGTGTATATGGAAAAATGCGTATCTGAAATCCTGCTTTCCTTTTGAGGAGTTTTGTTACGTGTTTAAGGACGATGCAACCCCTGAAATCTTGCTTCCATTTTTACGTGTGAGAAGTTTGTGAGTGGTTATGGCTTCATCATTTGCTCGGCTACGTACCCATCTTTAATGCAGCCAAGCGTCATCAGGTCATTAAGGGGAGAGTTATCCACGTGTCATCAGGCTATTGGAGAGTAAGTTATCTACTACATCAATAATAACGGCAACAAAACTAATAATATGATAATAAATGATGTCAATGTTAATATTAATAATTCCATGATAAGCAATTACCTCCAGCCTCAAACTAACATTGAGCTTTCTGTCTATAAAATGGTTCCATTCAAAAGTTTGGTAACATGCATGTCCTAAAGTACAAACTGATGCAATCAAAATGTGCACTATAAGAGTACGCCTAACATGCTCTAAGCTATTGATCATGATCAGTTTTGGCTTGGAGAGGTGCCAATCTTTTGCAGAACCAAAGGTTTAGCATGATGTATGTCTATATTCTTGATTAATGAATTTTCATATTTCAATAAAAAAAAAGAATTTTGCAATTTAATTAACCACGTGAAATTACAAGCAATAACTACCTCAAAGCATTGCACACTATTCTTACTTAATAATAATAAGGAGACTTCATGAATTCTTATCAAGGTCTTGAAAAAAATAAAAGAAAATCAAAATCAAAAGAGAAATAGAAAAGAAAGGTTAAATGAAAAACAAAAGAAGTAAATTTTCTTTTCTTTCACAGTGATATGAAAGCAAAACTAGGGAGAAAAAGAACATGCTTTAATAATTCAAAAAAAAAGTTTCTTTCCCCTTATAGTGAAGTACGAGTCACTAGTAAATACAACATAATAAGCAAAAACAAAAAAAAACAAAGAAGGAATCTAAGCAAATAAAAGTAAACATGCAAGTCCATTGAAACACACCTGCAGTGGGTTGGAGTGCAATATGCCATAAAAGATGGGTATCTAGTCACTAATTAAGCAAATGGGGGATTATAATAATCAGCGTGCTACTTTTGGCTTTAAATGAGAGGAAATCAAGAGAAGATCGAGCGGAGATATGCCCTTAACAACTAGGGACCAAATGGTGCATAGGTGGCTAATTGGCTTAATTACACAGCTTAAAAAGTTCCTTGATTCTTTTTTTATATAAACATCTACTTTGACCAAACATGCCTTTGTTGTCTTCTCTCTCTCTCATTCAAATATATGTCAAAGCATTACCACACTTGCCATTTGCTCTTTTCTTGTAATGATAAGGTCTGCTCAAACTCAAAAGAGACTCGGCCATTTTTTATTTGAGGTTGGTTTTCTCCTACTTCTCTTCAAATCATGATCTCATTTCTTATCTAGTTCGGCTTATAATTCATGTGAACATGGGTTTTTTATGATTACCATTTTACCATTTTGTTAGAAATAAAGTTTTAATTGGTGGATTAATTCCTACACAGAATCACATGATTAGTACAATTATATGATGAATTGCGTTTTGGGTCTCTGTTTTGCTTTATTCTAGTCTCGTTGTGTGTAAAAATAGTAAACATATGTCACTAAACAGTAGTATTGCATAACCCCATGATTATTGATCCCTTTCCCTCTGGTGTTTGTTCGCCAAGAAAAAAGGGAAAAGCTAGAATCACGTGACAAATGGAAGAAAAAAATCTTTTAATTTCTAAAAGATTCATATTTTACATATATATCGTTTTCTTTTGATTTTAGTGCTAGAGGGGCAATATTGCAAAAGTAAAACGACATGTGAAAGAAAGAAAACCTCGATATATTGTTGGTGATGCCAACACCTAAAATGATAATTGAGAAGTAGGGCCAATCCTTGGTCTCTGATTGATAAAGATGGCCTTTTTCTTCTTTATGCCGAAAAAACTTTTCTTTTTAACATCATTATACGAAGGGAAGCATTGCACCCAACAGCATTAAAATGTAAGTCACTCATTCTCTAGGCACATATTAAGCCACATTAGCCATAACAATCCACAGTTCCCTCTTTTGTTCTTTCGAGAAACGGACAGTGTGATACCATCATCACACTCCTCCATTTCATCATCTGAGATTTCTTCGGCAGTCTCTTCAGAATCCATAGCCTCCCCTTGGGGGCCCATGATTTTGGTTCAGAAGGGTGTCTCTAAAAGATCTTTTCTCTTCAACCCTTGGAGAGTTTACCGAGTTTTCCGTCGGGTAAGACAGGAACGATTGACAGTGGAGCCATCTCGTCCATTTCCTGGTCTGGTGGTGCATCTTCTCCTCCCTTCTTATGGCCTTGCTTCTTCTTTTTCTTGCTTCTCTCCGGATGGTCTCGCTCTTCTGAAGAGAGATTTCCACTTGGTTTTTGATCATTTTGGTGTAAAACCACCGTTTATGAATGCTGCATATAATATATATTATACTAGTACTAGTTTATTATAATGTACAAAACATAATTTAGTACTGGCAAAATAAATTACACGTGTGGTGTATTATTAGATCTCAAAATTAAGCCCAGTTAGGGTTCATGTGGATCATATATAATATATTGGACAGATAAAACTGATGCTTGTACCAGGCAGGGACAGATAATATATATCATTCTTTTCGTTTTAGATTAATAAAACTTTAATATAATTAATTAATCCCATAAAAAATACAATTAATTAATCATCATACAAAAGTTAGTAATAATATATTATATCAGGGCATAAAACTATCATATTCAATTATTATTCATACGCTATGTATGGATGTGTTTGCTTTGTGTGGTGCAAGAATCTAAACTGAATAGGAAAATGCCACTATCCTTGAGAAACCTTTTTTCTTTTTTGTTTAGCATTAATTAGTGTTAGTGGGGGGGTTTAAAGAATGCATCTTGTGGCTTATTTGTCACATCATGCATAAAAACTAAGAAAGAAGCTTATTGGATCAAGCTCCAAATGATGTACAACATCATATATAAAGGTCGTTTTGAGGCCCTAATAAACTCAACTTTTATGCTGCATAAAATTATTGAGTATGGCATTTTCATATGCTAATATGGTTTTGTGATATTAGGGTTTTTATTGTCGTTCGTGATTCACGATAATCATGATTGAATGCATATAAACACTGTTGGTAAGCATCATTAATTATAATTAACGTAATTATCAGTATGAATTTTATCATGCGATACACGCATGTAATTAAATACGTGTGAATACAATATGTGCATCACACCATGCAATTGTCACGGCTTGTGGTTGTGCGCATCTCAGATGTGTATCATATACGCAACATAACACAACACAGCAGTAGATTGGATCCGGACATATTACAGATGTTTTATATATAAGTGTAAAATTGGCTCCAATTGGCACGAGAAGAGTATTCTTTGGAGATATTGTTTCGATTTTTGACTGAATATTTGAAATTATTCACTTTGTAATTAGTTAGCATGATCTTAGGAGTTTGTTAATATTTGAAATTATTTACCTTGTAATTAGATAGTCTAATCTTTGGAATTTGTTCAGTTCTTCAGTTCAACACAACAAGCTAGTTGAAAAATAAACACCTTAGAGAGCTTTCGTAGCATTCTTCAGTTCTCTCTTTAATTAGTGTTGCAGATTAATTTTACCATATGCAAATAACATTTTCATTAATTTTTTATGAAGCATAAGGTGATGTTTATTGAGGTCCCAAAGTCATATTTGTCATAAAAAAAACAAAATCCAACTAATTCGAGAAGGATGAAAATGAAAGAAAAAAAAAACAAAAATGAGAATACAGTGAGGTGGGAGTGAGACCTGTGCACACAAAATGAACAAGTCAATCGACGGTTGAAAATGGAGGAAGGGTGTAGTAGTTGCAAGCATATGGCCACAGATAGTGACACTTGTTTTTGGAAGCTTCCACCTGATTTGAGATCTGCCTTCTCTCCTGATGGACCACCATCCATCTTATCATCTCTCTCTCGTTTTCATCTAATCTTTCCGTACAACACCCGTATCTCTCCTACCTCACCACTGCCCGTACAATCGACAACAGAGGAGGTCATACTCTGTTTTGATTTTAATGGACAAAAAATAAGATAAAAACCAGAAATGGGATTTGTTTGCGTTTCTGATGATTTTTCCAGAGGGATCACGTGACTTTCTTGTTTTGGTATCAAAATTCTCCCTCTCAACAAATTCACCCAAAAAATGACAAAAAACCATTAGAGTACAAGCTGAAACTGATTTCCTTTTCTTTGCAAATGGGATAGGATACGGGGGATTCGGTGAAAAACTGATAGCTCTTGATGAGAGAAAATGGAAACACAGAAAAAAGGATATTTCTCTTTCAATGACTTTTAATGTCAAAAAGCCAAGCTAAGCTTACACAATAGTGATAAAAGAAAATAACAGAGAGAAAGAGAGAAAATATTTGCAGTATATCCAAGTGTTCTTCATGCGTGTGCTCCTCTTCTCTTTAAATTTGTTTTATTGAGTCCAAAATCTAGAATCCAAAGCGAAATCACTTTCCTTTCTCTCTCTTTCATTTCCCTCATTGGATTATCTCAAGAACCCCAAAACCAGGAAATCTGTTTTTAAGAAAAACAAAAAACAAATATAAACCCAGAACCGAAAAATCAAGACAGAGCTAGAAAGCTATAGCATTACAAAAGTCGTCAGTCTATCTGGTTTATCTTTAATGGTGGCACAAAACAGAACACTACTACACTGAAACACAAAGCCCGAGAATTTACACCCATAGAGAGAGGGAGAAAGAGATCGGTGTTGTTGTTTTGTTGTGAAAAGGAAACCCTACATACGTTCTCTAGGAAGAGAGGTTCTTACAGCGCTCTCTCTAGACCATTCTTTTTGGTTCTCGTTCTCTTTAATGAGATACTAGCTGTTGTTGCGCCTATTACTACTAGTTGTATTGCAAAGCCTGTTAGTCTGTGTAGTTCATTTTCTTCTTTATTATGTTGTTGCAATTTGCCATATAATGCTTTTTAGAAACTCACAAAACAAAAGGCTAAATTTCATCGAACAACCAACAGTACAGGGATTAAATGTACATTATTATCATTATTCTCACTTTATTTCCTTTTTCTTTTTTCCTTTTTATCTTTAATCGTCTATTATTGAGACCAATATTCCATCCATTATCGGGACCAATATACGGCCTTAATAATTGCTTTTTTTACTACAATTTCTTTTTCGTCACTACTTAATGCTAGATTGTCAGGTTTGTAATTTGAATTTTCAGTTTAATCTTTGATTTATTTTCAGTTTAAACTCAATCGGTTTCTTGTAATTTACCTAGTTCTATAATTTAATTCGATCAGATAATTTTCAATTTTTTTTTGCTTCAATATTCAAATTTCTTCAATTGGGTGCCATAAAATTTGATTAGTTTACCTAATATCTTCATTAGATTTCTTAAGAATCCAGGTCTTCATTTGACTTTCTCAAATTTAGTCATTGGGTAATTGCTTAAATTCATACTTAAATAATTATAGTATGTACTCCGTAATTTTTTCATCTGCGTTTTTCTCAACTTCCTCGTTCGGGTTTTCAATGATTCTTGGGCATAATTGGTGTGTTTTATGCTAAGAATGATATATTAACTTGCTTTACCTTTTATGTGCTACAGAGATCGGGGGATTATCATTTATCATCATCATTATTACTACTTCAAAGAGGGGGGAGAGAGAGTAGCATAGTGTTGTTAGTTGCAGAAAAGCACAACAGTAACTTCTTGATTCCCGGGCCGCGCCGCTCGTGTTTGTCGCTCGTGCGCTTCAAATTCCAGATCTCGAGGCTTAATCCTCTCTGTAATTTGCACATTTTTTTTTCAGATATTCAATTGATTGATTGTTTGGTTGGCTCATTTTTGATGATTTTGTATTGACACTCTTTTTTAAGCCCCTTTACCTTTCCTTTCTCCGCCATTTTCTCCTTATATAATACACTTGTCCACCTTTGGATTGCACTGGGTTTGATACATAGCACTTGAAGAGTTTCTGGGTTTGATGGGCTTGTTCTGTGTCTGCTCAAAGCTGTGAAAATTGACCACTGAGGTGTTGGACAAGCCACAATCATAGGAAGGGTCGGTGATAAATTTGAATTTGTGTTATTGCTTTGCATGGAAACAAAGGTATAAGTCTTCTTCTCGAATATTGAAGCTTTGGTCTCTGGTCCTTTTGTATTTGAATATTGTATCATTTCCTGTTGTGTTATTTATTATTATTATTTTTTAATGTTTTAAGCGTTGGTATTCATTTACATTGGAGGTTTTAGAACATGCTAAGTAGGGTTGTTATTGGTGGTCTTGGGGGTTAGAAGTTGGTTCCTAGTACTTAACCATGTTTGTGAATTTTATATTCAGTTGATTTACTAGCTGTGAATTCTATTGTTTTACACAGTTTGCGAGCAAAACTCGGTCCGTGAATTGGGGATACTTGGTGGATATATAATGGTGTTTTAAGTTGTACTTGTTTGATTGCATAGAGAAAGTCGTAAGAAAGTGGTTTTGGATGTGGAATATTGGTCATAAGTACAAGACATGCTGAGCTCTGATGAGGGTGAAGATGATCTGTTCTTTGATTCGTCCGATTATTTATCTGTTGAAGAGTCAAATGTAGCAAAGAAAGAGTTAGAGTTTGGGAAATTAGATTACGAAATTTGGTTTAACCAACTGCGAAGTGTTGAGGAAAGACGTGAAAGTTTTCTACAGAGGATGGGTCTTGCTGATGTTGCTCCTAAAAATAAGATTAATAAATCATCACAGGTGATGGGCTTAGAGAGGATTAGAGAATGCAGCGGAGCTATTTCTGGTTCTTTTGCTTCTTCCGTTAATGGGGCAGAAGAAAATTTGGTTTTCTGTGGAAGGGAACTGAATTGTGAAGCCAATACTGTGGTCGATGATGAGTTGAATCAATACAAGATGAATCAACAGGACATAACTTTTAAAAGTGAGAATACTCAACTTTCACACTCTGCCCAAGAATGTGAGCAAAGTGAAGCTCAAGCTCATCCAGAGGAATGCAAGAATGCTAATAAGAAGAAAATGAAGAGTTGGTGGAACCGCTTTGTAGGCACAAAGGAAAGGAAAGGAAGAAACTGTGGCTTCGAGGTATCAAAACCAAATCCGAAAATGAGGAGAATAAAGGTGCAGCAGAACGAGAAGAGGTGCTTGGAGTTCACAGCACTCTATATTGGACAAGAAATTCAAGCTCACAGGGGCTTCATTTCAACAATGAAATTCAGCCCGGATGGCCAGTACTTGGCAAGTGCTGGTGAAGGTGGTGTTGTACGTATTTGGCTTGTTACATCAACAGATGCCCCTTGCCAATCTTTCATTGATGAAGGGGACTTCGGTAACCATATGAATGATGGGAAATCCGGTTTTGGTGGGAAGAAGTCAAGCCAAGCATCAGTTTTCATTCCTGAGAAGGTTTTTCATATTGAAGAGACACCACTACAAGAATTTCATGGTCATACTAGTGATGTTTTAGACCTGGCTTGGTCAAACTCCAATGTGAGTCAACTCTGCAGAGACTAAAGTTGATTTTATCTAATTTGTTTTGCATTTAGACCTTTTCTGTTGAGTTAGTTGATGTAATGCTACATTGGATTTTCATTTTTGGTTGCAGCTTCTTCTTTCGTCTTCCATGGATAAAACAGTTCATCTGTGGCAAGTGGGCTGCGATCAATGTCTAAATGTTTTCCATCATAATAATTATGGTAATTCTTTTATCCCTGTGTTATGTGATTTTAATTATACCATTGAATATACTTTGTGATGCCGTGTTCAGAAACGTAACAGTGGTTCTTATTTGAATTGAAACAGTGACATGCATTCAGTTTAATCCTGTTAATGACAATTACTTCATCAGCGGTTCTATAGATGGAAAAGCTCGGATTTGGGGTGTGTCTGAGAAGCGGGTTGTCAATTGGGCTGATGCACGGGATGTGATATCTGCTATATGCTACCAGCACGATGGGAAAGTATGGTTCTAAGTACTTGATCTATGAATTTAGATTTCACTGCTAACTAAAATAATTATATCTCATGATGTTAATCATCTTCTGGTTTTAATGAAAGCAGGGGTTTGTAGTTGGTTCAATTACAGGCACTTGCCGCTTCTATGAAGCATCAGGTACACAACTCTTTTGATGCTGCAGAAAGTTTATCATAAATGTTTAATCCAGCTGGGATTCTAATCCTTTTTACTGGAGTTTTTAAGTTAGTTTTCTGCTGTACAGGCAATGATGTTCAGCTGGAGGCACACATACATATTCAGGGTAGGAAGAAAACCTCTAGCAACAAAATTACTGGCATTCAGGTTTCTGTACTTCGAAGCTCTTTCTAATAGAAGTATAAATGATTACAACAACACTATCGTTATTAACATATGGTGTCATCGCAACTTGCAGTTTTGCTCAGAAAAGTCTCAAAGAGTTATGATAACTTCAGATGATTCCAAACTGCGTATATTTGATGGAGTTGATATTGTTCACAAATTTAAAGGTACAGAGTCTTAATGCATCTGTTTCTCAGGGATTGTTACTTGTATCTTAACCAAGTCATCTTTCAATTTATCTTACAGATAATTATCTGCATAAGATCACAATAAAATCTTTCTTCCAAAAGGAAAATTTGTTACTTTGTAGGAACTTATGATTGATAGAATTTTAGATAGAAGCACCCTTGAAAATTACGTCAAATTGGCCTTTCCCCTTCACAAGATATCAGGACTTGGGGTGCCTTAGTACCTGATGTTCTCACCTAAAGGCCAGCTCTAATCATATTTCAAATTCAACTTATGAAGTTTTAATTTAGTTTAAGATATGTGGTAAAACCATTTCATTAAACTTAAGTCTGTAAAATATTCATTAGGGAGGACCTCCATAGGATTCGTTTGATATAGGTACTGAGATCATTTTTTTGAATTTGACCATCTCAAACTTTAATTCATGGAGACAAAAAAGGGGTCCGGCCCCTCTGTAGGATTCCCTTCACTTTATAAAATGTAAAGTTGTAGCCTTATCTTGAACTTTTATACGCATATTTCTCGAGTAATTCAGACTGGTTGTATATCTCATTTACGAGCATACATCCTGCATATATACTGCATCTAACTGCTGATGCTTTGAGAATAATTTAGTCTTCCTAGTAGATTTTACTGCACTTTTCTATCTGCCTTTACAGCTGTATATCTTTAGCATTTACCTTAAGGCATGGAGTTTTAGTTCTTGGTCTTCTCAGACATATAAAATATTCATTTTGCACATACAGTGAATCTATTCTTATTTAGATAAGCTTTAGGGTTTCAATATTGTCTTGATCTATGCCATGTTCTTGAAGTTGATCAAATTAGTGCATTTGTTTTGGTTTATTGGATAATTATTGTATATTGGGTTGATATGGTGCATTCTTTCTAAATTAATAATCCTTATTGAATATTGCAGGTCTACCCAAGTCAGGGAGTCAAATGTCAGCTTCATTTACTTCATCTGGGAAACATATTATCTCGGTTGGAGAGGACTGTCGGGTTTATGCCTGGAACTACGATGGCTTGTATGTACCGTCATCAAAACACATAAAATCTATGCATTCTTGTGAGCATTTTTTCTCTGAAGGTGTGTCCGTTGCAGTCCCTTGGTCAGGCATGGCAACAGGGAGGAGGGGATTAGGTGGCAGTAGTCTTCAGTCTTGCACACAAACACAGGAACGCAGAGAGTCAGAACGTTTCTCTCTTAGTAGTTGGTTCTCCCTGGATGGCCCATGCAGGGGCTCTGCAACATGGCCTGAGGAGAAACTTCCTTCGTGGGATTTGACAATTGCGGAAGATGAATATTATGAAGGTTCTGAATGTCAGAACGATCAGTGCTACAATAACCCCCCTGACTGCACTGCTCTGTCAGAAACGTGGGGGCTTGTGATTGTGACCGCTGGTTGGGATGGAACAATCAGGACGTTCCACAACTATGGATTGCCTGTCAGGCTCTAGGAGATTGTGTGGATCACAGTGTTTAACCAGTTGCTGAGCCATGCTGCCTTTCACTTCTCATGTCGTATGCCAACTGAATCATAAGTAGACATGGTATGAGACTTTACAAGGTTGTAGATATGCCCATGTTAAGATCTTGATATTCAACCCATTAGGTCAAGTTTGTAGGTTTCTTTTCTGGATTTTGTCGATGTCATCAGGCTCATTTTCATGCTCAGTGGAGGTAGGCTATACAGATTATTCATCCATTTACTTGTTTTGTGAATATTACTGAAGAAGCTAAATGACAACACAAAGATGAAATACAATTACTAATTTATTTTCTTTCCAAGTCTCTGTTTCCATCGTTGACAGAGTTGTCTTACATTCAATTCCATTATATTATATTTGTTGTGAAAATGAAATATAAAGTGTATTAGCTGGTACCTGTAGTCGGTTTTGGGGTTGAGTTAATACCTTATTTGCTTTATTTATTATTTGATATGCTGGGTGACACTGATTTCTCCTTTGAAAAGAATTTACACTTGGGTGTTTGGGTCTACAAGACGCATAGCATTACATTTTGTTCTTCTTACAGTTATTTGCATCGTGTGTGTGGATTGCAATATGAGATTCTAATATAATTGAGAATGAGGATGAATAGAGAGAAGGAGATTGATAGAGTGATGAGATCGAGAGACTAGAGACTGAGATGGAGCGTGTTAGGCGGAGACATTGTGAGGTTTTAGTAGAGATGAGATGAATAAGGCGGATTGCTAGTAGAGATGCTCCTAGCTACAATTGATTAGATTGAATGTGAATTGGTATTTCTTTGCCAACTTAAGAGTTATCTGAATACAATTGCTTGGACTTGTTATTATTAGGGGTTCCTTCTTATGCAAAGTAAGAAATTTGGATTTTCATGATGAATGGTATAGATCAATCTATATGGGCACATCAGTATGTTTTCAGATGAGAGGATAGATTTCCTAGCACTAATTGAAAAAAGAAAAAGAAATTACCAAACAATAACAAATCTGAAGTAACAATAGAAGATGGAGGCTGAGACAGCTGAGACCAAAACACAGAAGAAGAAAAAAAAATTAACAATGAGTTGATTTTATGTTAAATGTCATATGAGCACAAAGAAAATTTTTAACCTTCAATTTTATATTAGATAGTTTGTCACTTCATCTTATATTAACTTATGGTAAGAAATAATTTTAAGATATAAAAAAATATGTTAGATGACATCATCCATATTGTACCGTTCTGTCAAAGGGTGCAGTGCAGTACACCAAAGTGAAAGGGATTATTTCTAAACTTATTCACCATAGCTTGATTGAATAATGCTATGATAAATAAGTCTTCTAACCATCATAAAAATTACTGTATATTATAAATAAAAATTAAATCAAACAATTTTTAAAATGATTTTTAAAAGAAATCAAAAACTGATTTTTATTTTAATAAATTGATATTTGTGTAAGAAAAATTATTTTCACACTTATTTTATCAAACATAAAATAATTTTTAATTTTGTAATTATTTTATTAAAAACAGTTTAAAAAACCATTTTGACTGTTCTTAAACCAAAAGCTCAAATGGTATCTTACTATAAAAAAAAATATGTTGTTTTTAAAAAATAAGCAAAATATAAATAATATTGTAACCCATGAAAGATCCGATGGATCTTTTAACGAAAAAAGAAAAGGAAAAACAAAGGGTTGTACCGGTGGACCGCTTTGTTACCATAACCTGTGTCGTTTTAACCTTATCAATTTATTTTTATCCATTTTTGAAGCGTGTTTACGGCGGGTGCCCGAATGTTCGTTTTGCTAATCTGGCATGCAGTAGCATGTGCACCCCAAATAAACGAGAACGTCGCTTCAAAATCGTCTGAAAAGACTTCTCCATCCTTATTTTCAATGAATTTTACCTTTGTAGACTTTGTTTTACGGGTTTTTTCTCTCACCTCTTACAAGAAGCGGTGCCATTGACATAAGACTGTCACCCAATTGCACCTATAACAACCAATTCCCTCGGCTTTCTCGCCTCTCATACGCATTCAGAGCAGTTTTCCCTCTCTTTCTCTCTATAAACGTCTCCATTTTTTTTTCTTCCAGTTTCCACTCACCATTCTTGTTTGGATTTCAAAAAAATTTACACTTGCAGTTCTTTATCCAAGAAATTGTGACATTAATCTCAACGTTCTTCGCTGTTTTTCCTCTCTTCTTGGCTTCTTGCTTAGCCATTATGCTGTAGTGGTTAGGCGTCTAATGGCGAAACTTCTTGGTGTAAAAAGAACTATTAAATCGTATTTTTAATCTCTCTCTCTGTTGTGGCGCTTAGCTGAGAATCTTATTTAGAGAACTCAAATACGGTTGTGTTTTGGTTGATGAGATTTGGCTTTTTGTCTCAGGCTGGTGAATCCCCGTCGTTGCGATGGTATACTTTACAATGCAACCAACAAGCGCGCGAGCGCGCGCGCACGTATATATATTTTGTTGTGTGGAATTTATTATTTTAATGTGAGTTTGTAACTGTACAATTTATTTTGGTATGAAATTGATTATGTTTTTACGAAGTTCAATTAGGCTTCTCTTTCGCTGTATTGTGGCTTTGATTATTAGACTATGCTTCAATGGTAATAATTTTAACTCTGATAAAGAGTGCATCATATCTTGATCTGCTTCTTGATGTTTTTCTTCCTCTTGTTTTTACAGGTGTTAAATCTTATTCTAGGGGCTGAGAATTATAGTTAAAATTAAGGAGATCAAGACAGTGGTAAAACAAAAATTGAAAAGTTTTGACATTAATATTGTATGTCTTGTAAGATTTGTAGCTCATTTTAGGAGCATATTATGTTTCTTCTTTTTCTTGATGTTTTTCTTGCTCTTGTTTTTATAGGTGTTAATCTTATACTAGGGGGCTGAGAATTATAGTTAAAATTAAGGAGATCAAGAGAGTGGTAAAACAAAAATTGAAAAGTTTTGACATTAATATGTACGTGTCTTGTGATATTTGTAGCTCATTTTAGAAGCAAATTATGCTGCATGTACTTTTCACTTTAGCTTGTTATACCCGTGTCGGACCCTCGACACTCTAAATTAAAAGAAAATTTACGAAAAATATTAAAAATAAACGAGCCAAATGAGTGGTAAAACAAAAATTGAAAAGTTTTGACATTAATATGTACGTGTCTTGTGAGATTTGTAGCTCATTTTAGGAGCAAATTATGTTACATGTACTTTTCACTTTAGCCTGTCATACCCATGTCGGATCCTCGACACTCCAAATTAAAAGAAAATTTAATAAAAATATTAAAAATAGACGAGTTTGACACTCGGATACGTACTCATATCCGACGCTCATAGACGTGTCCAACGCTCTAGATAGCAGTGTCGAATCTTCATCTTGTTCACAAAATCGAGATTTCGATTCACGATTCGATTCTTGATTTGACAATTATGTTTACAATAGTCGATAGATATTTTATGGCTTTCTTGAGGAGTACTAGCACATGTTTGTGCTCAGAATGAGTTTGATCTATTTGTGTTTGGTTGGATCTGTTTTGGTTGTATGACTGGAATGGATGGACTAGTGTTTAGCTCCAATTTTAAAAGATTTATAGTAATGTGCTAATATCATCATATATAGCTTAAAGAAGCAAGCATACATCATAAACTAAAACTCTGGGTACAAATCACACTTGTTCTTGCTGATCTTCTCATAATAATCACGAGTTAATGCACATTATAACATCTATTTAAAGAATCATATATCGAAAGTGCACCTAGAAAAAGTGAACGCATTACTCGAGTTGCTGATGTTAAATTGAACAGGATGAAGATGCGGAGGCAAAGCAGTTTTGCTATAGTAAAGACGCGGGTTCATATGGACAGGTTACCTGAAGCAAAGCAGGCCCCAAATGAGGAAGTGAAGAAGATATCCTCCAGTCACCAAAGCCTTGGAAATCAAGAGCTAAGAAAGCAGAAGGGGAGGTTGATCCTTGAAGATGGGAACAATTCTGAGGAAGAGCATGAACCAATTGAACAGAAAGCTTCTCAGTTAGCTCTAGCTGTCTTCGAAGGTCCGTCAAATGTATCAAGTGCTCTGCCAGTTTTAGAAGCCGAAGATAATTATCATGCTCGACCAATAATTGATCCAATTTGGAGGTAGGATTCTTCTCTTTGGTTGTTTATTGCGGAGCTCATCAGCCTTTCCGCCCCATAACCTTCTGGGCCTTGTTGGTTACAATGGCCTATGTCAAACCATTACTTTTTTTTTAATGTTTTATCCCTAAGAATGACCATTTTAGTACAGGAAAATTTGTATTTTATTTATTATTCTATCTTACATAAGAGTAAATTTTGTTAAATTCTTAAAAAAAAAATTTAATTGATTTGGAAAAAGTGGATTCATATTTTGTAGTTGTTTGTTTGAGTAGTAGTAATTTTCTATTAAATTATTGTTGGTACAAGTAGTAATAATCTATTATGATATTGTTTTTTTTAATAATATTAAAAAAATATCATCTATGTAAAGAGAACATAGAGAAAGATAGATACCCTTATAATTTCAATATATTTTGTAAATAAAAAAAGTTACTATTAGAATTAAAACGAGATTTTTTTGGGTTGTGAAATTGTTAGAATAATAATTTTATTTTTATTAAAATTATTGGTTAGAATTAATAAAGTTGTAAATTTATCGATGACGCAAACAAAAACATTATCGAATAGATTTTAAAAGTTAAATCCTAGCAAGTATCAAACAACTCTAAAGATAAAACTTCTGTTGGAACTTTGTGGCCCACTTATCGAGCAAAGCTGGCCCAAAAGCAAGCGATACAGCAAGTTCACTGCCACCATCTTTGGATGTTCAAATCTTGCCAAGGTCTGATGTATGGCCGCGGAACTTTCAGATATCACCACCAAATGATGATAGTATTGCGCTTTATATCTTTCCGGAGTATGAAAGGTTGCTACCAGCATCCCTTTTGTGTTTTTAATGGCTTTTGCTTTTTCTTTGGTCATGTTTACTGGATTTGCTTTCTTTCACTGATTTATTCATTTTATATGCTCTTACAGTGATGAAAAGGTTTTTGATAGCCTGATGGATGACATAATTGACCACAACCTTTCTCTTAAGGCAGTGATAAAGAATGTTGGAACTCTTGTTTTTTACTTGCCAACTGAGCATCGGAGTAAGCTAGATGGCTTCTTGTGGTTCAGACCTTTTGTGTCTTTTACAATTGAATAGAGAATAATTTTGTTTGTTGATCACATTTTATGATTTTTTGATGGATTTGATTTGCAGGATTCTGTAACAAGTATTATCTGTGGGGTGTGTTCAAGTCACCTGGTGTGCAACAATTTCTAAACAGAGCAAATGATGTTGGAATTCAAGAGGAGAGGGACCTTGTTATGACCGGAAGCAGTGGGAGTCTGCGTAGTCCTAGCCATGGTAATTATGCATCCAACCCAAGATTTGATGCTGGGTCTTATTTGATCGAGTGTGTTGAGAGCTAAATTATACTAGGGTCTTCTTTGCTTTTGTATTCATAACCGTTCAGCTTGTAACTTTTAAAACCCAATACCAAGTGTAACTTCTGCTTGGGCTTGTCCCGTCATGGGCTTGCATCAATCAGCAAGGCCCAGCTCTTATTTAAGCCATTTGATCAGTTCTAGCTTATCATCCAGTGATCTCATGAAACTCTGTTGTTGATGCTTCTTTGGAATCAGCTTGATCTTGTTATCCAACAAGTACTCGAATTTAGTCACGATCAAATTGTTCTAATCTTCTGGTAATTTGCAAACATATGAAAGCAGCGTGAATTTGATCGATGAAAGACTAGCTGCCAAAGGGACATTTTCTGTTCCCTTTGGCTTTTATTTTGGCACGATATATTATTTTCCTATCATATTTTAAAAAATGTCATTTTCTCAACAAAAAAAAAAAATGACGTTACCTGTGTAAGCCCCACAAAGGCACAAAGAATTAGAGAAAGAAAATACTCCATGTACTCCAAAAGAAAACACCCTTATCCTCTGGGGAAAGAATAGAGAGAACCATTGAGCATACCAAAACCAATATTCTTTTGGCGGCAGCAATTTGAAAAAGGTTCTTTTGATAATAAGGTTTCAGTTTTTTTTCAGTTACTAATGGCAATCTCCGCTTCCTTCTTGCCCATTATCCCTCTCAGTCACATCTCTTCTTCATCTTCTTCATTTTCATTACCATCTTGGGTTCCTTTTAAGTCCCATCAACACAGTTTGGTGATGGGTCGTAACAGCTTAAATGGACGTCTGGTGATCAACTGCTCTTCCTCCTTTTCATCTCCTGATGTGGGTTCCAACTCAGACCCAATGAATTTGAGGTATGAATCCATCCCTTAGCTTTAAAGAGAATTATGTGTATTCGGTGCTTGTGAAAATGTCTGTGTGGCATGGTAGGCTTGGTAGCAATCCTCTTAGGCTTTGATATTGATATTGGTTATGGTTTTTGAGTGAGCTTTGTAGTGGGTCTTCTTGAAATTGGTTGAAATGTTGATCTTATGCTGTTTCTATGCATTTGAATTTTTCATTTCAGTAATTTGTGAAACTTCTGAATATGCATATATTTGGGTATTCATTACAAAGGTTTAGGGAAACATGGAGATGATTTTGTTGAATATGGAGATTTGACTGTCTGTGGAGTGATATATTTGTTGGTCTTGTATTATTGGCCCTTGGTTCTGGATTTTGGTGATTTTATGTATTGCAGAATGATATGATGAACAGGTGATGGATATAGTAAAAGAAGGAAATCAAGCAGTTGAAGACCTGGAGTGACTGTGGTTGGAAGAACATATTAAGAGGAAGTTGAATCCTAGTGTCTTTATTTTACTGTAAATTTTGTTTTTCTTTGGCTGGGGAAAATAGAGCAAGAATACTTTATTAAAGTGATTAAATAATAAATGAGGACTCTGGATGTGGTTAATGTGACCGAGCACATGAGAAATTTATGTGCCACAATCATTTTCAACCATTGATGGTGGAGAGAGAAAGAATTTATTGTTTTCTCTCCCCATCAATGGTTGAAAATCCTTGTTGCACATAAATTTTTTTTTTACCCGGAATTTCTAAGAATTTCTTGGTTAATGGAGGAATTTTTAGGAATTCCGGGCACATAAGTAGGAAATTGACAAGCATTGTTGCTTATGAGAAAGTGAACTTATGATAGCCGCTCTCGAAAAGAAAAATTCTTATTAGCATCCCAGATCATTTAGGGAAAAAGGTGAGATTAAGAATTAAAAATAATTGTGGAGGAATTATTCCGTATGATTGGTGTACTTATGGAGATCTAATATCAGAAAGAAATGCTGAAGGGCATTATGTACAGATTTAAAGCTTAGGAGAGAGTGAAAAAAGGAAAATCAACAAGGGCATTAGGACAACTCTGTTAACGATTTGGGTATAAATATATAATATACACCATTCTTATAATTCTCAGGGGAAAGGACTCATGTTGGCTCCCATTTTCTTGAATGTTTCCATTCTTGATAATTGATTATTTTTGTTACGTGCTAAGTAATATGAAGTAGTATGAACTACAACTGTTTGATTTCTATTGGATTTCTGAAGGATATTCAATTTATATTCCTCTTATATCATCATCATACTTAGGTTAGTTGCAAAAGATGCTTGCAGCTAGTGGGATCTTTGGTTGTTGAATATGCTTCTTGCTCCTGCGCTTTATGATATTGTCCTTCAATGTACATAGCATTCTTCTTTGCAGAATATGAAAATATTGTCTGGATGAATACGCAGCAATTATTGAATACTTGACCGTTAAGTTTCAACTTGAATGATATTTCGAGAATAAAGGCATTCTTTCCTTTTGTACTCAAGGTTAACGGAGTAAAATTACTGTTGGATAGAGGATATTGATGATCTTTCTTTCGCTGCAAGATCATTTTAATTATGTTTCTTTCAACTATTACTTGCAAGTCAGTATCTTCATTTTTTTTCTAGCTATTCTTTTTTATTTTTTTTCTCATTTCACTGTTTCGATATTTGGTTGTATTAGATGCTAGACTTAGGTATTCACGCTGTTAACTTCCTTGTTTACAACAGAGAACCTCCAATGTCATCTGTAGCTCCCTTTGGAGTGACAATGAACGAAGCTGGCATGTCCAAACCGTTGTATAAATGGCGAAGGGTGTTGCTTAAAGTCAGCGGAGAAGCACTTGCCGGGGATAACTTGCAAAATATTGATCCAAAGGTTGAGATGCAAATGATTATGTTGCTGCATATTTCAATTATCTTTTGCTCTTAATAGTGTTTGAAGTGTGACCGTTTGTTTTGATATAGGTTACAATGTCCATTGCAAGAGAGGTTGCATCTGTGACTCGCCTTGGGATTGAGGTTAATCCCCTACCCTTTCTTCCAGATATGTTTGTTTTACATGGAGTTTCTTTGCTTGTTTTCTCATATTTATATATTTGGTAGTGTTTACATTTCCTTTCCTCTGGTCATAACTCATAAGTGTAGTGACAAACATTAGAGTCCAGAAGTATACATTCTGGTGTATAATAGGCAATGCAATCTGGATAAAATATTGAAAAAAATAGATATCTTATTTGGATGCAGTTTAAGAAGCAATCTTGGTGAAAGAAACAATTCACGCAGAAATGTAATGAACTATGGATGTTCTTGAACTATTTATAATAATTTAAGAAATTATGTTAATTATTTGAGTAGTAGCTACAGTGTCCATTACGTATGCAACTGTATGAATTATTGAATAAGTCGGGAGGAGTTTTCTCATCAGTAAGGAAGTGGGGACCAAGTCCTTAGCTTGTCACGAGAGGGAACTTGTGAACTGAAAAATCAGAGACTTCATTTTTGACTTTTAATGCATGATGTATAGCATCTTAGGTTATTGTCATATTGCAGGTTGCAATTGTGGTTGGTGGAGGAAATATCTTCCGTGGATCCTCTTGGGCAGGAAGTAGTGGTCTTGACCGTTCATCTGCTGATTATATTGGGTAATTTCTATTATCTGGACTGGTTTGATGCATAGAATTTTATTTCAATGAGGGATTATTTACACTTACTCTTTTCCAGAGTAATTTACATCTAAGCTGATTCTTGCAAATTGTAGTCCTCATTTTTGCTCCCCCTCCCCTCCCCCCAAACTTCTTCTATTTTCTGGATGAAAACGTAGAGTAGACATAAGGACAGATTCTATGAATGAACATTATGTCAACCCATCAATGCCCTTTTTGCTTTCTTCTCAGTGCTTTGTTTATTTGTGAAAGAAAATTTTGAATATGAATTAAAGATTCACACTAGAAAAGTGATCACAAAAATCTCCTTTTTCTAGGGTTGTTCTACACGCAGAATGCTGTTACTTGAACTTTTGGACATTCTCAGAGTGGTGCCTTTTAGATTATGCTTTACACAGTTATCTTGTTCATTTCTTTTTGCTAAGTAAAAGTATATAAAAGAAAAGGACCAAGGGGGTGCAACCCATTTACAAAACTATCTACAAGAAAGAAACTCAACAAACTCTGCTAGATCTTCCTCATTTACAAAAAAGTTGTCCCTAAACCAAAATCTTAAAGTATTAAACCAACTATCCTGAATTGCCTCCAAGGACCTTTCTTCATTGCTAAAGGCTATCCTATTTCTCTTGTTCCGCACAAACCAAAATATAAAAAGGGAAATCAAGGGTAGAGCCTTTTTCAACTTCTTAGTAGTTCGCATACCATTGCATGCCCAAAGTTCATCTTTAATGGTGCCGGCGCTCACCCAAGAAATACCCGCCACACAAAAAGCCATCTCCTAAAGACTTCTGAGTGGGAAAGTTTACTAGTAATCACAAGGAAATTGACTAATAACTTTGATATTTAAATTTTTTGGTGCAATTACTATTCAATTTCCCCATGATTACTAGTGGACTTTCCCGACGATTCCATGGAAACTCTCACGGAACCGATTCTGTGGGATCGAGACCCAAGACTTCTAGCCAAAGAGCACTCCAACAAAAGATGATAAACGAACTCGGTCCTTTCCTTACAAATGAAAAATCTATTAGCAAGAATTCTTCCTCTTCTTTGCAAGTAGTCAGTTAAAATCTTCTCCCAAGAAACCATTCCAAACCCAAAGTTCATCTTTAACAGTGTTGGCGCTCACCCAAGAAATACCCGCCACTCAAAAAGCCATATCCTAAAGACTTTTAGCCAAAGAACACTCCAACAAAATATGATAAACAGACTCGGCTATTTCCTTACAAATGAAACATCTATTAGCAAGAATTCTTCATTTTCTTTGCAAATTGGCAATAGTTTAAATATTCTCCCAAGAAACCTGCCACAGAAAGAAACAAACTTTTAAGGGGCCTTAGGGACCCAAATAACTTTCTTCCAAACACCCCCACCCCCCCACTTGTTCTTTTCCTTTATTGTTAGATTTTATCATTTTTTTATAATATGCTATGCTGAGTAAAAATAAACAAATGGATTATACAAAATCTTATTGTGATTTCATCATAAAAGTAGGTGTGTGTTGTCACTAGACAATGAGTTGCATTAACTAAATTTATTTTAATGGACTAGAAACTTTGTCCTTGAAGTTTGTACACTTCTATTCTTTAACTTTCATATCACTGGTTTATTCAATTTGATAGGATGTTGGCGACTGTGATGAATGCTATATTTCTTCAAGCAACAATGGAGAGTGTTGGTATCCCCACTCGTGTCCAGACTGCATTTCGTATGTCAGAAGTTGCAGAGCCATATATACGTCGAAGGGCGGTGAGGCATTTGGAGAAAGGAAGGGTTGTGATATTTGCAGCTGGAACAGGGAATCCATTCTTCACCACAGATACTGCTGCAGCCCTTCGTTGTGCAGAAAGTAAGTCATTTTTTCTGTACCAAAATTCAGAACGCATAAAGACGCACCAGGGAATATTATTATTGTGAGCGCAAATTTTGATATTTTGGCATATTAACTATTCAGTGTATCCGCATGCTATGCCTGTTGAGCCACTTGACAAATTTCTGATTTTTGAATGTGCTTTGAATTTTCCTGCAGTTTTTCTTTGCATGTATTAATTAACTTAAATTTATCTCTATCTGCGCACAAGATATTCTTGATTTACCACTGGATTTAAGACTTGCATATGGAACAAATGATTCATAACACCAGATTATATTCACTGTTCGATATTAAACTTGACATTCAATTGTTGATCCAGTTAATGCAGAGGTTGTGCTGAAAGCTACAAATGTTGATGGAGTCTATGACGATGATCCCAGGTGTAACCCAAATGCACGTCTTCTTGATTCTCTAACTTATAATGAGGTGACTTCGAAAGATCTTTCAGTCATGGATATGACTGCCGTTACTTTGTGCCAAGAAAATAACATTCCTGGTATGTTTAGACCGCGTGTATTGGTTTTTATTTTAGATTATTACGTTGGCATTATTAGTTTTGGCAACTGTGCAGTAGAGGCACTTAATATTCTTTTCCGCAATACAGTTGTGGTCTTCAATTTATCCAAACCGGGTAACATATCAAAAGCAATAAAGGGAGAGAGGGTCGGCACATTGATTGGGGGGACATGGAATTCAAGAGTGGCAAAGACATGAACAAGATATTTTACTTCCATTGGTGGGGTGACTTTTACTGTTGAAATTGAAGGTTTTGGATTGAGGGCAATTTATTGCTGAAGCTGAAAGCGGGTTTCAGCTCCTAAGCCATACTGGACTTTTAGCACTTGAAAGTAAAGATGAAATATAATTGCAGATTTGCTTGTCCTGGGCATCTAAATTTACTTGTTGACATAATTAGAATTGTTATGGCTGAATTTGTACATAATTTGTGGAAATTTTGGATTTATCTAGAAATTTCAGTGAACCCAGCTATTTGTTGAGATTTTTTTTTGTAGCATTGTTAGTTACACGGATTAAGTAATTATTCATTTCGGAAAAAATGAAGGCATTTTTGCTTGCGATATTTTTGAGTGGTGATCTCATGGATTCGGGAAAATCCACTAGTAATCACAAGGAAATTGAATAGTGATTGTTTTAAAAAAATTAAAAAGAAAAAAATTTTAATTATCGAAGTTATTATTTAATTTTTCTGTAATTATTAATGGATATTCTTGATTCCATGGTAAATACCAAGTTCATGTTTTGTTCATGTTCATTTCAGTTGTTTTTGCTGTTTTTTGTTTCTTGTTCTGTAACATTTTGTTTCATGATGAAAGTCGCATGTAACATGTTAATAACAATGCAAATAATATGCAACTGTATAGAATGTAAATAAAACAATAGTCACATAATTCAAATGATTTACTTGCAAGATTTCTAAGCTTGATAAAATTGACTACAAGAAGGCAAAAGAACAAAAACAAGGCAATTTTTTTTTTCTTACATATCCTTTTGGTCATTACATAAGTTTATAACGAGATAAGTGGCAGACAATGTGAAGACAGGTTGGGTCAATTTGGCCCTCTAAAGCCTTAAAAGCCCATTGAATTCATCAATCATCACAAACTACCTCATGAGAAAGATAAACTAATCTGCTCAAAATATAGGAAAACCTATACAAAAGCAAACAATACAAGCTCCAAAATAACCATGCAAATCTTACATGAAAAGAATAAAATTTGATACAAAAATGAAGACTAACCATAAAACATTGGGCTTACCCAAAGCCCAAAAGAAAGTAAGCAACCCATACCTAAAGAGCCTTAACCATTAAAGTCAGAAAATAGTCTTTACCTCTCCTTAGCTAAAAGTCCCAAAATTGACCCAAAAAGTCAGGTGAAAGATTCGGGGAAACTATAGGTGCTGATAGCAACCCAGAAGGACTAGCAATGAAGCTACTCCCATACAAAAAAGGGCTCAACTCATGCCAAATCGACACCTTACTTGGATCTGAGTACCCCGGCGAGAAGAACCCAGCCGGCACCGGCGTCAACATCGCCGGAGACGGCGACAGTATCCCGGGCACCTGACCCAATTCCACCCCTCTCTCTTCTACTATACCCATCACGTCTTCTTTTTGGCCGCCGCAGACACACAAACTTTTCTCTCTGGGGCTCGCTTTCTCCGTCGCAGCCAGCCTCGCCGCTGGCGATACGTCTCCGTCTCCGGAGAATTCGCAGGAGGAAAGTCCGGTGAGGCGCTGGACGACGGTCATGAAGTCTGAGACGGTAGCGTGGACAACTTTCGGGGAGACCGCGTAGATGATCACCGGCTGGCGGTCGCAGGCGGTCTCCACCAGCGGTTCTTTGTAAATCGCTGGTGGTTTTGGTGGCTTCTTGATTTTGTGGGAATCTTTATTGACGCTAAGGGGAGGAGGCCGAGTGCCTTGGATTTGGAGCTGACGCTTTGGCTGTGGTTCCCCGCCGGCGGGAAATTGGGATCTGTCCATGATGATGACAACGGTTGGTTGAATTGATGGGTTTTAATGAGAAAAAAAAAAGGGGGAAGTAAAGATGGGTTTTATGGATGACAAGCAGTTGAAAGAAGTTTTGTAAATTGTTAGTTGGGAAAATGAATGCTACTATGAGTTTCGGGGCTAAAAAATTGACTTTGAAAATGGAAAGAAAAGTCAAATGGAAATTAAATTTATTTTTTATTTTTGTAATATGAAATGAAGTGAATTTTCGATAGTTACCAATTATCAAGTTGTCAAGTTGTAAGGTTTTTTTTTTTTTTTTTTTTGGAGTTTTGTTGATTTCTTTTTCCTTTATGTTACTCTTTGGTACTGTGAGTTTTTGGATTAAGTAAATGAAGTTTTGATTTGAACCATTTAAGACATAATTTTTTTTAACAAACACAAATTGAAATATTTGTTCAACTCCAAAATTTTATGAGTTTAAGTGCAATGTGTCTCAATGTAATCAACTCATGACATAATAAAAGTTTATATATATATATATATATATATATATATATATTTTTTGTTAGAACACAATTTTAATGTCTCACGTGATTAATTTTTATTACATTTTTAGATGTAAAATTAAAGGATAATATAATAAATAATTTAATTTAATTTCGTTTAGAACGTAATAAATGCAATCATAAAAAATTTAAAAAAAACGTTAATATTACTTTAATAAATTGATGAATTTATAAGTATTACGATAGAAATCTAATTATTATACTTTTTTTTTGGTTAAAATGGGGTATCTAATTATATAAACATATTTTTTTATTCGAAAAACTTGTTTATTAGTAATTATTTTTTTATATAAATGATTTGTTTATATACAATTTCTCATATGATGACGAATTTATTAATGCAGTAAAATATTATTAAATAAAAGAAAATTTATGTTTTTTAATTGAATATTTATTAATATTTTTTAAATTAATAGATTTATTTACAAAGTAATAAAAATTTTACCAAAAAATATATTCTTACTGCAAAACTGGTGTGATTACTGGGCATTGCTTCGCTATGTTGGTAAAGGATTTAACAATGAAAAAGGGGAGGAGAGGAGAGAAAATAAGGGAAGACTTAGCTTTCACTCAAAAATTGTATTCTCAAGAAGTACCTCATTATTCTGGCTTTAGGGTGTTAGCTTGCAGACTAGAGGTTGCATCACCTTGCTTACTTGGGTAAGATCTGGAGCTGGTAAATTTGGTTCATACCCATTGAAGTTCTAAGATCTTTACTGTTATGGGATTCTTGCCTAGGAATATTTCTCTGGCTTGCAAAGCAGATTTTAATTGACTAATGTGTTGATTTCACATACCATAGAAGTTGAAATTATAGGCAGATTCAGCTTTGCTTTTAACACTACATCGTCTGTTAATTAGGTACTCTGTGTACCAGTAATGATAAGCTGACATATTTCCTTCGCCTGAAACAGCCTAAGGAATGTAAGATGGTTACTCCTTCCTTACTTCATAGAATGGTAAAGTGGACATCCAAGAAGACGAGTGAATGTGAAAAAGAATACCAAATCAAGAAGAATGCTTTCATAATTGACAACATTCCATACTCTCAATTGAAGTTTCTTGCTTGTCCTTGACTCAAAGTGTATAAGGTTCGTAAGTGAATCCGAATGATGGCAAAGAGTATAAATAGAAAAAATTTACTAAAAAAACAATGAAAGTTTGAAGAGATACCAGCATTGAGATTTAGATGAGATGTTTAAAAAGGATATTAGTTCAACTAATCTAAGCTTTAATGAAGTTTAGCTAAAGTGAGATGCCTGGCATGATAAATAATGGAAAGAAAAAGAGAAAGGAAAAAGAAAAAGAAAAAGAAAGAAAAACAGTGCACAATCTTTGGCATAATTTAATACTTTTATGAATTGTTGCAAAATATGCTATCCAAGTTGTCTTTGGAGTTAACCTTTTTTTTTTCTTTTTCTTTTTGTCTTCCCTTATTTTTGGACCAATCTTCCTCATTTCCAACAATACCCATATGCATTATTTGCTGATGCTTTAACATAATAAGACATATATGAGGACACCATAGAAAATTCATGTGAAAAATTTAAGCAGTAACCCCATGATCTAAAACCAACCCTTTGAAGACAAGTATAAAAGAAGAATAACCCAACAAAGGGATCCAAGACACTTGCAGAATTTCAAGGAGGGAAATTAGCTGGAAACTAGATAAAAAGTCCCTCTCTAATGTTAATTTTCTGTCATTTATAATCTGCCTCATTCACACTAAGATTGCTTAAGAATTTTGCATTTTGTGTGGGTTTTTTTTTTTTTTTACTATAACTGTAAGCCTCATCAAGTAACATGTTCCCGTTCAAGATAAGGAATTTATCCAGTAAGTGGTGAACTTGTATGTAACATCTATTTTGTTTTTCCAAAAAAAGTTAGGTAGACAATGTAACATTCTGATTCATCATTAATTTACCAGTAACCCACCATACCATATTAGTTCCTTTGGTATGCTTTTATGCTAGGAATGTGTAAAAATTATGATCAGGTATTTATTTCTCTTTCTCTTTTCAACTCCAAGATACATTTTTAGTAATTTGTTAATGGTTCAATAATTTAGGCTGGAAGAAAATGGAGAACGAGGGAACTGTCCCTGAAGATTCTTCCAACCCAAACAATCTGTCTTCAGGATCACAAGGAAGCTCAGGAGAGAACCAAGGTAATTTAATTAGATATATACTAATCTATTAATCCACCTATTATTGCAGTTAAAACTCAAATTAATCAATTAAACATCTGTTACTTAAAAGTAGTTATGGTTTGTTAGAATCTAACTGTCAAGTTTTGTCTGTTTAACTAATTGTGGTAGAGACAAGGGGCAGTGAGCACATTCAATATTTGCCCCTATACAAGGCCGTGGACAGTGGTGATTTGGAAGCTACCAAAAGTTTCCTTGATCTTCACCCCATTGCACTAACTGCTAGCCTTTCAACAGACGGAGACACAGCTCTTCACATTGCAGTTATAGCCGGGCACGTAAAGATCGTTGAGGAGTTGGTCAGACGGTTGCCTTCACAAGACTTGGCAATCAAGAACAACAATGGTGCCACAGCCCTTATTTTTGCTGCCATGGGAGGTATCATACAGATCTCTGAGTTCTTGGTGGAAAAGAATTCAAAATTGGTTAGTATTCCAAATAAGCATGAGCAGATTCCTGTAGTGCTTGCTTCTATATATGGACATAAAGATTCGGTGCGATATCTTTACTCCGTTACTCCATTGGAAGATCTTGATCCAGAAAAAAGCAAGAATGGGGCTATGCTGGTTACAACTTGCATAATTGATGAAGTCTACGGTATATATATCTCTTCTGATCTTTAACCAAATTAAATTAAGTAGTTTTCTCTAAGCCTATGATTGGTAGGTAGGAAGAGGGAGAGGAGAAAAGATTAATTTTTTGTCATTTGGTAGGAAAGAAGAGTAAGATGGTTGGTGTTTTCTTCCTACATAATCAACTCAAATCCTTCCAAATTGGGTTGATCAGAGAGTAGAAGTTAAAATAAACTATTTTTTATTGTCATTTTTTCTCCTCTCATTTTTCCATCATCTTTACCAAACAGAAAATAGAAAATATCAATCACCTCATTCTTCTATCCTCTCACTTTTCTGAGCATGTTTTTGTTAATCTCCTATTAATTTTATTGTTTTCTCATGTCATAAAGATGTTGCTTTGGATCTAGTTCGACACCATCATCAATTGGCTTATGTTCATGATACTGACAATGATACAGCCTTAGATGTGCTTGCTCGAAAGCCTTCTGCATTCCCAAGTGGAAGTCAGCTTGTGTTCTGGAAACAATGGATTTACTCATGTAGGTACCTCAAAACTCAATGCAAGAGAATGGGACTCAAAAACTGTTCTGTTTACTACTTAATTTTTAAGTATTAAACTTGTTTATATGTGATGTGAAAAAAAAATTTTATGGCATGAAAATCATACTATACATGCGCTATTGTTTCCTTAAAAGGTATTCATATAAGCCGGCCTTGTGTCTCTGCCAACATTCATGGCGATATTGAAAGGCCCCATGAAGGTCCAACTGATCGAAGGAACATGATCGCACGAGGTATGATCAAATCCTGCAGAAACTTAACAATACAAATTAATTGAGTATTTGATCCATGGACTCTAATTTATGTTTTAATTGAAAATCTGGTCTCTTACATGTAGGACTTCGCCAACTACATGAGATAGTCTGGAAAGTCCTTAAACTTTTAGGTAAGCCATTTCTTAAAACAATACTGGAAGCCTTTTTATTCTAATTGTTTGACTGCTGAACTATGTTTATTTACAGTTCCAGCTATAATGTATATATATGAGCTAAAGCTAATACATGTACAAGCACAAGAGTTGCTTAGTTGCATTTGCCAAGAAATATCAACTTTGGGAGAATCACAATTTGAAAGAATTGGGGTATATAAAGCAGTATTCAAAGCTGTCGAGCATGGAATTGTTGAGCTCATTGTAGAGATGATGAGACATTACCCAGATATTATATGGTGCTACGATAACCAAGACCGGGGTATATTTTTATATGCAACCCTGCAACGCCAAGAAAAGATTTTTAGCCTTATATACAAAATTGGTGCAAAGAAGACCTCAGTGGCAACATCTTGGGACAAAAGTTATAACAACATATTGCATCAGGCGGCGTTTTTGGCACCATCTTCTCAGCTTGATCGCGTTTCTGGCGCGGCTCTGCAGATGCAAAGGGAGTTACAATGGTTTAAGGTGATGATGGTTATACTATCCAAGTATCTATTATCATGAATGTATCTGCTGCCTGTTTAAATATGTATAAGAAAAAGGGGTTTCAAGGTCTACTTTAATCTTTCATTTATGTGATTGCAGGAGGTGGAGAGTATTGTACGACCTAAGTATAAGGAGATGGTTAACAGAAATCGTAAAACACCCCAAGCTTTGTTCACAGAAAAGCATAGGGATTTGGTCGAAAAAGGGGAGAAATGGATGAAGGACACAGCAGAATCTTGCACAGTTGTTGCTGCTCTCATTGCTACCATTATGTTTTCAGCAGTCTTTACATTTCCGGGTGGATATGATAACTCAGGCAACCCTCTATATCTATATCGAAATTCCTTCATGGTTTTCATGGTATCTGATGCAATGTCATTGTTTGCATCCTGCACTTCACTTCTGATGTTCTTGGGAATTCTTACTACCCGGTACAGAGAAGAAGATTTCCTTAAGTCCTTGCCTACAAAATTGATAATAGGTCTTTCTACGCTTTTCTTCTCTATAGCAACCATGATGGTAACCTTTGGGATTAGCCTTGTTATTCTTCTTCGTGACAGAATAACTTGGGTCTCCTTTCCAATCATTCTACTTTCCAGTCTTCCAGTCAGCCTCTTTGCTATGCAGCAATTTCCTCTCCTAGTTGAGATTTTCTTGTCCACTTATGGACCTGGCATCTTCGACAAGCCAAAAAAGTGCTGGTTTTTTTGTTAAGAATTAGTTAATTTGTGTTCATTGAATCCTCATTTGTTACTCAATCCTAAGCATTGTAGCTTTATATATACAGGTATAAAGATTTGAGGCAGATCCTCAATCTGTATTTATCTTAATTTTCTTTTCTTCCAGTTTTTTTCAGTCATTGCGCTATCTTTTTTTTTTTTTCCTTTATTTGCTTGGATATTTTTCCATTTATACACAGAACAATTTATCTACCAGTAACTGCAACCAACAGTGAGGACTTCATTATTGTCTCAAGCTAACCTAATATAACTGTGAGCAGTGTCAGTCATTGCAGCCTTAAAATCCTAATCCATGATGCTGAAGTAGTTTATGGAAAATGCTGGGAAAAAAGACTAATGCAAATCACACGCGTTAGCGTGGTTAAATCTCATCTCAGCACTTCATTTTCTTTTTTATTTCTTTTATATAACATTGGCAATTTGGTAAATTACTTTTTTTGGATAAAGCAAAATTTTATTACTCAAGAACAGAAAACAAGAGCAGAAAAACCTGAAAATAGAAGAAAACAAGAGAGGCTGAGCTAAAAGCCTACACAAGAAACACGCTACCTACAGTAGTATGGAGGGCCCAATTTTCAGCAATATCACTCTCAAGAGAGCTGTCATTTTGAGAGCTAAATCCTAGTAATTACTTATGTTATACATCAGAAACAGTAGGAGACAAAACTTGAACAACACTGCTGAAAGATCTCTTGTGGAGCCTCGTGATTCTTTCTTGCCAAAGATGGTAGATATGCGCATTCCATGCTAAGCAATTCTATTGTTACCTTTAAGATGTTGAATGGCCCATTGAAGCTCAGAATGCCAGTCACCAAAGCTAGATCTTCTGATCTTAGATAAAATAAGAATCTGAGACCGTAGTTAATTGTTGAGAGAAAGGACAACCAAAAAAGATTTGTCTCCGAGATTATTCTGAGCTATTACAAAGAAGACAAATAGGATCAACTGAAATACCCCCCTCTCCTCAATCTAACTTTGGTTGCCAAATTGTCGAGCAAAGCAAATCAAGTAATGAAATTGTGCTTAGGAATAGAAGAAGGAAACCAAGCCAAGTGATACCATTGAACTTTATATAGGCTTTTTTTTTCTCTTAATACATTCCAAATATGTTTGGTGCTAAACATGTCACTTGGAGAGGGAATCCAAACAACTTTATCAGTATCTTGAGAAATATGAATAGAGCAACAAGCTGATTGGATGTGAATCTACCAGGAGGCCAAAACCAAATCTGAAAATCTTTGATAACAGCTGCAACTTTTGCTTGGTCTGCAATAGCTGAATCATACATAATCCTGTTGCCAAATTTGTCCAAAAGAGGACCAGCTGAGTGCCAGTTATCATGCCAAAGAAAAGTGTGCCATTTCCCAGAATGTGCTGCATTAGAGGCTTTGCTAAAGATCTTAACTTCGGAAATTTATTCCAAGTCCAACTACAGTTTGCTGGAGCTTTTACAGTCCAAAAGCTTTTCCCTCTAAGGACATTCTTATTAATCCAAGCCACCCTTAAAGAACCACACTGCACAAAGAGAAACCAAATAGTTCTAAGGGCGCACACAGAATTCCAAAGATGGAGTACTTTTAAGCCTAAACCACCTTCTTTTTTAGGGTAACAGATATCAGCCCAGCTAACTTTTGCACCAGAAGCTTTGTCAAAGGTACCAGTCCAGAGAAAAGCTTTGCAGATTCTCTCAACAGCAGAAATGATTTTTGGGGGAGGATAAACACAGTGCCCCAGAAATTTTGTATACCGCAAAGAACTGAAATTTTTGAGGTTTTTACGAAGGGATACGATTCAAAACACGAGTTTTAAACACAAATCATGATTATAACTCACTCTAATAATTTTTTTAATATAAGATATGGTTGAAACTCAACGTGTATCAATAGAACTTTTACACGTGTCACAATACTGCTAACACAATATTCCATTGTAAAAAAAATAACGTTGATATATAGGTGTTTTATCATAAATGATGTTATGTCCAAGACCATTGACAGAAATAAACCAGTATCTGATTTTACGTATTCAACCAGAATCTAACGAAGATAGTGTGTTATAAATGTGATTCCATGTACTCGAACCAAAAAATGGAAATTGTTTCCATCAGTCAGATTTTGTGGTGAATTTTTTCGGCTGAATAATCCAGTCTTACCTTAATTCAAATTTCATTAGTCCATTTCCATCTTTGCCATTTTTTTCAGAAAACTACTGAAATCACTTGCGATGAATTGTCGAACAGGAAGGCTATTTTCGTCTTTCTAAATAGTCAAAAAGGGCAGCGAAAAGATGGAAATATAAAGTACAAACGCACACCCTATACGGGGCCCATCAGACTTCAGCTGATGCGCACATAAATTTCCGTGCGCACACGCAGCTCACGTTAGCATCTAGTTCTCCCTCTCTCTTTCTCCGTTACTCCTATTCCCCGCGAGACAGTACAGAACTCAGAAGAGGAGAGACACCAAACATATTTGACATTTCCAGCTTCCTCTTTCCAACATTGTCCCTTCAAATTTCAATTTTGCCCTCAATCATTTTCTATAATTCCTGAAGCATCCCCTCTCCCTGGCCCCTTTGCACATATGGCTCCAGAAACAATCTCCTCGTTTGCTCGCAGGCTCGTCGGCTCACGCCGGACTGAGGCGCTGCGGCGCTACCCATCCCCGTCGCATCCGAAGAAGAAGATGAAGTCGATGGCGGAGATAATGGCTAAGGCGCCCTACACCGTTGTGGGGCGAACCGATTACAACGACATGAGCTGCGAGCAATGCGGCTTGGGAGACAAAGACGAGGAGCTGCTACTTTGCGATAAATGCGACAAAGGCTTCCACATGAAATGCCTGAGGCCGATCGTCGTTCGCGTCCCCATTGGATCATGGCTTTGCCCCAAGTGCTCTGGCCACCGTCCAGTAAGAAGTAAGGATTTTTTTTTTCTTTCGTCTGTTTTCTTTGTTTTTGTTATATGTGATGATATATTTGATGATAAAATGTGCATTTTGTGTTTTCAGGTTTTTCCCAAAAGAAGATAATAGATTTTTTTCGAATTGAGAAATGCACTTATAAGAAAGATGAATGGACATCTACTCTAGGTAAAATTTTGATAAAAATGTGTTTTTTTTGTTGTGATCATTGGCATTCTGATCTTGTGATCACAATTGGCGGTTGTTTTTGGTGTGTTTTTTTTGTTGTGATCATTGGCATTCTGATCTTGTGATCACAATTGGCGGTTGTTTTTGGTGTGTTTATATTTTGATACTTTTCTTGGGCTTGTTTCAGGCTTCATGCAACAAATTCTGGCAGAAAATTTAGTGTGCTCTTGGTTCAATTTTTTTGAGTTGTCCAAAAAAAATTTTAAAAATAAAATGCAAAATTTAATACATGAAAGTCTGAATATGGAGAAGAATTATCAATTCCCGTGGAGTGTGCAGTGCTTCTATTAGCTAAAGTAAGACTTAAAAGAAGAACAAATATAGTAATTCAAGAATGATGAAACATAACAAGATCATAGGATGATTTAGAATTTCATGATATTGTAGAAATGATAAGCATTGTTTTCATATCACATCAGAAATTTTGAGCTAGTGTTCAGGAGGGGATCAAGATGGTTCTACTGTAATTTCTAAATACTGGTTTTTTTTACTCATGATCAACACGGGAAATTCACTTCCTTAGAAATGTCTTGTTTATCTGTGTTTGCCCCTTACCATATCCAATTTTTTTTAAGCCTGATCAATTATAGAAGTCATTTAGTAGTACAATTATTAAATGAGCAATTAATATAGATTCTAACATATTTCCACGGGTTGGACTCATAACACGTCAATGCTGGATATGTTGCTTTGTTTGCAATGTTTACACACGTGCATGAATTGCAGATATTACGGAATTCACGTTGTATCTGCATGTTAAATTTTCCATTTAAAACAATATATGCAAAAGATTCGTCGGCATGTGGGTACTGCACGTTTATGCATTCATATGTGTGTCATGTGTATACCAATGCATATTCGAATAGATACCTCCTTGTCGTTTTCAGCGTCTAATACTTGTTTGGCATCTTTGCACGTTGTCTCTATGCCATGATCTTTTCAAGGGTTCACCATGAATAAATCTTGTGCTCTCTGCTCACTCTAATATTATTATGAGCTACTAGTTTGCAATTTAAGGATGATTAATAATGTCTATTCCATTAAATTTGAACCAATTTTATTGAAGCATCTAGTCTTATGTTGATTGAATCTGTAGATCCAAGTTCCATTATATGTCTTGCCACAAAATTCTCACCGTATCAACGTAAAAGAAACTATGTACCTTAAATGGTCCCTAATGGATCCACTGAGAACCGATAACCAGAAGAGTTTCTCTAAATCTGATTCTTCAAATGTGTATGAGTCAATTCGACGTCAAATGAGTCCTACTTTTTAGATGGAGTGCATAAAAGTTAACTTCTTTTGAATGATCCTAGCTGGTTCCTCTTTGTTCACCTTATTGGATTGGAAATTCCATTAAGAAAGATCCCCATCGTGGCCAAACAAAAGAAGAGGTATTAATTGATCCAAGCATTGTAAATTTTTGTGAGTCTCTTCTCACCAATGAGGTATTCCTGACATTGATTTTGCTACCTGGAAAGAAGTATGGAGCCTTCAAAAGTATGCTTTTGTATAGGACTTTAAGGCCTTGAAACCAAAACTCTTAAGGTCAGGGATTTCTAGGACTATCTTTCATAATACTTTCTTCAGATTAATTATATTTTTTCGCTCTTTATGTCCCTTTGAAGTGATCCCTTCATAATACTTTCTATTATGTTGTCTGTTTATATGCATGTAGAGGAGCATTTTGTGTAGAGATCATGTTTCGTAAATCATAATCTCAGTGGGCTTTGTTCAATGTTCATTTACTTGCTTTGGTTGGTGATCTTAGACTGATGTTTTTAATTTCTTCCTTCTGGCTTGACTATCTAGATGCTAGAAAGCGTCGGAGACGTTCTAGATCATTGGTGTTGCAGAAGAGAAGGAGGAGACTACTGCCATTTGTTCCATCAGAAGATCCTGCCCGAAGGCTGAAACAAATGGGCACTCTAGCTTCTGCTTTAACAGCAATGCAGCTGGAATTCAGTGATGATTTAACCTACATGTCTGGCATGGCACCTAGATCAGCTAATCAGGCCAAGTTTGAAAATGGAGGGATGCAGGTTTGAAGCTCGAATTTCTCTTTAATCCTGTTTTCTTATTGGAAATTCAGTTTCTCTTATTGCATGTTATTCATGATACGTGTTTATTTTTGTTAGGTTCTTTCAAAAGAAGATATGGAAACCTTGGAACACTGCAGAACTATTTCTAAAAGAGCTGAATGCCCTCCCCTTGTAGTGGTTTTTGATTCATGTGAAGGGTACTTTTATCTGAACTTGTTTGTAGCGCCATTATTATATTTAATAAAACCATGTTGAGTAAATACATGTTGATGTTGTGATGCAGTTATACAGTAGAAGCTGATGGTCCAATAAAGGATATGACATTTATTGCAGAATATGCAGGCGATGTGGATTACTTAAAAAACAGGGAAAAAGACGATTGTGATAGTTTGATGACCCTTCTTTTAACAACAGACCCATCTAAAAGTCTAGTCATCTGCCCTGATAAACGTGGAAACATTGCTCGCTTTATCAATGGAATTAACAATCATACTCCGTAAGCCTATGAACTTTCTTTTGTTGTTCATATTCTACCTCAAAGGAAGTAAATTAATAAATACATTCCAACATTAATTACCTCCCTTAAATTTTATGTATCTTTTACTCCACATCACAAGTTGTCCAACGTAATCTCCAAATTAACTGTCCATTAAACAATTATATGTTTGTTTGAAAATTTTCTTTTAATCGAAATTGTTTGAAGATTTTATTTTAATTGGAATTGTTTAAGTTCATGCTTAAATCATTTCCAATTCTGTGCAGGGAAGGTAGGAAGAAGCAGAATTGTAAATGTGTGAGATACAGTGTAAATGGTGAATGCCGGGTCCTTTTGGTTGCTACTCGTGATATTGCTAAGGGGGAGAGACTATACTATGATTATAATGGATATGAGTATCAATACCCTACTCATCATTTTCTCTGAGATAACACACAGATATCGCTGCTAACAATTCTACAGAACTGGGATACAATTTTGGATCCTAATAGATCTTTTTCTTTCGGTTTTTTCTTTTCTTTTTCTTTTTCTTTTTCTTTTCTTCACAGCTTACTCATTGTTGTTGCAGAATCAAAAACATTTCTTCAAATTGTACTCGGGCTATTTTTTTTAATAATTTATGATGTAGAGGTGGCCCTTTATATGGCCATGAGAGAAATAGAGCAGGCAGAGAAGAATTTCCTTGGAATTTGGCATATTAAGAAAATTAAATGTCCCAGAAATTTATTCAAGAAACATCTTTTTTGTAATACAGAATTACAAATGTAGATTTAGTCTTTACTTACATAAAACAACTCTCATTCTGTCTTTCAAAATGATTTACTCTCTGCTAGACCACTCAAGGGCTCTTTCCTTTAATTATTCATCTTTCTTTTGCTTTCTTTATTTTCCTTTATACCTCTCAGTAGTGAAGCAATTTGACATGTCACCAATCTTTTTGTGATGAATACATGCTGTACAAGAGATATAAAAAACAGTGGAAAATAAAATTTGGCATTTGGTTCTATCATAATTATTTTCTTGTTCCAGTCACACAACATGATGCACGGATCTTTAGAGTTGATTGCAGAGTTGTATGAAATGATACTTTCTTTGTCAGTTCATGCTGGACTATTACATATTTGGGATTCTCTAATAACAGCATATAAGGTGATATCCTACCTTTTATATTTTACTGTTGAAGTTATGCTAGGAAAACTTATATATTTACTTTCTTGTAGTCATCCTGGACATCCTTTATAATGATTATGGCTTTCATGAGAATACATTCTCACCTTGCTTGCTCTCTTTTTTTGTAATGATGAGATTTCTTCTTCACATTTGCTGATTCTTTGCATGTGTGGCTTCATTTATGAGAAATATAAAGCATTTTGCATCTTCACCCCTTTTATTTTTGGTCTTCTACAGATGTTCTGAATCATGTTGTATGGAGTATAATTTTTTTTGGCTGCAACATTGCACTTTGTATCATCTTTCAGTCATGTGATGTTTTTTCCCGACCATTGAGATACATGGGATTGGGGGATTTGAACTTGGGACCTCTCCTCGGAGGAGAGGTGTGGCTACCAATTGGTAAATGCCTCGGTCGTCACTGAATCTGACGTTTAGTTTCACTTCTGATGTTAAAATTTGTTCATATTCATGGAGATATTTATGATTGGCTGGGTTCATAAGGGATCCTGTGACATTATCTTGTTCGTAGTTTGTTTACCTCAGCCATTCCCTATGATTTGTGTTGTCATTATTGTCTTTGGTTCTTTTTATTAAGGTGGGGATGGAGGGAATGGAGGGGGAGGTTCGCTGCATTCTGTATTCAAATATTTTGGTTCTTCACCTGTTATGGTGTTTCCCCTGGAATTTGGGAGTTATCTTTGTTTTCCTAGCTTTCATCTTCTGACATTCACAATAACAGCTATGCCTTGGAAGGCATCCTGTAAAGCTGAAAAATTCAAGATGCTACCTCACAGAGAGCTTTATGGATCTTTATCCTTTTATCTTGTGAATTCAAGTCTGGAAGGATACTAAAATTGATGACATCCTTTAATCCAGGGTTGCTCACTTTAAGTTTTTGGTATCAATTAGGAAGTTTGAATACTGTTGGGTATTTTAATGGTTCTAGCAATTGTCTATTTGCTTCTCTAGCATGCGACGTCTACAAAAGCAGATGGTGCTAGTTCCACTCTCTGGTAGGGTCATTTTTTTTTTAAACACATTTGAAGGATCAAGAATTTCTGGCTCTATCACTTCTTACTGCTGGTCATGAATTTTGAATGACTTACAAAGGGATCATATCAAAATATGCAGTCTATGCATCCTGCATTTAGTTGGGGTTTTATTTCAGTCTGTCATGTTTCACTGTTTCTGTATTTTGGCCACAAATGACTGTTACATGTTAACTGTGTTAAAACTACTTGAGCATCAGTAAAGATGAGAAACTTAGCTTAATTTCGGCCATCTTTTAGAATTTGGCATAGATTCGTGTCACTATAGTGTTCAGGCTGTATTAGGTAATAAACTGAAATTGAAATGTGTATTTTTTTGCACCTATGAATCATGACTTGGTGATTATAGTTTCCAAACATCTATGATAATTTATTGATTTGGCAAGTGAAAATGCTAAAAATAAAAAGCAAAGTACGTTATTACAAGCACAATTTAGAAACTTCTAAATTGTATGATTTGGGTATTTATGTGACCTAATTGTTGGACAACCTCACATGAACATGAACTGTTCTCAAGCCTCCTAGGCTCCTAACTTCTGTTCGACGTTAACTATAAGAAGAAAAACTCGAGCTTTCCTTGTCCCTCTTCCTTCAAAGAAACCGCTTCCTCTAATAAGCCCTCCTCTTCCACCATCTCATCTTTTATCCTTTCTTCTTAACACTTGCATGGAAGACATACCCATAAACAGAAAAATCCTAGGCAAATCCAAGATTGATTTGTTTGTTGAACGGATTAGCGAACTCAAATCAAAATCAAATTAATAAATCAAACATTTATCCAAATCCTATTATATAGATTAAATACGGATCTGATTCAGATCAAAATTTGATTCATTGACATACCTACTAATGAAACCTTAAGATCATAAATGACTAGATGACAAGCGATGCGGAAGAGAGATATAATTATTCTTATAAATTATGTATTTAATAAAATAATCTTTTATGTATTTTGAAAAACTATGTATTGTATAAAATAATTTCTTTTATGAATTTTGAATTATTTATGAAGGTATTTTAATTTCATGACAAACATATTTAAACATCACCCACTAATGACCCACTCCCAACTTTAAGCCCACCCACAAGTCAAGTGACATAACACATATAGGTCCAATCTCAAGTCCACCACAACTTGCTGAAATAATAGCCCAAATAGGAGTAGCTAGCAAAACAACGACCATCCTCCACAGCAAAGGAGATGCCATTAAAACTATGGCCCCCAACAAAGGAAAACAAGTGTAGCTCAAACTTGTCAAAAAACTCAAACTTCTTACCATTACAAATGGCCCACCAGCTAGTCAACATAAAAGCCCAAGTTCAATTGATGTATTTGCGGTAAAATCCAACAAGTAAAATTAAACTTGTCTTTTCTACTCTCCTTTTCAAAGAAGAAAATTCTAATACCCAAACCCTCTTATAGCTAAAGAAATCCCTAACTATTAGTAATTAACATGGACTAAACAAGCTTATCTGGTGCCATGCCCATGCCCATGCCCATAATTCGAGCCTATAATTACACACTGTGTATTTCTTCATTTCAGTTTGTAACCAAGTTTTACAAATAAATAAAATTGACAAAACATATCAGTTTTATTCGTAAAAACTTAAAATTATGTTTTTAACTTGAAATAGTATATATTTATGTGTTTTTTTTAACCTTTGGGACGGGGCAGAAAAAGAATATTTTTGCAATTGAATATACTACACAAACCTCAATTAGCAAATTATTAAATAGAGTATTAAAAAAATTATCCACGATTAAACGCATTATAAAATTTGATATTTTTCCTGAAATGCATGTATGATTACAATATCAACTGTTCAAAAAGTCTCAATCCCACACAAGATATCAAATCCAAAAATCTTAGTACTTGATTTTGTGCACAGAAGTTGACGTTGGAATGTTCCCCATTACTCAAATCGTTTCACTAGCTTTCACAAATCAAGATTGCGGGATTTGCCGCCACTACCAAAGCCATATCCTAAGCATTTAACAAAAAAAAAATGATTGATTGTGGACCTTTCATTTTTCACAAACATAGTCTCGTTATAAAAAGTTGAAAGTGTTACCATATATTAGCAGTAATTTTAGTTTTTTTTTTATATGAATGTCCTTTCATTTGAGACATGCAATATGTGCAATTTTTTTTATTAAAATAATATTATACATAAATATAATGAATCTTCTGATTAATTATATAAATCTATAATATTGTCGGTAAACCCACAAAAACTTACAAAACCTCAATTTTGATTTTTTTACCCATGATTTGATCAAGGCGTCATGGCCCTTATAGTACTATTTTTATTTTCAATAATAAAATCCTTTTTAAATGAGAAACTCTTAAGAACTTCAAATACGCGAGGAAAAAATTGATAGTAAACATATATTATTACACTTGATTTTAACCGAACATAATAAAACCGAAGAACTCTCTTTCCATTCAACAAAGCTCTAATTTAAATAATTTTCAAGTTAGTATCTATGTATGGGTTTTATAATCATTAAATTAAATGTGAAATTTGTGTACTATTACGCCTTTAAGTACAAACCGAAGAACACTTGATTTTTTTTTGTTTTTTTTTCTTTAAAAAACATAAGTACGCATATTGCAAACCAATTATTTCAATTTGAGTAAAGATTTGGAGCCTGCAAATGTGTCCATCAAAAACATCCATTCGCGATCTCAACGAATATGTCACGTAAAATTTCAAAGATTTTTGTTTCTATATAATATCTGTTACTAGTCAAGATTCCCACTTTTTACAGTGTTACATTCTAGGGAGTAATTAAACAGTTAAAGCTTTAGGCCCTACTTAAAGTGTCTAATCTAAGGGCTACCTTCAAGTAGGATCTTCCCACTAATAGATGTCACCAATACATGAAATTGCTCATCTTTTAGCAGTAGCTTCTCGAAACAACCCTTTTAACTTACTGTCATTTTCACTTTCTTTCTTATCAAGCAAAGATAAAAGGATATTCCCTCCTCTCTTTAGTCTAATATTCGATCCCCTTCTGTAATTTTAACCACGCACATTAATTTCTTTACCACCCCAAAATCAATTACTACTATAAAGAGCTGCCGAGTGGCTCTCATTACAATGACATCATCTGTCAACACTTTGAGAAAGCTGTAATTCGCACCGCCATACATACCAGTCTGCTCTTATAAAGCAAACAAACCCTTGATTCACAAAAACTCATAATTACAGAGAGAGATATGGGTAGCTTTGAAGAGGAAGAGCTCGTTCGAATGGTACATGACTTCATAGAATCTGAATCAACACCACCACTACCCATTTTCACTACTTCCTCAAACTCAAACTGTCTTCCTCTTAGCCACAAAATTACCAAATATTTCCCTTTGCAGGTACTCCATATATTTATATATTTTACAGGGTTTTAAGCTCACGTCTTTCTTAATTAATTTGTCGATCTAGTTTTTAATTTGTTTTTTCGTGATGATATATTTATATAGGAGATCCTTAGAAGTAGTAGTGGGACAGAAACTGAAAGGAAGGTTGTTGAGAGTGTTCTGACGCATATGAGAAGCAAAAAGGAAATTGCAAAGAAGATTAATAGTCATGGGCTTAAGAAGTGGCTTGTCATGTGCTTGAAAATTGATGGCTTTGATGCTTCTCTTTGCCAAACCTCTTGGATCACTTCCTTAAGATGCCCTGCTGGTGGGTTTCTTTCTCTCTATCTCTATCTCTCATGCACAATTTCTCTTGGTTGTAATTGATTAGCTAGAGTAACCTTTTTTCGTATAAATTATTTTTGTATATTCTCTTTTCTTGTTTTCCTGCAAATTAAAAATTTTGAATTATAATTATAGGGCTTGTTTGGTTTTTTAGATTAGGACTGCACACTGCTTTAAATCATGACAATATACGTAAAATACTAGTATATCATTACTAATAATAATGTCTTTTTTTCTTCCTTCTTTTCGATTAAAAAATAAAGTAAATCAGATATATACTCCCAATATGCTTGCTAGTTGATCAGAGAGGAAAGTTATTAGTAATTCTGTTTCTGCTGTCAATTTTTACACTCAAATCTTACATACCCACTTATGTGAAATGTTAATTTACATGAATAAAACCTATAAATCTTTAACGTTAATTAATTCATGATTGATATTATTTTAAGTGGAGACACTTGTGTAATCATAAGTGGTCTTAAACACCTTTAATTTTAAGTGGAACCCATCAAATGATCAATCTATTTTTATTATTTTTTTTGTTGAAAAATAATTTCTGGCTTAATTAAATTTATTTGTGTGTTAAACAACACAGGTGAATATGAATACGTTGAGATTATGGTAAAAGATGGTGATGAGAATGCAATGAGGCTGATAGTAGACATAGATTTCAAGTCACAATTTGAGCTAGCAAGACCAACACCAGCATACAAAGAGCTCGCAGACACGCTCCCATGCATCTTTGTAGGAAATGAAGAGAAGCTGAATAAGATAATCTATCTCTTATGCTCTGCTGCCAAACAGTCCTTAAGAGAGAGAGGACTCCACATACCACCATGGAGGACCAGCACTTACATGCAGTGCAAATGGCTCTCTAATTCTCACAAGAAAAGTAGTGGAACTGCGGAGCCTGATAATTATAATTTTGGGAGAGAAAATAGGGAAGCAATAATGAAAGGAAAAGGTGATGGTTTTGGGAAGTGGTCACCTCCCCAAGGAAATGTAAAACCCAAGAGAAGGGATCTGGGTGGGTCTGCCTTGTCTAGTCAGTTTTCTAACATGGGTATAAATTGTTGCTGATCACTTTTTTTTTTTTGGCAGAAAGGTTCTCCCATTCTGATAATCAAACAGAACGAGTCTGACTACTTGATCCTTTTTGTGCTGCATTTGCGATGCTGTGTGATCACCAACAGTTAATAAAACAATAGCATTTCAATTTTCCTTTCCATTTTCCATTTTTTGTGTATTTTGAGCTTTATTTTCTCTTATCTATTGATTTCTTGTAATAATTTTCTTAGAACATAGAAACGGATAATATATGTCGAAATTTTTTTCCTTTTGATCGATCAAAGTTTTTTCATTAAATGCTTAGGGTGATGTATCGATATTTAAAATTGAGACATTTTGTTTGAACGATAAAAACATTTTATCTTAAAAAATTATAAAGCAAACAAAAGAAAATTGAAAATCAAATAGCTCTTAAAAAAAATGGGAGTTATTTGCATTATTTTCTTTACTATATAAAAACAAAAATTCATTGAACTAAGAATGATTAAAAAAGTAAAAGCTAGAGGGAGCAAAAAAAGTTATTCAAAATCAGAAACTTTGGGGCATGTTTGGATAGGGTTTTCGAAAACTGTTTTCTATGTTTGACAAACAGTGTTTAAAAGTAATTTTCTAAAACGGTTTTCAAAAAATCAATTTTCTAAAAACTCTAAATTAACGTTTTTTGATATAGTTTTTGAAAAATAGTCCTAAAATCTGTGATCATTTTTCTGTTTCATTCTTCTCTCATAGTATATAAAAATATTAAAGTTTTGAAAATAAAATAATATTAATTATTTTTAAGTATTTAGTAAATATAAGAAATAAAATTAATATAGATTTTAAATTTAAACTCAAAACTAAAAATAATTACAAGGTGTACCAAAATATTTTCAAAATAAAATTATCCAAACAATATTTCGTTGTTTTCTGTTTTGGAAACAGTTTTCGAGTTACAGTTATCCAAACATGTTTTCTTCATAAAATATAAGAAAACTGTTTTCAGTTTTTATTTTCGAAAACTGAAAATAGAAAATTGTTACCCAGACATACCCTTATATTTTTACATCATTTTGTACGTATATTTAATACAGTAACTTTTATTTTTTAAAAAAAAATATTTTTGCATTTAGTTTTTCATTTAATACAATACAAATTTTCTTATAAAGAAAATTATCTGTCAGCGCAAGAGGCAATTGATGATTAGCCATTCAAGATAGATTCGATCTGCCTGATCCAAGAAATGGTATTTAAATAGAAAAAGAATAAATAAATTAAAAAAAAAAAAAGATCAATCATTGCCTCATTGGAGGTGGCTAAGAACAAAGAATATGTGATAAAACTTATTGTATATTCAAACCACGTTATCCAAAAGTGACGTAGATAGGGCGGTAGAAGCCAACAGGTTAAATTTACATGAAACAGAAACCGGTGGTTCTTTAGAAAACAAGTGGCACAAAACAAGGCGGAGAGACTTGTTTATAGCTGTGTTTTCAGCTGAAGCGTTTTGTTCTAAAAAGGCCAAACATTGGGGGGTGTAAGTTTTTTTTTTTTTTTGGTAAACTACGTTATCATATCTGTTTTTTAGGATATATACTAAATTACCTATAATTAATTTTTTATTAGTTAATTATTTAAAATATAATCAAATCTTATGTTAACTCACCAAAACTTATTAAAAACCTGACTTTACCCTTCATGATTTCAAAATCAGTCAAATCTTTTACTAAAGTAGCATTCAAACTTTGACTGAATTTTAAAATTATTGAGAGTAAAGTCAGGTTTCCAATAAGTTTTGATAAGTTGGCATAAGGTTTGATTGAATTTTGAACAATTGACTAACGAAAAACTAATGAAAAGCTAACAACATGTAGGGAAATGTATACTCTAAAGATTAGATGAAGTAAGTATAATCATGGATTAACCTCAGTTAGATTAATGTGATTAATTACCCTAAGTTTTTGGAACATTGAGCTTTCAAAAACGTAATAAAATAAAACTAATTAATTAATTAAAATAAAATATAAATTAATTAATTTTTCAGTAGTCAATTGTTTAAAATCTAATCAAATCTTATATTAACTCACTAAAACTTATTGAAAATCTGATTTTACCCTTAATAATTTCAAAATTCAGTTAAATTTTTTACTAAAGTAGCATCCAAACTTTGACTAGATTTTGAAATTATTGAGAGTAAAGCCAGGTTTTCAATAAGTTTTGATTGAATTTTGAACAATTGACTAACGAAAAACCAACAGAAAACTAATAACAGACACTTAAGTGTATATCCTAAAGATTAGATGAAGTAAGTATAACCATAGACTAACCTTAGCTAGATTAATGTGATTAATTACCCTAAGTTTTTTTGGAACATTGAGCTTTCAAAATCTTAATAAAATAATATTAATTAATTAAAATTAATTGATTTATATAACTCTCTAGAATATATAAATTATGTATAATTTTTATTTTTATATTGTTGTAACTTGTAAGTAATTAAATAGTTTGTAGTTATTATTAAATCAGATAACATGTGATAAATATTTATAAAGCGCAATGGAAAAATTCTTGTTTGTATCGGATGCAAAACTCATTTTTACATTGAGGTGGAAACTTGATTAGTAATTTTGAAAAACTTAACAGTAACATCCATACATAATTAATTAATGTTATCAGTGAAATTTTAAAAAATTATCAGTTAAATGCACCTGATACAGATAAGAATTTCAACGCAATAATATAACAACTAACTTAATGGTTAAGCTTGTATTCATGCTCGTACGTTCAAACATTTGCTTTGTATTTTTTTAAAATTTTAAAAAAAAATCAACCCAAACGTACATCCTGATAAGACGAGAAAAAAAAATAAAAGTACCGAAATAAAAAGCATACATCTAATAAAAAAGCATTTAAAATATTATGCCTCAAAACATTTTGTATACGTCGCCTTTGATCGCACCCGAGAAACGCCGGTATGCACATTTGGACCCTTGAGACTCCTAACTCCACCCCGCAATTAAACTTGTGCAAATTTCGCACACTTGAGAAAATCTTTGCCGTTTTAATTGACGCTAAGCTTTTGTTTGTCTGTCTAAAAATGGTTTAAGTAAAGATACGCACTTGTGTCACTTCATTACATGAAATATTTGGGTTAAAATATCTTTATAATACATTTTTGTCTTTTTACTGATATTTGGGTGGTTAACAGATTTTTTATAATTTATGATATTGATATTTTTGTCACTTTATTTACGTTAAAAATATAATAATCACTCTATCACTGAAAAAGAGATATAAAAGTTTGACAAACAAAGATAAAAAATCCAAGAGCTATGACGTAGAAATGAACATACGGTGGCACAATGACTATCGAGAGATGATTAATGTTGATAAGGTTATTATTTTAGATCGTACTAATTAGTTTTTGTCATGTTGTTTATTCTAATTTACTATAATGTTTATTAAGAGTAAATTAAAAAATTATCAATTTAATTTTCATGATATGTCACAAAATTATTTGTTCATTTTTTATGATTTTAATATTTTTACGAGAGATAAAAATATATTAAATTAAAAGTAACCCACCATAAACTAGAGAGAGAAAAAAAAAAAAAAAAGGCAATTTAGGGCGTTTCGAGACAACTACCATTTTGACTGTGACAATAAATAAATTATCTTCCTATCGAATTTCCTAAAAAAAAGTTGGGTTACACTTACAAATGAAAGTATAGAGGACCCTTATTGAGCAAGAGCTCAGCCCAGGCACATTTTAATTACTTGGGTTTGGGCTAATTCTGGGTCTTGTTGAGCCCAAAGAAGCTAAACCAAAATCAGTATCCAACGACCAACACCTCCCTGCAACGTTTCTCTCCACTGTTGTTGTTGTTTAGGGTTTCTCTCATCTCTCTCCTTCTCCGGTTGTTTCTATCTCAAAAAATGACGAAGTTTAGGAAGCTTAATCGACCCACGGGCCACCGTATGTCCATGCTTAGGTAATTCATTTAAGCTTTATTTTTTGTCTTTTATTTTTTATTTAATTTTTTTCGAACATTAGCTTGATTATTTTCTTTCTAATACATGTTTGTTTGCTTCTTTGTATGTATAGAACAATGGTCTCGCAGTTGGTGAAGCACGAGCGAATTGAAACTACTGTTGCGAAGGTACTTGTTATTAGTTTCTTCACTTCAGGGTTTTTTTTTTTTTTTTATAAAAAAAAAAATCCTTTTTATTGAAAAATATTTCTAACAAGTATCACTTTAAACAATTAATGGGAAATTAGCGGGATTAGAACTTCTAGTGTGATGATTGGGTATTGTTTCAAGTATCTTCTACAAGAAATAGAAATTTAGAAATTGGGGTTTATCAATTATTTCTTGGTTTTATTTATTTTAGCTGATTAAATTCAGTTTCTGTTTTTTTTTTCCTTTGGTGTAAAATTAAATTTATTGTTTTGAGTGATTGCTTCGTGGTTAACAGTTAGGCTCCATTTGGTCAAAGATATGAAATGGCGTCCCTTTCTTGTAATTTTTTTTAATTAAAATGCGTATAATGAAGAAATCCAATGGAGATATATGTTTATTTTCCTTTATTATTGCATTTGCAGGCAAAGGAGATTCGACGACTTGCTGACAATATGGTACAACTTGGTAAAGAGGTGTGTATTTGCTATTTGGTTACATTTCTATGTTGTGTATTTGTCATGTAAACTTTTAGGTTGCATTTGGATTTATGTATTTGAAGTTCAAATTAGTTTTAAAAAAAGCTTAAACACAACTTAAAGGCTAGAGTGTTTTTACTAACACTCGTATTGATGAATTAATCCAATCTTCAGAACTTGTGAATATGAAATGCATTTTAGAAACATGACATTTCATACTCATAAGTTTTTGAGGCTTGAATGAATTTAGATTTGGAATTTCATCCAAGCTTTTCAAACTAAGTTTATATATAAATACATATATTTTAAATTGATGTTTCCAAATGAAGCATTAGAATTTTCAGTTAAGTTTTCTTTTGGTAATTCAATGTATTGGTGCACAATGTGCTTAGTTGTGCTTAGAGTCCCTTTACTACTGATGTAAATGTTGAAATACTAGTGAGTTTAAATGTGTCTAGCTTGATTCTTAGCTTCTATAAGGAGTACTAACTGTTGATTGGGGCTTGATGTTAATCCTTAATCATTTAAACATATAATCATATGCTTTCTAAGTCTGTCTATATGAAAACCTTTATATTCGCACTCGTGGTATCCAGTGTGATTTATACTTACTACAGTGCTGGTTCTAAGTCACTAGGTATTTTTGGTGTATAGTTGTCCTTGAATCTTTCCCATATCCTTGCATTAAAGTTGATTCTCTCCCTACGGTAATGTGAACAGAACTGCTAAATTGTTTTCCTCTGTTCTGCCCTGACCAAGACTCTATTGGTTTGGCTGTACTATGTTTAGAAATTATAGTCTCTATAAGAACATAGCAATTCACTAATTGATATGGAAAAATAACTACATGTAATGTAATTAAACAAAATTATCGTCTAACAGTCCAGTTAAATTTCACAAATCAAACCTTAATATATTCTAAAAGGGGAATGGCTGTCTACGTCAATCCTTACTTTATTGGTTGAAATTAAATATTTCTTTTTCTATAGGCTTATTTCTTTTCATTTATCTCATTTGTAACTTTAACTCATTCCCTTGTGAATTAATTGCAGAATACCCTCTGTGCTGCAAGGCGTGCTTCTGCTTTTGTGCGGGGAGATGATGTCATTCACAAGCTGTTTACAGAACTGGCTTATCGATACAAGTGAATCTCAAGACCTGTTACTTTTTTTCTGTTTTTATTTGCATGTTTGTTTCATTGGGCAGATGTTATGTTACAGAGATAGAGCAGGTGGATACACGAGACTGCTTCGGACTCGCATACGAGTTGGTGATGCTGCACCAATGGCCTATATTGAGTAAGACTACAATTTTGTATTAAATGCAAGAATTTTGTTAAACATAGAGATTCATCTGCCTTCTTGCCTCACCTTTCTGAATCATAGCTGTAGCCTCCGGTGGATGAATATGTATTTAGAGGTTCTGTTTCTGATTTGTTGCAGTGTTGCTGAATGTCCTGTGATTAATATGTTGGAAGAAACTGCTTTTTGAAATGACAATTGTAGCGTCAAATTTGAGTTTTTACCAAGCAGCTTGCATTGTGAAGAATTCATTTGACATCAGATTATTATCTTTCTTTGAATGTGACAACATCTTATAAGAAAAAGGAATTACTGGGGATTAGGTTCAGATGAAAGTGACTTTTTAAATGTTAATTGTTTTTCAGGATGATCAAATGCCTTTTTACCCAATAAGGGTAAAAAACTTAGATGAGGTTCCTAAAGTTCCTTCAAAAATAAAATTCAAGATTGGACTTTACGTAATAGATCATTTACACAAAATTTTAACTACAAATTATCACGTTAGTGTATGATTTAGTCCATATTTCACCAGTGGTTTAAAGTTATCAAATTTTGTATGAAATTTAGAGTTTAGATCAAATGTTAAAATTTATCAAAACATGCTATTTTTTGTAACTTTAAAATTCTCATTGACCTATGTTAGATGATAGGTTACAATAATTAATTTTATAGTTGTAAAAGTGAAAATTTTAATTGAAGCTTTAGGAACTTTGTATGAGAAACTCATCTAAGTTTTACCCCATTGAGAATGCCTTCTCTTGTAGTACATTGTTGAGATAGAAAGTTAGTCAATGTTGATTAATTTTCACCTGTTAATCTTGTATTTGAATTGTATATGTTTCAAATTGAACAGGTTTGTCGACAGAGAAAATGAGCTTAGACAGTCAAAACCACCAACCCCTCAGCCACCGCAAAGAGCTGCCTTGGATCCCTGGACAAGATCCCGTCTTAGCAAACAGTTTGCTCCCCCTAAAGAGGAAAAAGACCCTGAAGCTGAGATATGATGTAAAATTCATTGGATACTTACTCCAAGATTTTGTTTTCATTAATTTGTTTGTGCCCTGTGCTCAATTTCTTCTAATGCAGAGTAGCTAAGCAAACTGGAACAGAAATATTGATGTAGTAATGTTATGCATTACCAGTCATTGTACTGTACTAGGAGAACGTAAATAAGAAAGCTCTTTCTGGAGATGGATGAGTATGTTCCTTTTTTGTCTTTTTCACTGATGTCAAGCGGTGATCAATGCTGTAAAAATTGATGCTGGATTTTGGCCGTTGGTATGAAAATTACATGAATGGTATTATTGTATGCATTGTGAAGAGCTGTAATTTCCTTCTTCATGCTGTTCTGTAGTGCAGAATATGATAGGAAAGAAGTGATGCATTAACAAATCACCCTGGCAGTATTGGGTTCGTCTTCTGAGTCATTATGAAGATACTGCTGTAAGAAGTTCTTTACATGTTTTCTATTCCTTTCCTTTGGGTTGATACTAATCAATGCAAATTATGCCCTTACTTTCATTGATTCTTAAGATGCCAAAACGTAGCAACTCTTATCACCAAAAAAAAAAAAAAAAAACCTTGGCGTGCTGTTATCTCCAGACATGATCTAGCGTGCAACCGCCCCCATCAGTGGAGGAATTGTAAATTGGAAAGCAAGTAAAGCTTTTTGCATGCCAAGCATACTGAAAATGAGATAAAGATGAGATTGCAAGCCAAAATGTATATAGAGGGGGTTGCTTATTATTCAAGTGATCCCAAAGCCTTCACAAGCTGAAATGGAGCTAAACCTAAACTGCATCCTCCCAATAATTTGGCATTTGTCAATATAAACCAAGCTCCAGCTCTTCTTAGTTTTAATTACCTAATGTCATATTGCTTTTAATGTTGAGTGTAAGGCTGTAAGTGAACTAATACACTCGTGAACAGGCTCGGTTAGAGTTTGTTTATGTTTGCTCATTTATTATAGAACGAGTTTGAACAATATTTTAAAGTTTGTTTATTAAATGAGCCGAGTTTGAACATATGTTAGCTCGATTTGTTTAAACTCGTGAACAACTCGTTTATATGTTTGTTTTAAAGTTTGATCGGATACTTGATAAGAATTCATTTATGGTAGACTAAGACTCGTTTAAATGGTATTTATCCTTTGGTCTCGATATAACCAACAACCACCGATCTTATCTCTTTTAGAATTTAGTCTCTCTTTGTCCATTGCTCATCGTGTAGTCAAATAAACAAAAAAATATGTGTTCATTAAATTTATAAACAAGCTTGAGCTTAATTTTGAAATTAGGCTCGTTTATATAATCGAGTTGAGCTGGAACTGAACTCAATTTCCTTATATTAAAAGAGTTGAGATTGAATAAAGTTGTTGAATATTGAGTTCGACTCGTGTTTAATTAAAATCTTAATGAAACAAGTTTCAATAGAGCATTACTTGGTTTGACTCAGCTCATTTATGCCCCTAGCTAAGTGCAATGGTTCAGATTATATAGTTTAATTCAACCTGAAGCAGGTCAATAGAGTCCTTATCCATAAATTGGTCACAAGTTGCAATATGTTGGATGAGTTTTATCTTTTCAGTGGATAGTTTTCTCGGTAAGACTGAGTTCTCAAGTGGTCCAACTATCAACCTCAAAAAAATCAAAATGTACAAGTGCACGTTTGTCAAGTGTTCATCATATATGAGTCATGACTGATAAAGAAAACTCTGGCAAATACGTCCGAAAATCCAAAGCTGGTTGCTTTGCCTCTAATACAATACACATACATTGTAACATCTCTATATGCGTATATCCCTTCATTTTCAACTCTTCCCAATAATTTTAGTAAATTAAGCAGCATTCTTTTTTTTATTATATGATATATGTAAAGTATAATATATGATTTTCATAGAAAAAATATATATATATTTTTTGGCATATAGTATTATATTTATACTAAAATGCATGGGATGGAGTAACAGGGAGATACGTAGCGATGGGTGCAAGGCTTCCATCTTACCTACCAACTTTATTTCAGCACACAAGTACTGTGTAGTTGTCACAATGCATGCCCACGTCTTATTTATCAAACTAAAAAAAGTTTTTTTTTTTTTTTAATAAATATTGAAACTTAAAAGTTAGTGCTACTTGTTAATTTGGCACGATTATCTTCACTTAATAATAATGCCTTCTAGGCCTTTTGACAACAATACATTATGATTTAATCTGATGCCAATCTCTCCAACTTATCTTTATAAAATCTCTTTACTTGGATGCCAAGAATATAAAAAGGGTTTATCACTTTTTCATTGGCTGTGGAGGGTTGGTTGCTTAAGACAAAATTATATATTTGGTGATTTTTTATGCTAATCTTTGATTTAATTAACTCCCTAATTAATTGAGGCTTTGACCATTGTTCATGACATTGCCAATCCATATATTTTTGGTGTAACAGTTGTTGAAAGGACCCTTAAACCAATATCATTTGTCCCATTGATGCAATATTACTTTGATAATAAGAAAATTGAAAGAGAAATAAAATCCATTAATATGATAGAAAGTTGGTTTATGTAGTTATCTATGAATATGAATTAGGTTTTGCAAATCTGAAAAATCCATTTGATTATATAGAATACCCACTTCTGCATTGCCAAAATAAGTTTTAAGGGCAAAAACCTATAAAGAGAAAGAAGAACAGAGAACAGAAAGGTAACTTGAATAATTATGTCATATGTGGGACAAAATTGGAAGGAAACTTAAAACTATTTTCACTGTCTGGATCAACAGTCAACTTCCTTCTGCTGGGGCAGTTTTCAATGTTCACCAATCATTCATTTTTCCCTAATTGTTAAGTGAGATGTGACATTTGACCACCTTTACTCATAATCTGCAATCTTATATCCATCATTAACCAGACTGATTGTTTTCATTAACCTAATCTTGCAATTATTCTCAAAATAACAATATTGTTCTTTAGAATTTCAGAGAGTGAGGAAATTAGTCAGCTGAAACAATATTAATCATCATGCTTATTTCTATTAGGTAGATACTTCTGTCACAACAGAATTCCATTTGTGTTAAAATGAGTTAATTAGCAAGTGAATTTTGTTTTATGAAATTAATTACTTAGCAAATACTCTGTATAACACAAGACAATAAAGTCATAATTTAATTAAGATTAAAATGGAAAGACAAGAGCATGGATTAAAGAACCCTAACTCAAAAACTTTATGGTTCTTTTCGAATTATCGAGTATTCGTGATAAGGACAAGAACTAACTATTACAGCAAGGAAGCTCCGTGATAAGGAAAACAAGTATTTGTTTTTTGAAAGAAAAAAAAAACCAACGAAAACCTTTTTTTATGTGCAATCTAACTAATTTTAAAAATCGGAGAGAGATCGACATCTTAGCGATGCAAGGATGTATTATTTTATTTTTTATTGATAAAGTGATTTTAATAATATTCGATCACTATAATATCAAACAATCGAAAAATTCTAACCAAGATTTTTTTGACAAGAAAAATGAACCTGAACTATCCGTTAAAGCTAGCTTTAGTGGTTTTTACACATTTTTTGGCTTTCAAGAAATGATCAAAACTTCAATTCAAAAAGAAAAGAAAAGGAACTGACCAAAACTATTTGTCGTGACAATAGCTTCTATAGTAAAATGAATCCGTTGTGGATAAAGGGTATTTTATTTTTGATAGAAGGATAATGGGTATTTACCATCAAAGCTAATGTGATAAAGGAGCCTTTAAAAGTTCCAAAAAGCAAATAAATCTTGATTGGTGAAACCATTAATAAAAACGAAGAAAATATGATCAGAAAATAAAAAAGAAAAAGAAAAAGTGAATAACAAGCAAAAACTAAAATGAACAAGCAATTTTTTGTAAAGAAAATTGAAATATACGTTACTGTCTGTCTATATTGCACTCTGTTGCCTCTATTTGTTTACTCTCAAACTCCTTAATTCCCTCCACCAACTTCCTATACAGCTAAAGCTCCAAAGGTCATAGGTATGCTCTTCCATCTCTCTCTTTCTCTCTGACTGCATGAATGCTGTTTTGATTGGTCTTCTTGCATATATATGGACATATGGTATCTGGGTTTTGGAGTTTGATTTCTGGGTTGCTTGATTTTTAGATGAAAATCTTCAAATGTTGAGTTATTAATTGAAAACTATAATCATAGAGCAATTTTGATAACTTAATTGAAAAAAATATAGCCAGCAATTCTTGAAATCTAATAGTACTATAACTTTATGCTTTGTGGTGAATTTCTTTCAGGTTTCACTTTTTATTTAGTCATGTCATGTCAAGTCTTCAAATACTCCTTAATTAACACTTTTCATTGTTTCTGTACTGATCTTCTCCTTCCTTTTCTTTTTAAATTTCTTCTTTTTACTCAACACATATTGCATATATATTTTTCTGATTTTTCAGGTCACATCCTATCAAAGATTCTTAAATGTTTAATGCTTTGATTGATTTTTCTATGACATTTCTTTTTTCTTTTTTTTTTCATTTATCAGATGTTACTTTCCCTTGTTGCCAAGAAATTAGAATGAGAGGAGCAATGGGCAACTCCGCTTGTCCTGTTGAGGCTAGACATCGACAATCCACTTCTATGTGAGTTCCTTCCATCTTTCTCTCCATGACCTTGTTTTCCAATTATCAGATATTTGTATTAGGGTTCTTTGGGGATTTAGCAGCAAGAGGATGAAATCTTACCATGCATGTGCAAGTCATTGTAAAGCCAATAAATTGGATTATGTAAATTTTAGGGAGTTTTGCTATGCATTCGAGATCATGATTCGAATGAGTTATTTTCTAACAGTTCCATTTAGTGGACAACTGGTAAACAAGAACAGAGAAAATCTAAACAGTAAATGACACCGTTCCTCGTAAGTCATTAGTTCAATTTGACATAATTTTTTTAAAGCTACAAAGATCTACATAGTTTTGTATAATCAAATATTTATGGTCAGTGTTTTGAAAACAGAATTTGATACTTAATACTTACAATTGGCAGGGAGATTTCATCTTAAAGTTGAAAAATAAAGCTTGTGTATATATGTAGCTAACTTAGCCACTTAAGAAGTAAGTTAGCATTATGCCTCAACTTTTGTAAACTAGAATACCCTTAAACACACAAAAAGATAGAATTATTTTAGTAATTTAATTAAAATTAAAAAAAAGAAAAATTAATAAAAAATCAAAATTGGTGGGCGTTGGGGCATTGCGGACAAGGCCAGGATTCCTACAACTTTTCACCTACAATCAGGCAAAAGAAATTGAATTTTCGATCCGATGGTGGTGTTAGTTTTTTGAAATACCCCAAATGTGTAGATCTAAAAAATACTCCCTCAATTCGTGGCTGGTTGCCGGCAGGGCGGAAGATTGGTGGTGGCAGGGGCTTCCGAGTTTCATTCAGTAGATCGTGAGAACTTTCCAACGGTGCTAGGGTACGCTTTTCCGACCACCAATTGACCCAATATCAACAAAAAAAACCAGGAGGTAGAAAAAATCAATTTGGTATATTTATTGAATCACCCTATTGCCTTTGTATTTGTGTTATAAAAATTTGAATTATTGTTTTATATATATATATATATATATATATATATATATATATATATATCACATCACATCTGAAGTATCCACAGTAGAACAACAGGTAGAAAAAATTCAATCTGCCAGATATTTGATAAAAGATCTAATACAGGAGAAATTTATATGCTTTTTGTTGATTTTATCCAGAAAGAGATTAGCTTACTATTAACCTATCAGGATTATTCGTTTGCACTGTCACTACTTAAAGTTCATGTTGACAAAAATCTGGATTTCTTCAATGAAAGTACCCTGGTACAGATTTTCATATTACAGTGCCATAACACTGGTGGTGGAATTGATCATTAGTAGTTTTCTATTTGTCAATATTTATCTCTTTTCTTTTGTTACTGTTGGAAGCAAGGAAATTGCAAGCAATACATTAGATAGAGAATTGATTTAATGGGTACTTTTTTGGAGCTGGTGTGTGCAGTAACTCTTACATGTAACTATCTCATTTTTCTTCCCCATGTGTGCATGTGTGTTTCTTGATAAAAAATTCTCAAAAAAAAAAAAAAAAACTGATTTACTAGAAGCTTCAATTTAATATATAATTCATGTAGTTCTCAAAGAGAGACTGTTCATTCATCTTATGATTTGCCTGTGTTAATACAAATGTGGCATCTGTGCATTGCTTTTCTCAGTTGGATGGTTGAGGAAGAATTTTCTTTTCTCATACAGAGAGTAGAGACGTTTTTTGGTCTTGAAGTTTGCATTTTTCTAGCGGTCTAAGCAATCTCGCCCCAACCCCACATCCTGTCTCTGGTTAATGGTTTCTGTCATATTATTTGTTTAGATGTTATAGTAAAGCATTCTATCACTGGTTGATGGAATTGTTCACTCATCATTCATTTATCTTTGAAAGCATTAATTCACACAAACAATCCTTTAATTAAATTCCATATTTTCCGTTGTCTTGTTTATGATGAAGCAGTGAAGATATATACGAAAGGAGATTACAACGAAGTAAAGTCAAAGCTGTTGAGAAGCCTTTCCACATCCCAATCCAAGATAGAAGTTCATGCTGCAAGTTTCCTCTTTTGAAACTTGTCCTAGTTATCATTATATGTTGCACTTTTGTAACACTCCTATACTCTCCGGAGGCTTATAATGATCATCTATCACAGTCTAGTTCTCAGTAAGTTTTGTTACCTTTTTGTCTGTCTTACTTTAAAGTTCAAATTGAATGCTCTGATTCTGTTACTTACTCCTTTTGCTTTGCAAAAAAGATCAGAACTTTCATAGGTTGAATTTCAAATTACAGTAAAAATCTTTCTACAATGATAGATAAATGGATTGCATAATCTGCGCACAGGAAGCATTTGGATTTGATCTTTTGCCTTCAATTTAAAAGATAACCATCCACCTTTAATCATGTGATGATTTAATTTATTCTGATTTTATTCTTTTTTAGGGCATTTTTTTCCACTGCAACTAATGAAGCTTTCTCAATCTTTGTGTGTTTTGAGTCCTCTGATATAACTTGTTGCACATTTTCTAATCCTAATTCATTATAGCAAAATGTATTACTAAGGAATGAGTCATTGATTAATGCAATGGCTACTCATGGCAGGCAAAATTTTGTGAACAGATGGATATGGGGAGGATCAGATCCTCGATATGTATCAGATTTAGATGTTCATTGGGAAGATGTGATGAAAGTTGTCAAGAAGCTAGGTGAACAGAATGACTACCAGGGAATCGGTCTTCTAAACTTTAACAAGAGTGAAGTAAATTATTGGAAGCATCTTATACGTGATGCAGAAAACATTGTTCTGCATTTGGACTACGCCGAGAAAAATGTCACTTGGGATTCCTTATACCCAGAATGGATTGATGAGGAGCAAGAAACTGAAGTCCCTGTCTGCCCTGATCTTCCGAGGATTGAAGTTCCTAGAAAGCGACTTGATCTCATTGCTGTCAAGCTTCCTTGTAGAAATGAGGGGAACTGGTCAAGAGATGTTGCTCGATTACATTTGCAGCTTGAAGCAGCCCATCTTGCAGCCTCTGCCAAAGGGTTTTATCCTGTGCATGTGCTTTTCGTTACCAAGTGCTTTCCTATACCAAACTTATTTACTTGCAAACAACTCCTAGTACGCGAAGGAAATGTTTGGTTATACAAACCAAACTTGAATGTTCTGAGAGAAAAACTCCAGCTCCCAGTTGGTTCTTGTGAGCTTGCACTTCCTCTCGGGGTCAGAGGTGAGTTTTATAACTCAGATTTTGTATTATGTTCTTGTTCATTACTCAGGAACCACAAAGGTATTGACTTCGAAGGACTGAAACTGAACTTGAAGCTCATGAAAATTGGATCCTTTTGAGCATTGAGTGATAAAAAATTCAGTTTCTGCCTTATATGAACAAAACTGAACTTATCGTATGATAATCCATTGCATACTGGTTTCTATTAGAGTTACATGTGCTTTTTGTGACAAGTTGTGTATAGAAATCTAATTCACAATCTCTTGAGCGCAGAGGGGATTTACTCCGGGAATGCTAGCCGAGAAGCGTATGCAACGATTCTCCATTCAGCTCATGTTTATGTATGTGGAGCAATAGCTGCTGCTCAAAGCATCCGAATGTCTGGCTCTACCCGAGATCTTGTGATACTTGTTGATGAGACGATCAGTATTTACCACAGGAGTGGACTTGAGGCAGCAGGGTGGAAAATCAGGACAATTCAAAGGATCAGAAACCCAAAAGCAGAGAAAGACGCTTACAACGAATGGAACTACAGCAAGTTCCGATTGTGGCAGCTGACTGATTATGACAAGATTATTTTCATTGATGCTGATTTGCTTATACTTAGGAACATTGATTTCTTATTCTCAATGCCAGAAATTTCTGCAACAGGAAACAATGGCACACTTTTTAACTCGGGTGTGATGATTATCGAGCCTTCATACTGCACATTCCAGATTTTGATGGATCACATAAATGAGATTGAGTCCTACAATGGAGGTGATCAAGGGTACTTGAATGAGATATTTACTTGGTGGCATAGGATTCCAAAACACATGAACTTCTTGAAAAATTTCTGGATTGGTGACGAGGAGGAAGTTAAGCGAAAGAAAACTCGCCTTTTTGGGGCTGAACCTCCAATTCTCTATGTTCTGCATTATCTTGGATTGAAGCCATGGCTTTGTTTCCGCGACTATGATTGTAACTGGAATGTCGATATACTTCAAGAGTTTGCAAGTGATGTTGCTCATGAAAGATGGTGGATGGTACACGATGCAATGCCGGAGCAGTTGCATCAGTTTTGCCTTCTAAGGTCAAAGCAAAAGGCACAATTGGAATGGGACCGAAGGCAAGCAGAAAAGGCAAACTTCACAGATGGGCATTGGAAAATTAAGATTGAGGATCAGCGTTTGAAGAAATGTGTTGACAAATTATGCTCGTGGAAGAGCATGTTAATGCACTGGGGGGAGACAAATTGGACTGATGATGAATCTTTTGCTCCAACACCACCTGCAATCACCACAGCATCTCTCTCTGCCTTGTGATGTGAGTAGCAGTTTCTATACTTGTAGATGACAATTTCTGAAAGGGGTTCATTTTTTCCCCTCTTCTTTTCGAAGTCATAAGATCTGGGTAGGGTAGATCATTTTCTTACTTTTGATTTATTTACAACTCTGTAATAAAACCGCCTATTATTTTATCTTTATGAGAGAAAACTTATTAAATCCTTCATGTTCTATAATTTTTCCTGTAGTTTCAATCAGAATTATAGTTCTCAACTTGTTACATTGAGATTGCAAGAGTTTCTTGTAGGTAGTAGATGTTGGAAGAATGTGGATACAGAATCTGGAAAACGGGGGAAATGAAGACTTTGAGGCGCCATGAATCATTGTCTTGCTTCATTTATCCCCATTTATTTGCTCTATGACAAATAGAAGAATATAACAAAGCCACACTTGTTTCAGAGAAAGAATTAAAGAGATGCGGAAAAAGAGAAAATGTAGAAGTTGAAAGGGAAATTATTTTAAGTACTTATAAGCATTTTTCATCATCCGACAATCAAAAAATTTAAGAGGTATAAAATATCGGGCACGTAGTCAACTACTTTCTGGTAGGGGTGAGCATAAAACTCGGTTAATCAGTGAATCTGACCTAAACCGATATAATATGTTAGATTGGGTTGGAAATATTTTGAACCCGATAAGTTGGGTTGGATCATGAGTTCAAAATTTCTAACCCGACCCAAATCGATAACCTGATCAAATATATAATTATATATTTAATATTTATTGAATATAAAATTGTGTATAAATAATTATAGTATAATTGTAAGATATATAATCATAAAATGTCAATTCTAATTACATTAGTATGTAAAATTATATGTAGCTGATAATCCAATGTCAAAACAGGTCTTGTATTTTTCAATTACCCAGATTTTAGTTTCAAATATTTATACCAGAAACAAGTATTAATTTTTAGTTATGAAATAATTTTCATAATTATTCTTAAGCATAACTTCAATCAAAATAAATTGATGCATAGTTAATTTATACTAACAAAATTTTGATTTCTTATACTATTGTAACTATAAAATAAACACGGAAATTAATACTCTAACTTGCAATATTCTAGTCATTATCAATATATGTATATAAGCTTATATTCCAAAAAGATGAACTATAATGTTGATGGAAGAAATGTTGAAACCATGATAAAACTTAGTAATACCAACTTACTGGAAACCTTTCATGCAAATATTATTGAACCATTCAATTTATTTATCTGTGACTTTTTAAGAGTCCCCAAGTTGCTTCTAAGTGCATTAAAGCATAATTTAAAAATTAGATTTGTTAGTGAGAAAGCACTGGTACGGCCAACAAATGCTGAGTTACTAAAATATATTATTAGTAATTGTTCAACAATTCAAATTTCCTTCGTAATTGAACAGTTTTCTAAAGTAAGTTTAATTCATGTCGACTAAAGCAGTTTCTAGCGCAATATTCAGATGAAGATTGTGTTTTTAATATAACTATAAATCCATATTCCAACATCAATGGTTCTAAATTGTGAGCATACAGATAAGCAATTGTTCATGGCCACTTCATCCGGCCTTATATTAGTCGCTTGCATTTCATGAAACAATGTTAAAGCATCCTTATCAAGTTTAGCTTGAACATAGCTTCTAATTATGACATTTCATAGCATAATATCCTTCTATTGCATATCATCAAAAAAACTTCTTAGCGATATCCAAAATACCAAATTTAGCATAGCCTGCAACATCCATGAGACAATTGTTATCTTTTCCATGTCATCAAATATTCTTTGTATTGGTTTAATTATATAGTAAAAAATATATATCAACCCGGTGACCCAATCCGATAAAATGGGTTGAGTTGAGTTAAGGTTGAATGATCCATTGGTTGGGTTGGGTTGAGATTTTTTTAACTCGATATAAATGGATTGTGTTAAATTTTTAAGCTAACCCAATCTGACCCAAACCGATCGATGCTCACCACTACTCTCTAATGTAGTCGACTACCAAATGGGTTTACTTGATTTGTCAATTACAGTAGGAATAGGATTCCGAAAATAAAATGACAAATAAAACTTCATCATTCAAAGAAAGAAACTCATGCCCAATAAACAGATTTAAAGGCAACAACATTTATTATTACGCACGGGCTTTCCTTATCCACCTACAACGGCTTGCCACTGCTAAAGCTGTTTCGTCCTTTAACTGCTTTGCAATCTTAGCGTAAAGAATTGGGCTTGGAACTGGGGCATACCTGCAAGTGCAGACAATAATGTCACCGTAAGCGTAAAATAAAAACAGATTCCTTTATTTTTTTAATTGAACCAGTGGTCTAAGCAACAATCGGACTTCTGTGCATAAGCCACTGTCTTGTGGCATTAAAAGATACATAATGGAATTATTTATTGATTTGACCAATTTAATTAGATCACGCAGCATTGTTTTTTTCTTTGGCATCATGATCAATTGTCCAAGCACAAATCCTACTAAACAACAAACATTGGATGCCTTGCTGGTTGCAACAAAACAAAACCAAGGTGAAGTGGGGCACAAGTGGACAATTAAGAAATCGATAATGAACTTTCTGCTTCATGTGATCAACAAACATGGGTGATGGGTCTACTCCACTTTCCTTTGAACCCATTCCTAAATGGACTCGTGAGCTTTCAGAAATCATATCATATTCAAAGTTCATTGCCTGTTTTCCCTGAGCAATTTTTCAACACATACCCACTCTTCCTCACGTAAAGTGGTCATCAATGTGGAAGAAATAGTGGCAACCACTGCATCATTAGGTACATTAGGTTACCTAATCAGACAAGCAACATGGTTACCTCTTCATCATAACATCTTTGTCAAACAAGTGAGGTAGACATCTGGCTATCGTCATACAATTATCAAGGACATGTTAAGATAATAACTTTTAGTTTTCAGTTTTCGAAAACTGTTTTTGAAAATGAAAATTGAAAACAGTTTTACAATGTTTTCTTTCTGTTTGGATAACTGGTAACTCGAAAACTGGTTTTCAAAACAAAAAACAGTGAAATATTGTTTGGATAATCTTATTTTGAAAACTATTTTGATATACCTTATAATTATTTTTAATTTTAAGTGTAAATTTAAAATCTATATTAATTTTATTTATCGTATTTACTAAATACTTAAAAATAATTAATATTATTTTATTTTTAAAATTTTTAAAACTTTTTATACATGAAGAATAAAAAAAAAAATAAACACTGATTTTAAGTTTAATTTTCAAAAATTATATCAAAAAACACCAATTTGAAGTTTTCAAAAAACAGTTTTTGAAAAATTATTTTTAAAAAATTACTATTAAAAACTGTTTATCAATTATAAAAAAAAATTTAAAAATTTAAAATAATTTTTGAAAACATTTCCTACAAATCCCGAGTTACTTTGGCAAAGTCTCTTTTCTTCTCCCGTGAGCTACACTCGCAATTGTAGGTCCTACACCAAAATGTCCACATGGTTACCTCTTCATCATAACATCTTTGCCACAAACAAGTGAGATCGACATTTGGCTAATATCTTTTCTCTGTTATTCTCCCGTGAGCTACACTCCCAATGGAATGGAACCCACTTGTGGGTCTTACACCAAAATTTGTGCCCAGTAATTTCTCCTCCATCAATGGAGAAATTATTGGGCACCGTCAACATGTGATTTTTGTAGCTGAAAGTTGTTCACCCAACTAATTGCCAGTTACCTTCTTGGTTAGGTTTGTTGACCCGTTATCTTTAGGTTCCATAATTCATCTCTACTTTAAAAGTAAACATCAAAATTAAATGACTGATAAAGCATTTCATCGTCAAGGATTCAAGACATATCACATGTACTTGCTTTTTCAAAGTCAATTTAGATGAAGTTCCATGACGGCCCCATAACTGAAGAAGATTAGAAGAAGTCTGAACATGTGGAAGCAATAAATGTCATCATCTAAGACATGGCTTTGAGACGCATGGACTAAGATTTCTAGGAGTTCATTTTATCCAAAAAAAAATACCCAGTGGACAAAACTCTGTAATTTGTGTCCTTCAATTTAAGTTACTAGAATCTGTAGTTACAAAAGGGACATTAAAATCCAGAGACCACTACGACCTATAATAATCAAAAGGAAGTTAAACAGTCCATTCAGCACCTTGAATGAAATTCTGCACTGAATATGTGTAAACATGCTCTTCAGGGATCTGACTACTCCACGACACTCTGCTGGATGTATCAGATCCTGGCCCAGTATTCCTAAATTCCCCATAGTAAAGCGTTTTCAATGCAAAATCGCCACTCCATGGCATCCATCCCTCTGGTTTTACGAGAGCTTCAAGGTTACACTGTATGAAAACAGTCCTCGAGTACTCCTTCCATGGCCTTCCCAAGAAGTTCTTGTGCACTTTAGGATTGCTGTTATATAATTTCATGTATTCCTCAGTGCCGTTGATCAAACAGTTACGGAAAACAAAACCTGTTGATTGAGCAGGGTCTATTCTGCCATGAGCTGTGACAGCATTGGTCTCTCCTTTTTCTGGCTTTAGTTGCCGAGGCGCGACTAGGATCTGGCAATCTTCAAAAATTGAAGCTGAGTTTCCAAAAATGAAGTCCACATTGCCCTGGATGCGGCATGATTTGTAATATTGGCGGAGGGAATGAGCATACACAGTGTCTTGATTGCCTAAGAATTCACAGTTCTGGATGATGGAAAAATCACTATCTGATCTAAAGGCTACAGCCTGGTGGGCATCAGGACCTGCTGTGTTCTGGATGGTGAGACCACTGACCATAAAACCATCACCAACAACTCCTGCAACAGAAACATAAAACACAAAAAAATGACGAAAAGAAGCTTTACACACAAGCAATGATTCTTTCTTTGCAGCAGATACACTAATGATCTCATGTAGAACAAGGAAACTGCTTGCAAGCTTTGCTGCAATCATGCTCTGAAATCGGCATCTTTAGCTAGTATTGATTGGTTCCTCAGAACCAACCTCCAAAAATGGACTCGTATGCAAATCATACATAAGCTCATCGATACTTGATATTCTGTTTCACTGTGATATGAAAATGATGAGTTAACAATCACAATCCAACCCCTTTAACAGATATCAGGCCTTGCCCTTTTTTTTTTTTTCTTTTCTCTCATTAGTTACTCTCACTTCCATTAACTAATGTAAGAAACATTTTCTTCCTCATTTTTAGTTCTACTTGTTTCAATCTGATAAATGACCTCTAACAGAGTGGTTGGGAATTTTAGGGGAAAGGAAATTAAGGAAGGGTAGAGAAAGTAGAGTAAAGAAGGAAATGAAAACTTTCTCTTGGGAGTTTTATAAAGTTAAAAGGTCTTAGAGGAGAGAAAAGGAGCATAAACAAGCTCATCCATAGTGAAAACCTGTAAATCTCCCAATTTGGAGAGTTAAAAAAATTGACTGATAGGAGGTTTGGGAGGATTTGAAAACCCCCCAAAGCCTTTCCCCTCCTTATAAGAAAAACTCCCGAACATGGGTTTTAATTAACCCTTCATTTCCTTTCCTTTAACCCTGGTAACCCTCCTCCCAAAAACACTTCTAAGATTCTTAGTTTAAACTTTAAAACTATCCTAGAATCCAAATCATTATGGGTGACCGCAGGGACAAAATCACTTATTTCATGGCTTCTAAATCTGAAGTGCAAATTTTCTTTCTCTTTTCTACCTTAGAATAATGAGATTATTCTCCTTCTATAGTGTCTAAGGCAAGCATGAAATGCCATGTATATGTAGCTCTAGTTATTAATTTATTTCCTTCTTGGGGGTGAAGAAGATTGCACATGATGCTCTTATTGCAGCATGTGAAAGTGAATTTTCCATGAATAGGAGAGACAAGCTTTGTCTATGCCTAGGAGGGACACATAACCTTTAGATCCAAAAGTTTACACTTAAATATACAGGAAATCATATAAAAACCAAATACTTGTACTATTCTGCACAGTTCCTAGATTCCCCTAAATAATCTAAACCATTTGTTTGGAATGTAGAAAAGGTCTACTTTGTTAAAATTTCGTCATTTTAATTAACGGAAAAGTGAGAAACGTATAACAGCAATTACTATTACGAACTTACCAACAGTAGCTGAATTATATGTGGTCATCCCCAGTTGGCCGACATTCAACGACCCTGTGATGACCGTTTTGCCCATCCCATCACCCAAAAACACAACGTTCTTCTTCTCAAGCGGAATCCTAACGGTCTCCTCGTAAACCCCTTCCTTGATATGTATCACAAACCTACGTTTCCCGTTATCTGGCGCGGCATTAACGGCGTCCTGCACCGTCTTGTAACACTCACCACTTCCGTCCTTACACACCGTTGCATCCGCCTTTAAATTCGCCGGAAAGCTCAGTCCAGCCAGCCCATCGTCCGGCTTGCTCTTCTCCCAAAACCCGGTCCGCTCCGTCGCGGGCGCCTTCCACGACCCGATATCATCCCCAAAATTATCATACGACACCATCATACTCAAAGCGTTACTGCTTAACCCAATCAAAGAATCTAAGAACGACATCGTTTTATCAATTAAATTCGTATCGTTAACGTACTTTAACGCAGACCAGCAGTCGTAATGGTACGCTAAGGCCGCGCTCATCCAGGCACGTGCGTCCTTGATCCCGCCACGTGTCAGAGCGTCATCCGTCGATGAGGTGCGGTACTCAGAATAGGAAAGGATCTCTAGGCAGTTGTTTGCGGCATTGGTTCGGTTTTGATTCCCTGCGGATGAGTCTAGTATAGACTTGACCATACTTTGTGCGGTTTTGAGATTCTGAGCTGAGACCCATATGGCGGATTGGAGGATTTGGAGCGGGCTTGGATTTGGAGGGACCCGACTGGATTGAGAGAGAGAGGAGACGCATGTGTCTGGGAATCTGGTGGCCTTGCAGGCCTGCTGGATTTGGGGTACTGGTGCGGAGGAGGGAGAGAAAGGGGAATGTGGGGCCGGGTGGGTGTGGTGATCATGGTGGCGGAAGGAGGAGGAGAAAGAGAAGAAGAGGAAGAGAGAGAGGAGAGAGATGAGAAGGAGGGAGGACATGGAGATGAGGAGGAAGAGAAAGCGTCTTGTGGGTTTTTTGTGGTGGTGGGGTTGTGTTTTGGAGGGGGAGTTTAGTGTTGGTGTTGTCATAGTTCTTATGGGTATTTGTAGTAGTAGTTGTTGGAATGTAGTGCTGTGGTTTTAACGCGTTTGGATTAATTTGGATTTTGGAGATTCTTTTGAGTCTTGACTTGACTCATCGAATTGGAATTTATGTTAATTTCACGAGAGAGTGATCACGGGTGGCCGTTTGATTTTGGAGGATTGGTGGAAATGGCAGGCGTGGCCACCATCGTCACGAGGGTCACAGGAGGAAACTGGTAAATTATAGAAACGGAGATCGGTATTGCTCCAAAAAGAGAACACTACCAAATGGGTGTTTGTGTGCGGGCCGCGTGTGTGAGAGAGACTTTTGGGTATTATTTTCTCGGTGGAGACGGTAGAGATGTTTTGTTTGCAGGATGCTTCTAGAAAGTGAATTGAAAAAAAAAAAAACCTCCTATTAAGAGATGGCTGCATCCGGTTAATGGGGGAATGGGTTAACACGACTCCGATCCGCAGGGATTCGGTCTTGTACGAATTATTAAATTTTTTTATGGATATCCATGGAACTATAATAATATTTATATTTTTTATTTTATTTTACTGTAATTTTTTTAATTACAAATAAAGTTTTCACAGGGTAAGAATTTGTTTAATACAGTGCCAAATTAAACCATGATGGAAACAAGTGTATTTTGGTCATTTTACAGTATTTTCTTTTATCAAAAGACAGTTACAGTATCACGGTAAACCAATTGAGTGTTTGAAGGTGTGATCATGTTTGCATAGTATTTTTTTTTTTTTAAAGTAAATTTTAATTTACATTCTTGAAATTTGTTATTTATCCTAATTACATCTTTAAATTTCGATTTGTTTCAATTGGAGATATGAGGTTTTATAATTTATTTCAATTTATGTTTTTTTTCCGTAAATTTTAATTTACATTCTTGAAATTTGTTATTTATCCTAATTACATCTTTAAATTTTGATTTGATACAATTGAAACAAATTAAAATATCATGTCCTCAATTAAAACAATTCAAAACTTAAAGATTTAAATACGATAAACACCAAACTTCAAATATGTAAATTGTAATTTATTTTAATTTTTATAACGTGATGTTTAGTAATATATAATTAAAGTTTGGAATTAAAATCATGACTTTTGTCAATAATTTACTGTTTAAAAAATAAAATAAAAAATTATTAAGATCTCTAAGGTTCTACAAATGTTTCCATTTATCATTTAAATTTAAATTTAAATTTAATTCTATCGGATCTTCAACTTTACAAACCTAAAAAAACAGGAGTAGACTAGCTTAACCCTCATTGGGAAAACAATACCCTCCATGTCCTCCATAGCCTGACAATAAAGATAATTGGGAGGCGTTGTCACTTTGCATAAATCATCGTAGTCTTCGCCATAAAATAAAGCTAGTCAACCCAATCACCAACCTTTTAGTTTTCGCTAATCCCTTATTTTCTTTCCATCCCATCAACACAAGTCTATAGCTAAAACTTTTAATTTCTTCCCATGCTTGAATGTCCCCAAAATTTCTCATCTTCTATATTCATGTCCTAGTTCACCCAAAATTCAAAGTCTTTGTCTCCATTAATTTACTTCCATTTTTTAACTTCTTGTACCATTTCCTTTTTATTTACCTTTTGAATTAGCCGTGTTTGCCACATTATTTCCATTTTAGATAATGTATTAACTGTTTGACTTGTTGATTCTATCTTTGCTATCTATTTGAACAATCTCTCCAATTATTGTTGACGTCAGATTTTAATTTCATAATTTCAAGTAGCCGCATGTAGGGCATATGATGAGAAAAAAAAATTGAGCATCAAAGAACGGAAAAAAACTATAACTTGGACTAAAAAAAAGAAAGAATTGAGATTGAGAGTCCAAAACTGACTAAAAAACAAGAGAATCGAACCCACCCAAAACCAGAAACTCGTAACCTAGCTTGAAACCCAAACTCATGATCCAAAAGTAGATCAACTGGCCAAAATCACGTGAAATAACCAAGAAGGAAGAATTTGGGTTGGTCTGGAGTAATTCAAACTAGGCTCGAACCATGTCCAAAGTGCATGCTTGATCCTAACCGGTCAGTCCAGGTAGAGTTGGCACGCCCAATTTTGGTGTTTCCGTGATTTTTTACCGTTTGTCCCTCGATTGCTCCAATGCCGGCTTGAATCAACATTGCTTTAAAACAAAGCAAAATTCTTAGACTTTAGATGTTCTTGGGGTCCAAAAATCAAATCCTAACTCTCAAATTCTCTTACAAAAAAATATAAACTCAAAATTCACTCTCAATCACCATAGTTAACTTGATCCTATTGCCACTGGGACATTTTTGACATGTTCTTACAAACGATCTCAATCGATCAGACATCATTTCCAACCTATAAATAGGATCTCCATTTCACTTAAAAAACACATCTACATACCAAGAAGCCTCTCTACCCTTTTATTCTATAGGTATAGATAATTCTAAAGCTTTGATCTTTCAGCCTTTCTCTCATTTCTTCTCCAACAACCCCTGCTGCATTCTTGAGTAATGTAGTTTAGATCTTCTTAAAAGCGAGGCTCTAGCCGTCTTAAGCGTTGGACAAAGCTTGATCCTTCCTTGAGGATCTCCCATATGCCAAACAAGAAGCCATACTATAGAAGAGTCTCTCCTTGGAAAGTTCTTCAAAGGTATATAAGCTCCGTCTTCTTTCTTCTTTAATTTTTCATACAAACATGTTTGCATATAAACCTCGATGAGTTTTTTATTTCTTATTTGTGTTTGATCTTGTAAATATTATATGAAATTTAGATTGTGTTTATCCACTAATTTACATGCAAATAACTGATTTTACTGTTTTATCTTTGTATGCTTGTGTATGATTTAAAAACATAAGTATGAACAATTTTTCTTAATTTTCAAAAGTTTTCCTAAACGAGTAAAGGCTATGCTAATGGAGTCAATCCCTTTATTTCGTACAAAAGAAACTTTAACCTCTAAATTGTAGACCACATGTTAATGGAGTTAAAGAAGATCATTATCTTTCCCTCAAAAGATAAGTGATGAACTCCTTACATTACGACTCATGGGCTTCAACTATTAAATCTTTTTGTAGGGCTCTAAAAAATGGATTCGACCCTAAAGAATGAGGCAAGGAGGAAAAAAAATCACAAAACACATTAAAGGTAAGTATTTGTGCGCCTCTTAGGTGAACCGTTGCCTTGCTCCACTTTGATCCATGCCCTCGCTTACCCCTAAGGGATGGAGGCCTTAGATAATGAGTTCCCTGCAACTAGACGACAATAAATTGTGTTTAATATTAGATATTTGAGCTTAACTAGGCATATAACAATCTTGTTCAAATTCAGCTCAAATTCAAAATAAATTCAAACTCTATTCGTGCATATTTTTAAAGACTCAAATTAATTTGATTTAACTCGAACCATTTCAAAAATTTGAGGCACAATCGTATCCAAACTAAGACTCATGAACTAAAGCTTGAATCGTATTTCAAGCTTAAGCCCACAATTGTCATTAGTTTACAAATGGTGATAAAGAAATGCACTTGAATATAAATATTAGGAAACCATTATATTTAATACACATCAATCCATGATTTGAAATTAAACATATTAAGACTCAATTTCTGGTCTATCTGTTAAGGAACGTGCTATCAGAAAATCTGCAGAAGCACTTCTTGCAACAACAGACTCTGCTAGACAAATATACTACAAAGCCAGATTCTAAAATCAATCATTGCCGGAATTTACTCATTCTTCAATCATCAACCATCAACACCTAAAGTTTGCTTGTAGTGTTTCGGTCACTATATATTTTATCATCTCGAATGAGTCATAAAGTTGTGTTTCCCTGTTAAAATAATGTCTTGAACTCAATTTCACTTGAATTATAATGGCTCGAAGCTCGAAATAATTCAAACTCGACTCGACTTGATTTAATTCGAATCTGAATTATTTATAAATTTAATACATTATATAGGTATGACAATTAGTTAAAATTAATTAAAAGACTAAATCGTACATAATACGAGCATCAAAATTGTATTGGTTCTTGAAAAAAATCTTTAATATGGTCAATAAATTGAATTTGAGCGTAGCATGATGTCGAGTTTCTTTTTTTTTTCATAACTTTACATCAAACAAAAAAAAAAGTATTTCAGTTGATAATTTTTTCCTTATTTTTTCTAAAATACATACAAGCAAACAAATAAAACAAAGAAAACTAAATTCAGAAAAAAAAAACCCAAGAAAAGAAGCAAAAAGAAAGCAGGAAAAAGCAACAAAAAAAAAAAAACCAAGAGAAATTGGAAACGAAAAAAAAAAGAAGCAGCAAAGCGGAAAAGGGTATTACTATTAGAGTAGGGCCTACCCACATTGCAAAATCTAGCAGAGATTATACCTAAACGGGTAAACCGAGTTCGCGCAAGTCGTCTTCTTCATAGACTCACAATAGTCTCTCTCTCTCGATGGAGGATTGCAGACTTACATACTCCTCGCATCTCTGTTGAAGTACACCACTAGGGTTCTCTCTATCTGTTTCGTGGCGTCCTCTCTCTAATCCTCGTGAGTTCTCTCTTCTCTCTCTCTTGTAGGTGTACATCTAAATCGTAGTAGGGTTTTCTTTTTAAAAAATTGATGTGAATCGAAGTTGTAATGAACTTCTTGGACACAAAAGTTAGGGACTCTTTTTTTATTCAAGGGTTCCTTGCTTTTTACTCCAAAATTGGTGTGTTAATTTGGGGATTTATCTGTTTTTTAGTTTGATTTGAATTTTGTGGTTTTGGGAACCTTGGTTTGACGATTCTTTAACTTCTGAGTGGTTTTGGATACTTTTTATTTCTTCTTTGTTTCATTTTTGTTTTTAGTATATAAGATAGTATAGCTGGCTTCTCTTGTAGTTAAACAACCATTTTAAGATTGTTGGGTTTTAATGCTTGGAGTGTCGAATTTGTGGGTTCATATGACTTCTAGTTTGCTGTTGTAGTAATAAGATGAGGGAACCTAAGGTTTAATAACTCAGTAACAAATGAATTCCACAAATTTTATGGAAGTCATTTTCAATTCCGTAGTTCTAATAAACTTTGAAATTCATTTGTTATTGAGTTCATATGGAATTGAGTAAGGATGTAACGGATCCAATCAAAGTTAATAGAATTTGCAAATGAAATGAATTCCATACATCATTTGATTATAAAGGGGTAATTTTTTTTTACTGAATTTTGATTTATTTTATAGGTACTGCATTTTGATTGTTATGATTTTTGAAAATAGACATGAGTGGGCTACTGGTATGCTATTTTTTTTCGTTTGCTGATTCTAATGCTTTACTTTCATATTTCTAGTATTATCTCTAATATTTTCGTATATGGAATTCAATATTCACAAACAGTTCCCTTGTCGTCAGTGTGAATTTATTTTAATTTACATTATAGTTTTCACCCATCAATAGGCAATAAACAGTTTTGTATCCCTACTAGTGAAGTAAAATGTGAGCGTGCTATGTCTTATGCCGAGTCTGCGGGTTCTCATCTATATGCCCAGGTGTATTTACTTAGACTCTAGGACATCGGGTGTTGGGATAGGATGTCCCAGATATCAAAATTCTCTTTAGTTTTATGCATCTCAGTAAGAGTAAATTTACCTGGGTGCTAATATGAGATGTAATTTTTCTGCAGTATTTTCACAAGGTTTAATGCTTGGAGGGATTACCAAGTGCATTCAATAACTGATGCGTTTATTTTTGCAATGGAATTCTCTCCTTCCACAAGGGAATATTGAATATTAGCACATATTAATTGATCTATATCAGTTGTGTTAGAGTGAAGAGTCTGGAGGCCAATCCAAGAGGTTTTGAGATAGCAAAGTAAAACCTGGATCATAGTTCAAGAATTAGCAAAAGAATCTATGAAATTGCAAAGTTTATTATGAAGTGGAGAACAAGCCTGGAAGCAAGAACATATCTTCTCCATTGCATCTTAATGATTCAATGCTACAATTATTCTTATGAGTTATGAGTAATTATTTGTTGTACACAAGTAAGTGTTGTGCAACAAATTTTGAGAGTACATAATCTGAGTGAAATTTCTGAACGTTAGAAAACTTTGGAATATTCCACCGCATTCTTTGTGAAATTTTAGTTGGGATGTTAGAAAAATTTCGTGGACAATTGTGGAAGTGTCAATGTCACATATTTGCTGGTTTGGAGATGGGACACACCAAGATGGTTGGGGGGTCTTTGGTGGATATGAAGCTGGGTCTATTAGATTGTTTGAGGAAAGTTAGCGGGATATAAAGGAGGAAAGTAGAATGAGGTTGAAAATGAATAGTCCGAGTTGGAAAAACCCTGGGGGAAGTGAATAGAGAACTCAAGAGGTCGGAGTTTGATGTTAACTAAGAGTGGAGGGTATTCATTCTCTAGAAGGGTTAGAGAGGGAGGATGATAATCTTTGTCAATGAAGTTGGAAATCATTTCTTGGAATGTGAGGGGCTTGAATGATCCAAATGAGAGGGTTATGGTTAAACACTATCTTAGAGAGTGAGGGGGGACGTTGTTTGTCTTCAAGAAACTTCAATGGAGGTGTTTGATAGTGTGGCCATGAGAAGTGTTACGTGAATGAGATAGTGTCGTTGGAAATCTCTTTCGACTTCGAGAACCTCCGATGGAATTTTGATTCTTTGGAATGAGAGAGTGGTTGACTTGGTGGATTGTTGGGTGGGCCTCCATTCAATGTTATATGCTTATAGAGGGGTTAACGCTAGTGTGGAGTGGACCTTTACCGTGGTTTTTGGTATGGGGAGGGTGTTGGGAGGGCACTTTTGTGGGATGATCTTGCGGGGGTTAGAAGGTGTTCGGATCTCCCTTGGGTGTTGGGGAAACTTAGTGTTGTTCTTTGTCCACGTGAAAGAATCGTTTCTTCCTTGGAATCTAGTGGTATGAGAGATATTTTGTATTTTGTGAGGAGATTTGGGCTCGCGGATTTGCCTCTCTTGAGGGTACTTCACTTGGTCAACTGTATGGAGGCACCTTGCTTTCCTCGAATTTATCGTTTCCTTGTCATCGGTTGTTGGGAGGCACTCTTCCATGTTTGATCCAAACTCTTTTGCCACGTCCGACATCGGATCATCATCCTATTGTTCTTGAGGTTAGGGTTTGCTTTGGGCCCCACCTTGTTTCATTTTTGAAAATATGTGGCTTAAGGTTAAGGGATTGATGAACCTTATCAAAGGGTGGTGGGAGGGTTTTGTTGCGGAAGGCTTCACTAGATTTGTTGTGGCATCTAAATTGACAGCTCTTATAGAGGAGTAATACAATGGAACAAAGGTAGCTTTGGGAATGTGACCTCCAAAATGAATGCTTTGTTGGGGCAGATTAATGGGCTTGATGAAAAGAGATTTCTTTTGGTCTTACTAGTGAAGACAAAGAGATGAGGGTGTGGATAAAGGAGCTTTCAAGCGTTATCTCTATAGAAGAAATTTTGTGGTGTCAAAAGTTTAGAGCTTTATGTCTTCATGAAGGAGATAGAAACAACGAGTTTTTTCATAGGGTGGCTAATTCTCATAGAAAGCACAAATTTGTGAGTTAAATTGAGGTGAATGAGTCTTTGTTCGTGGAGGAAATGGGTATATGAATGAGCCCATTTGTGGCGCTTACAAGAATCTTTATATGAGACTTGAGATAGGAGGCCTACCTTGAGTGGGATGGAATTTGATTGCATTGATGGGGCATTGGTTGATTGGCTTGAAAGAACTTCTAGTGAAGATGAGATTCTTGTTGCTCTTTATGGATGGCACCTTGATTGCTAATGAGATTATGGATTCTCACCTTAAAGAAAAAGGGGAAGGGGTTATTTGTAAACTCGATATGGAGAAGACCTATGACGATGTGTGTTGGGACTTCATTTTGTATTTGTTTAGAAGGATGAGCTTTGGGAATAAGTGGTGCAAGTGGATTTGGAAGTGCATTGCTTCCGCTTCTTTTTCAGCCTCAGTGAATGGGTGTCTTTCCAGTTTCTTTAAACCCTCTCGGGGTGTTCGGCAAGAGAATCCTTATCTCCTTTTTTGTTGGAAACTTTTTGTAAGATGGTGGTGAGAGCCCTTGATGGGGAACTCGAGTGGGTTCAAAGTTGGAAGAAACTAAGGTGTTGTGAATGTGTCTCACCTACTTTTTGCCGATGACACTATTGCTTTTTGTGGAGTGGAGGCGGAACAAATCCTACATCTTAGACGTATCCTTTGCTTTGAAGCGGTTTTTGGACATAAAGTTAATCTTAGGAAGAGTGACTTGGTTCCTCTTGGTAAGAATGTTAATGGGCACTATCTTGCAAATTTGTTGGGTTGCATTGTGGGACCTTTTCTCATTACGTGACTTGGGCTCCTTCTTGGTGTAAAGTTTAAAGATAAAGAGTTTGGGATTCCATTATTGAAAGGTTTGAGTAAAGGTTAGCCGGTTAGAAGAAGCAATATCTCTCCAAAGAGGGAAGACTAACTCTCATCAAAAGCAACCTTTCAAGTATCCCTATTTCCTTATTCCTAGTGCGGTTGATAAATGGTTGGAAGGTATTCAAAGAAGGTTCTTTTGGGAGTACGAGGGAAAAATATAAGTACCACTTGGTGAAATGGGGTGTTGTCAAGCAACCTTTGAGAAAAAATGTTACGCCTTAAATCCCACTCATTGGGAAATGGTTATGGAGATCCATGGTGGAGAGGGATCATCTTTGGAGGAGAGTTGGTTATTGCAAAGTATGGTGTTGAGCATAATGGATGGACTTCTAAGGAGGGGAGGGGGGCAATGGGGGTTTGGAAGTGGATATGGAAAAGGTGGGATGTTTCTTTCCCTTTGTGTCCTTTGCGGTGGGCAATGGAGAAACAACCTGTTTATGTCATGATACTTGGTAGAGGGGCATTTCCTCTATGAACAATTTTCGGATGTATTTGCCATTATGAGAGATAAGGACACCCTCATTAGTTTTGAGCATTTCCGTGGCCAACAATGAGATAATGTGGGATGCGTTCATGAATGGGAGCTTGAGTATAGGGAATTTTTTTGAGGCCTTGTGTAGAACAAGAGTAGACTTGACTATAGAGGGTAATGTTTGGTGGAAATTATGCCTTGGAAGGGATCTTTAACTTCCCCTGGAGACCATTTGGAATACCTATGCTCTTGGAAAGGTTAGCTTCTCTGCTTGTGAGGCTTCTTGGGAGAAAATTCTCACATCAACAACCTTCAAAGGAGAGGAAATTTACTTGCCAATAGGTGCTGTATTTGCAAGAAAACAATCGAGTTCGTATATCATCTCTTATGGGAAATGACTTTTCACGTTTTGAGTATTTCATGGAGTGGTTGCCTGCTCCATTAGATATGAGGTTTGGGCTTGGAGTGGTATTAGTGGTTTTAAGGAGTTAAAGAGGGGGGTTTCCTCATTGATCCCCTCCCTATCTTTTGGATATGATAGCAATAGGAGGGTTTTTGATAATGAGGAAAGGTATAGGAAGTCATCAAAGATAAGTGGTTTAATACTCTTAATTTTTGGTTGAGGAGTATTTTTTTTTTTGTGTAAATGAGGAAGACCTCATAGATTTTGTGGATTTCCTATCTTGTAGATACCTTTTGTATTTGGGTTGCACCCCCTTGGTGCCATTTATACCATCTTTACTTATAAATTTTGTTTGGTTTTAATTGGTTTTTGATGTGTGGGAGAAGTCATGTTTGATGCTTGCGGGATTATAGGGCATTAACCCTTAGTAATATTGAATCATAACCCATTTACTGCCAAATTTTTTGGTTATTGTAACATTCAATAAGCTCACTCTCTCTCTTTGGTAATTTTTTGAAAACCTTAATGATGCACCGTTTGGAGCTTTGAATCTTTAGGGGCATTAGTTTTGTGAATGACTATTCTTTCAATCATCAGAATTTTCTCTCCCACTTTGAAGAGATGTATTTTAACCCAGTTTGGAGGACATATGATGGAGCTTTGTGCTTAACTCTACGAACTATTATTCTGTTAATTTTGAATAGTAAAGTTTGACGTATCCATTATGACAATGTTAGATAATTTTTTTTCCTATGGTGTTCTCTCATGTACTTAGAAAGAGTTTCTGGGTTTCTCTTTGAGAGATCCTTTATTCTTTTGTTTGGGAACTTTCGGGAAGTACAATGGATTGATATTTTTTTTATAGTAAAAGAATGCATATAAATAAAATGGCACCAAGGGGGTGCCACCCAAGTACAAAAAAATCTATTTACAAGATAGAATCTCAAAAAGATCTACAATGGATTGATATTATAAGGAAAGAGCTACTTTTTTGTCTGTTTGAAGTGTCATCAAGAGTTAGTTAATGTTTTGGTGGGCATTGAAGGAGGTTTTTGTGGCAGATGCATTATTTTTTTGCAAGTTAAATGTTTACGGTGTTTTCCTGCGTGTTTTGTCCATCCCATGGCTGGGTTCTTGCATGATGTATTCCTGGAAATTCGTATATCTTGCACAGTGTATGTTGGTGGTTTTGCCATTGATTCCCCCTTTTTCTTGGTTTGACAGAAATGTGGTATCCAGTAAATGTGTGCGCATAACCATGCATTTCTTTCGAATAGTTTTTAGTTTACCTGTACCTCTCGCTCTCACACACATAAATGGAAAATGAGGTTTGTAGCCAAAGAGAGAAAACAGAGGACGGTTTCCGACAATGGATGCGATTTTTTTCTCCAAATTTTGAACATGAATAATTTTATGTGATGGATATAAAAAATGTGATGGAAATTTATGTTTAAAATCATTTAGCGAAACTCATTTGGCATATAAGCTTGCTTTCTAACATTTTTCTCAATGGTCATATCAATTTTGCTTTAGTTCTTGAAATGTCTAATGCCTTGTTGATTTTCTGGTTCATTTGATGATTGTAGTTGGAGCAATCACAAGGATTTATGAATTTTAACATACAATTTCCCGATACAGGAGAAAATCCTGGCCTTGGAAGTAAAATTAATTTTTGCCAGTCTTTCTTGAAGGTCATGAAAAACTCTATTTAGGGTTTGCAACAAGTTACAGTCTGGCCAAATTATTAGTTAAGGGTTGTCGTATATGATTAAGTGATTCATTTTGTAGTGGAATCTTTTTGTGTTTTTGGTACTTGTAATATATAAAGCATATGATCTCTTTCTTGTTGGGGACATCTAGGCCCTGAACGGGATTGGTTATGGAGCTTGTCTTCATATTGTTCACTAGTCATTTGACTTTAAAAAGGGGAAAAATGTTTATCTTTTGTTCTCACATAAATTAACATGAGGCTTAAAGTTAATTTCTGATTTTACGCTGAATGTTTTTTTGTGTCTGCAACATGAGGCAATTTTGCTATGAAGGGCATGGTTTTCTGTTGCCTTGCCTGCCCCCACCCCAGTCCTACTTTTTATGAGCACACCACGAGCGTGTTCCATTTTAGTGAGCTACTGTCTGAGCAAGAGTTCTGAGAATGGGAGAACCAAATATCCTCTGAGATGTGGAGATCATCGAATCTTATGGAAGTTATTAGGTGACAGTGGTTTGAACTAAGGATTTGCACAGTAAGGTGCCTATGCAAGAGCCAAAATTTTATATTAGCTAATGTGGATAATAAGTTGATGGAAGCCTCTCTTATCGTCTTTCCTTCACTTCTTTCATCACTTCCAGTCTAACACGATTGTATTGTCCTTTATGGTATGTAAAAGATGTCGGCCAGATATATGTTCATAAATAATTATCTGGTGAAGTTTAATTGGGCGCCTTTAGGCTTTCACACTTTCATCGCCACATAAATGTTGTGCAAATTGTGCCGTTGAGCTTTGCTACTTTTCATTTTTTTCACAATATAATTATCTTGTGATTTCCATAGAGTAAAGAAGGTAATGTTGATCAAATATTCATATGTTTGATTTAAATTCTCATAATTGTTGAAGGGGAAAATGTGTTTATTTTTTTTTTGGATAACGGACCATTACGACCGCCCCCACAATCTTTGCCCTAGGACTCTGTGAAGGATGTAAATCGCAGGATGTGCAGCGCAGTGGTAGGACTCGAACCCGAGACCTCACGGGGAAACCGCCATCTCGAAGGCCGAACTAACCACTGCGACATATGTCCTGGGGGCGGAAAATGTGTCTTCTTTCATGATCTGGAGGTGGGGTGCAAATAGCTGCCCTGACCAGCGGCTTGATTATATGTTTAGTACATGTATTTTTTTTTTTAACTTTGTGTATCACCAATTACGAGGTGGTTTAGTGAGGGTGAATCATTTATCCCGCAAAATTATACTTGCTTTTTCACTGATGATATGAATGAACAAAAATACTTCAAATTAAAATTTTATTTTGAGGGGTTAAGCTGACCACTTTGTTACTTGGACTTGGGTGTCAGTATCAGTTGCAGGTACGTGTTTGATTTTGGGATTCATATCATACATTTCCCACAGATTTTCTATTAATTTTGGGTGTCCAGTAGCCAAACCTTTACCAGTGTCATATCCTGTTAACAAGGGTACTTAAAGTAGAATGAAGAATCTAGCAACAAGGCTAACCATATGCATGATAGTCTTATTTAGTTCTTGTTGTTATGCTGTAAATTTAAAGGCCCACTTTTTGGCAGTTTTGTAAATTAACTGGACTATTTAAGATGAAGGTACATGGTTCTTTATACCAATTTCGTTTGATTTTATTGTTCTGTTTATAGGCAAATCTGAGTCCCTTTTTCTTTTCAAGGGGTTAAAATTATTGGATTGTCTTTTCATTTGTTATACAGAATCATGTTATGTTTAATGCAATAGTTTCTTTTGTATGTCTATTTTATTATACTTTTAGAAGGATTCAGTTTCTCCTGAACATTAATTAGTTGCAGTCTAGAGAGAAGATATCAAATAAACAAATTAATTTATATGGGAGAGATTAATAAGCATACTGGTTTTCTCTGCCTGCAGTTCATACTGCATTTCATCAATAGAAAGTGTTGCTGCTTTTTACGTAATGAGTAGTAGTGGCCGAAAACGCGCTTCTAAGTGGGATTTGAAAGAAGAGTCCCACCATTCTCTTGAAGATATACGAGACAATGATTGGCCTGGGAAATCAGGTATGCGTTTTCATGAGAAAGAATCAGAGCCTGGCTGGTTCTCTCCGGAGGGTAATGCTAGAAATGGCCGTAAGTGGTCTGTTATGGAAGCCAATGATAAGCTGAAATCTAAGCATGATTTGCGACTGCTATCTAGGGAACCTTTGCCCAGAAGCAGAGGTTCACGTAAAAGTGACGGCATCAATGAAGACTATGTCAAAAATTTGAAATCCACAACTGAATGGGATGGAGGTGGGAGCACAAAAATGTCTCCTGGACTTGATGAATGGAGACAACTAAATCATCACCACTCTCCAAAAAATGATCGGCACAGATCTCACAGGTTTGTTTTGTTTTCTTAGCATTCTTTTATGAAATGGCCCACGTTTTTTAAAATTTCCTTATATGTAATCAATTTCGCAATGTGCAAGTATAACTTGACCCTGTCATTTATAATCTATGAGTGTTATGTTACGTGCTTCTGTCTTGAATGTGGTTAAGAAATCAAAAATCATATGCATGTGTGCCCGTTCCAGCTTCCCCTTGTGTGCCCGTTCCTGCTTCCCCTTACTTGACAGTGCTATTCGGTCAGAAAAATTCAATTATGTATTTCCTAGATTCATCATAATATTGTATTACTCTGCAAGCATATTTTTTGAATTCTGAGTTTTGTCGCTGCGGTTGCACCTCCATTTAAATTGTTTTTTCCCCTTGGCTTAATTGGTGCGGTACCCCGCATTTCAAAGAGTGGCAGTTTTACCCTACGTTTTCAAATTTGTTGCAATCTATACATTCAGGACAATTTTCCGTCAATTTTAGTCAATTTTTTTGCTAAAAATTAGCCACGTGTCCATCATGTATTGGTTCCCTAAAAAATTAATCAAAATAAATTGAAAGATCTTAAAAAACAAAAAAAATTCTGAAAACCAGAAAGAAAAACAAAAAATAATAAAATGTAAAAATCGTAAAAAAAATCTTCTTCTTTGCCGCCTGTGGTAGCGAGATCCGGCATCCGGCGCCTGAGGACGTGAGGAAAAACAAAATTTCTCTGGGTTTGAAGTTTATTATAATTTCTGGGTATGAAGTTTGTTGAAGTTTCTGGGCTTTTTTCCAGAGAAAATTCTTGGTGTTTTTTGGTTTTCTTTTAAAGAAGGAAAACAAGAAGAATAAGAATTTTTATCTGGGTTTGAAGTTTGTTGAAGTGTCTGGGTTTGAAGTTGGTGAAGGTTGTGGTTTGAAGTTGATGAATTATCTGGGTTTTGTTTACTAGATTAATTTTTTTTTTTTCTGGTTTTTCAATATTTTTTTAAAAGTTTTTTCAATAAATTTTAATTTCTTAAGCTGATATGGCATATAAATAGGAGATTTGGAACATTCATGTACCTCTCATGTGACTGATTTGGTTGTTTTTGACGGAAAATTGGTTGGAATGTACCAGTTGCAACAAATTCGAACAAAGTAGTGTAAAAATTGCTACTCTTTAAAATGCAGGTACTGCCTGCAATTACCCCCTAAGATTGGTGGTACAGAATGCTATTAAGCCTTTTTTCTTTGACTATGTTGAGCATGTTCTATTTTGAGGTTCTCAGGCTCTTAGTGGTTTATGATTTATGTGTGATTGTGTATCTTTTGGATACTATGTGCAGAAGTAGGAGCCGGAGCAGGAGCCGGAGCCGGAGCAGGAGCCCTGTCCATGGGATTAGGCGACAATCAGGATTCTATGATAGAAGCAAGAGTAGATCAGGAGTGTCGGCTCAAATATGTAAGGATTTTGCTGCTGGTAGATGCAGGAAAGGCAATACTTGTCTGTTTCTTCACCAGGGTGATCAAAGTTATGAGGATAGTTGGGATAATAGAAATAGGAAAGGTAGAGATTCAAAATATTCCAGTCCGCATGATTCCAGTGAGCATCTTATGAGGAATGGAAGATCTGCCGAGGTCTGTAGTGATTTTCTGAAAGGTAACTGTCGGAGGGGGGCATCATGCAGGTATGCCCATGATGGTGCTTCTGATGGGGTTGTTAGAGGGACCGTAAATGAGGTGATTAGAGAAAGGGAAAACGAAAGAAGGGACAGAGGTGGATCGCTAGAGCAAGGTAGTGGACGTGAATCCCGCAGGAGTGTTGATATTCCCTGCAAGTTTTTTGCTGCAGGAAATTGTCGTAATGGAAAATATTGTAGGTTTTCTCATCATGATGAAGCACGGATAAGTCCTGATAGAAGGTTACATGATGATAGGAGGGGATGGGGTCACAATTCAAATGATGTGGAGAAGTTATGGAATGGTCCAAAATGGAGCAATGTGGATGAGTCAGAGGCTTCAAAGTCTGGTGAGGACAAAAAAGGAAGAATGGAAACCTCTGAACTAAGGTTCTCTTCTTGGTCTGTGGATGATGGGTTGGGCCATAGTTTCAATGAGAATGGCACACATGGTGGTCCTACACTCAGTCATAAAGCAGTTGATAGCAATGAAAAGGAAGCCCTTCTGTGGAAAACAGAAAGTGCTGGCATCAGCACAGGTATTTCTGAGTCTAAAGGTACTGACAAATGGCTTGGTGACATGGAGATGTCTCCTGAGTGGAATTATGGAGTTAAGTCTTCGAACATTGCTGTAAAGGAAGAGCATGGTCACATTTCTCAGAGTTCACAATCTCTAGGTCTAAACAATGCCTCTGTAACCACTCTTGAACGTGATATAACTAAAGATGCTTCAGGTTGGATGCATGACGCAACTACAACTCTGCAACCTGTGGTAACTGAAACCTCTTACTTTCGACAGGACCACCGTCTGGGGCAGGATGGTGCTATTGCATTCTCAAGCACTAATAAAAATGCTATTGAAAAGTCTGTTAGTTCATGCATTGATCTAAATTTTTCTGCCAACATCATACCAGCACAAAGTTTCGAACAGAATGGCCAAATTTCCGATGCATTACCTTATTCAAGCTTAAAGGCAGTTGGACAAAGTCAACTGGCAATCCCTACTGTTCCTTCTACAGGCTTAAGTTTGAAAAGTCCTGAAAATGATGCTCTGTTTCAGGAGAAAAACTCAATCAACAAACTCGATACCAGGGACTCAATCACATCACAAGTAAATTCTGCAACTATGGTAAGCAGTGGACAGCTCACCCAACTTACAAACCTTTCAGCCTCCCTGGCTCAGTTACTTGGAAATGGGCAGCAGCTTCCACAACTTTATGCTGCTCTTAATCCCCAAAATGCTATGCAGGTGCCTTCCTTTACCAACTCTGAAGGGCCTGTGGAGCCAGATTCTTCAGTGACCATTCAGCCGAATCAGTTCATTGCATTGCAGAAGCAGTATGACCCTATATGTGACAGCATTGAGCCCAAGGAGCATGACAGCGGTGCCAACCCCCAAGGATTTCCAATAAATCCCATCGGACAGAAAAATATAGCAGTTGGGAAACCAGAAATACCACATAAGAACTTAACCTCATCAACTTTTGTGAGACCAAAGGGTGATGATTATCATAAAACTGGCAGTTCAGAAGAAGAGCCTACTCATGAGAGCCACTTCTTAAATCAGCAGGAACCAGGTACAAATTCTGAGGTTTCTAAGGAAAGCAGTGGAGTTAGGGCCGAGGAAACCAACAAAGTACAAGAGGAAAAAAAGATCGCACAAGAGAGTGAGCCTCTGGAGAATATAGATGGAGATGGCAAGGCTGATGATATCAAGAAAAGCAAGGATCTTAAGGGGATTCGTGCATTTAAATTTTCACTTGTAGAGTTGGTCAAGGAGCTTTTAAAACCCACTTGGAAGGAAGGCCAAATGAGCAAAGATGCTTACAAAAACATTGTGAAGAAAGTAGTTGATAAAGTGACAGGGACTATGCAGGGTGCTAATATTCCTCAAACACAAGAGAAAATTGACCAATATCTGTCATTTTCGAAACCAAAGCTTACTAAACTTATACAGGTGAGTTTGGATTACTTTACAAGCTTCCTTATCTAACTTTGAATTGAATTTGAATTTGGGAAGAATGGGAAGATATCTTGAAATTGTGTTCTTTTTCCCCTTTCTCCCTGATATTTTATTCTGGCCTTTGTATTCATCATAACTTTGTAGCTTTGGTGTCATCACTTTCATGGAAAATTGGCCGGTAAAGAATTGTTTTCTGTTTTATGCTCCTCTCTGATGAACTTCTATAAGTAATTGTTTTTCTTTATCGTGTTCCATTTTAAGTCAAAAGAAGATGTAGATGAGTAAATTGGAGTCTGATAACTGTTTGGGGACAGATTCAGTCTTTCCTTGGCTTTTGTTGTTTCTAACTCTTGTTGGGGCAACTAAGTGGAGCATGAAATGCATTGCACCTTCTTGTTCCAATGGATGGGCTACACAATTTGGGAGATCTCAATCATTGGAACAAGAAAACACCAGAGACACACGCACAGATGCACACACTTAATAATGTTGGCCTTTTGTCCTGCCTCCCTAGTGCCTTAAACAACTCTCCCTTAGGAATGCAGTCGGTGGTCTCCACCTGTAACTGAAGCATCATGGCTTGTCGCTGCTCACTTCTTCTTTGGCGGATCTAGGTTTTTTGTGAAATCATTTATTCCATTCAGGTCCCTTATCTTGGCATCTTCACTTTGAGCTGCACAATTTCGTAATGCTTGCTTTTTTGACTACTTATCACTCATTATTAGAATATAATCTTGCAGATTCTTTTACAGTTTAGCAATGCATTTCCAGTATCCATCGTCTCATTTATGCCTAGTGTCCCAGTTTCCTCTCCATGTTCATGTGGATGGTTGATCAGAAAGTCTGGAAGAGTCAGCATTTGGTTTTTGGTATTCCTAGATCGTTAATGATGCAGAATGGTAAAATCAATTTTAGATATCATTCTAGCTAGGTGAAATCCTTAAATCCACCAGAAAATAGGAATAAAGAAATAGGAATTTTATTGATTTGAAACTTCTAAACTCGATGACATCCTTTGCATTACAACCCTCATTTATAAAGATCTTGTCCTGTTACTTGATGAACAAAATATAGAACTTTTAAGGAAGAGAAAAGTATTCCAGAACAAAATATATTTAGACTTAATTTTGACTAACCCAAGAATACATAAAAATAATACATAAATGCAAAAAGTTATGAAAATTACAATAATTACATCGAAAATCATCAAACAGTTTAAATTTATTCCCGTGTTTTGTCTTGCATCCGAACCCTTAACTTGATAGAAACACGTGCCCGAGCTTTCTAATTGAAGTTGCAATCTTCCACTCCAAAAAGCCAAATACTTCCAATAAGAGCATTGCTTTAAGTTTCGTAGAAAGGTATCTCTGCCAATCACATGGTTGGGATTTTATTTGCATCGATCTGTTATTGATTTAAGATGACCAGCAAATGGAAGATTGAAAGATGAACTGAAGTTTCAACCCCAAAGGAATAATACATAGTGACATATTGATAAAGGGTGATAAAATTTTTACGTGAGGTCTTTCTGTAGAGCTTTATGCAAACCTGGATGTAGAAATATCTCTTGGAAGGAGATATGGAAAATTTAGGTACCTATGTAAGTTTCTTTCTTTACCTGGACACTATCTATGGGAAGATGCTCACAATTGATAATTTGATAAGTGAGAAATTGTTTTTTTTTTTGTCAACTGGTGCTGTATGTGTAAGCAAAGTGGACAGTTAGTGAATCATTTCCTGTTGCATTGTTTGGTTGCGTAGGAGCGATTGGCTTTTCTCTTAACTAGTTTGGTGTCAGATTTTGGTGCTGCCTGGTTTAGTTTCTAATGCTCTGCCAAGTTGGAATAGTAAATATGTGAGACGCAATGGTAAATCCTGTTGGGATGCAACACCTTTATGTCTTTTATGCTGTGTGTGGTTAGAAAGGAGTGAAAGAACTTTGAATGGAGAGGAATGCGCAAAGGTAGCGCTGGAGGAATTGTTTCTGTGAATCATTTATTCTTGGGTGGAGGAGTTTTCATTCCATACACGATATTCCTTGCCTGAGTTTGTTGATTCACTGTCTTTCTGTTTGTTTCTGTTTATTATTTTCTTTCCTTTTGTTTTCTTTCCATAGAGGTTATCTTGTATACTTGATTTTACCTTTTGATTTCTTAAAAAATTACTTATCAAAAAAATAAAACTGGTGGCATCTCACTTTTTGGAATATCATTGAGATCCTTAGGACTTTTGGGTTATGGTCTCATCACGAGATTCGACAATATTCTTGATCAATGCATCTGCTTGGACAAGATTTTGGTTGCCTGAGTATAGAAATAGTGTGATTTTTCATGGAACTTGGATCTTGTTATTGTTCTTTGCCTTAGTACTCTTTGTCAAGTTAATGTTGTAGTTGTCTTTGCTTTGAAGTTGAAGATTGTTTCTCAATAATTTGATGTTTCCCTATGGTCATACTGAACCAATTGGTTGACTGAAATTTTCATTGCCCATTTTGTTCTTAACCATTATGGAAACATAAGTCCGAAATTCTTAACAATTATATATTAGCTTCAAACACTACCTGGCTTTTCACTGACAAGTTTGCTGTGCTGTTATTTTAACAGTTCATAGTAGTTCCACTTTTGCCTTGTTTCTTCCTTACTCTTTCAGCCTGTCCCAACTATTTTATTCCAACCTTGAGTGCTCTTAGTTGCCTTTTTGCTTTTGTACTAGTCAGTTTTTCCATTTATATTCATTATTTGTCCCTAATATAGATATTGCTCTCATGGTTATGTTAACTTATTTTCTTGGCCATCTGTTTATGTTATTAATAGTTCTTCTGGCATTTCTTTGAGATTGCTCTCATTTTCGAAGTTCTCCAGGTGTTCTTTGCAGGGTATTGTTCCATTAGATGTACCTTTGGACTTGGATGCATATGTAGATACAGATGCATATACTTGTATACATGCACACACACACACACACACACACACACACACACACACAGACACACACATATATATATATATATATATATATATATATATATATATATATATATATATATAAAAGAGTATCTTATAAAAGAAAATAGTAGTTTTCAACTTTTCAGCATTCTTTTTTGTTTAATTTCCTTTTATTATGAATAGATAAGAGAACCGTTGAAGTACTTATTGTTTCAATGTATAGTTTTGCTTACCATTTTTTGTAATATTTCTTTCTTTTATTGCAGGCGTACGTGGAAAAAATTCAGAAGAGCTAATTGAAATGGATTCATGTTTTTAGTCTAATTAATTTTCCTTGTCATATCTTAAGCTGTCTTGATATTTCTTGTGCTGTTATGTTTCTGGGGTTGCTAAAAATGTTATTTTCTGAAGAAAAAAATTCTTTTTCTTTATGTATTTTAGTCCTCGGATTCAGGTTTAGCTGTAGATATGCTGTAGTTTTTGGTTTGAATTTCTATAAATGATATTGTTGCCTCATTCGGCATACGAGGGTGGGGTATTTGTGTTGGTTGTTATCATTCTAAAATTGAAACAAGAGATTTGATGTTTTCCTCTTTCGACATCTTGTTTGTGTTTGAATCTGGTATCGTCAACTAGGATTTAGTGCTAAAGATAATATTATTATCATATTAGAATTGCTCTTGGGAGTCATATGGTCAAGTACTCAGCTGCTACTTGTTATTTCATCTTTACTTTTTGGATATGTAGAATTGCTAAAATCTTGGATTGTTGTTTACGTCTAAAGGCTCAAGACTGTTTTGCTAAAAGAAGTTTGCTTCGAGTAACTCTACTTTTTCTGCTTTAAAGTTGTACAGGGTTAGAACGTTTCGGTATTATTGTGCTGTAGAATTAGCTGGTGGATGCTTCTCTTTGATTTAGTTGAAGGATAATTGGATCCGTGGTCGTTGATTGGTAGCGCAATCAAGTCTTTTCAACAGGCTTTGCAATTACTGTCCTCATTACTTAACGTGGGAAGTGATTGCAGTTTAAGCCATGTTATGGGGTTTTTATTGCTTTTTACGTTGCAGGTGAGTAGAGACGATGAGTTGTTGCTGATACCAACAACTGGAAAATTGTGAGGTTGTGGCTTTGGCTGAGATTCATATAGAATATGCTGTAAATAATTTGAAGTTTATGTTTGTACTCCGTATATTGCTGCAGATACCTTTCTCTGCCTTTTGGCTAAGATAAAGTATTTTTCCTGCAGAGAAGCCAAATCATTTTTTTTTAACGTAGAGGAGAAAAATACCAAGGAAAGACAACCAGAAACCATGGTGACACATCAAATTAATCAGCTCATTTGTCTATCGTCTGACTGCTGACAGTACAAATTAGTGATGTTCGGTGCTAATCTTCCAACATCTTTTACAATAGTTTCTTCCAAATTCAGGACATGACCCTTGCATTTGATTCGTCCGCCCAACTCAGAAATAATGAACTTCTAAGAGACTAAACGAATGAAGCCAAATTTAACAATTCGGTTGTTTCAGTCAAAGTAATAACCGAATAATGAACATTCTTAATTTGATTCTTTCACGAAAAAAGTTGAAGACAATGTTCTCTTGCTGTTGTTTATGATTTATTCAAGATATTCATGGACATTATTTTTTGTTCACGGAACGATGCATTTCATTAGAGTTGAAATCAAATCAATTGTTTTTATTGAATTGTATGAGCTTCATCAAAGTTCGATTTGATCGAAATCGAGTTCGAATATATTTGTTTTTTATCGAATTCAAGTCTTCATAAAATTTATCAAACTCGAGTCGAGTTTGAATACCTTAATATTCGGGTTTGATTCGGTTCTGAGTTCATCTCAATATTTCATGTATTCACAAAATTGTGGAATAGTACAAAAAAAAAATTAGTTAATAACATTATAAGTGATCATGAAAAAAATTAATATTTTTAAAAATATTGTGACGAACATCACAACTTTTCGATACCAAAAATCTAAATATTATTTTTATAAAAGGAAAAATAAAAACCTAAAAAATTAGTTCGGTTTGATCGAAATCGAGTTCAAGTTCGAATATATTCGTTAGTTATTGAGCTCAAGTCTTCATAAAATTTATTGAATTTGAGTCGAGTTTGAATATTTTAATATTCGGGTTTGATTCAGTTTGAGTCCACCCCAATATTTCATGTATTCACAAAATTTTGTAGAATAGTACAAAAGAAAAAAAAATTAATTAATAACATTATAAGTGATCATGAAAAAAATTAATATTTTTAAAAATATTGTGACGAACATCACAACTTTTTGATATCAAAAATCTAAATATTATTTTTATAAAAGGAAAAATAGAAACCTAAAAAATTAGTTCGGTTTGATTGAAATCAAGTTCGAGTTCGAATATATTCGTTTGTTATCGAACTCAAGTCTTCATAAAATTTATCGAACTCGAATTGAGTTTGAATACTTTAATATTCGGGTTTGATTCGGTTCGAGTTCACCCTAATATTTAATGTATTCACAAAATTTTGTAGAATAGTACAAAAGAAAAAAAATAGTTAATAACATTATAAGTGATCATGAAAAAAATTAATATTTTTAAAAATATTGTGACGAACATCACAACTTTTTGATATCAAAAATCTAAATATTATTTTTATAAAAGGAAAAATAGAAACCTAAAAAATTAGTTCGGTTTGATTGAAATCAAGTTCGAGTTCGAATATATTCGTTTGTTATCGAGCTCAAGTCTTCATAAAATTTATCGAACTCGAATCGAGTTTGAATACTTTAATATTCGGGTTTGATTCGGTTCGAGTTCACCCTAATATTTCATGTATTCACAAAATTTTGTAGAATAGTACAAAAGAAAAAAAATAGTTAATAACATTATAAGTGATCATGAAAAAAATTAATATTTTTAAAAATATTGTGACGAACATCACAACTTTTCGATACCAAAAATCTAAATATTATTTTTATAAAAGGAAAAATAAAAACCTAAAAAATTAGTTCGGTTTGATCGAAATCGAGTTCGAGTTTGAATATATTCGTTTGTTATCGAGCTCAAGTCTTCATAAAATTTATCTAACTCGAGTCGAGTTTGAATACTTTAATATTCGGGTTTGATTCGGTTCGAGTCTACCCCAATATTTCATGTATTCACAAAATTTTGTAGAATAGTACAAAAGAAAAAAAAATTAGTTAATAACATTATAAGTGATCATGAAAAAAATTAGTATTTTTAAAAATATTGTGACGAAGATCACAACTTTTCGATACCAAAAATCATAATATTATTTTTATAAAAGGAAAAATAGAAACCTAAAAAAAATGTCTAAAATAAAAGAAGATTGAAAGAATAAAACTCTATTTATAACCATATTAAAAATGAATCATTTTGATTGTGGTGTTGACACCTATCCATTTATTTTTCTCTCTTCGTGCTCAGCTTTTTTTTTCTTTGCTCACTTTTTCTTTTCCTTGAACTTCTGGTCGGCTTCCGATGAATTGCTCTCTTTCACTGGCGTATTATTCCCGCTTTGTCTCTTTTGCTGTCTCTTAATACCATTCATCCGCTTTTTTCCTTTTCTTTTCTTTCCTCCACTCTTTTCTCAATCTGGAGTTCCTCGTGCGATTTCAAGCCTCTCACCCTATGTAGTGAAGGACCTTTCTCTCTCTGAGATTTTTTCTTTTGCATGCACTTTTGGATTGAATTTCCAAAGTTTGGGTGAATTGATACTGAAATCTCTCTCTTTCTTTGTTTTAGTTCATGCATCAAAGACATTCTGAATTTTCATATTCGAATTGTGCAATTGGGTATTTGATTTGAACATGTAGGGCATTTTGCTGCTATTTTGTTACTCACTTGCTGTGTAACTGTTCTCCATGGGCTCTTTCCTTGAATTTTTTTGTTGTTGTCCTTGAGGAAATGGGCATGTCCAAAGCGTTGTTAATTTTTTTTTTTGGGTTTGGATGATAATAACGTTGATTGCATTTAGGGATTAGAAAATTTGATTTGTGTTCAATGTTCTTTGATATGTGAGAAGAAGTGATACCATTTGTGGCATTTGAGGTTCAAAATGCTTTCTTTTCTTTTCCATTTGTTTTCAATTTCATGTTGCTTTGAATACTATATTCAATTGGAATTCATTTTTATTCTATATACAATGGTCCCATTTGTCTATTCATGCTTTATTTTAATGCCATTGATAGTTTAATGCTCATATACGTACCCTTTGTCATTTTTTTCTGCTGCAGCTAAGTTCAACAATATCTATGCATGTACTTTCATTATGGGGGTATATAAGTTAATTACATACCCCTATGAGTTACATAGGTCGTGTAAAGATTGTAAACATGGAACCTGACATGTCATCTCTCTCTGAACTTTAGCATATCTGTAAAGTTTTAGGCATTAGAGACTTCATAGGATTTTATTTCCACTACCCTAGCTGAGACCTCATTATGCAATGAGTTTACCAAGCTTAACTTTGACAATGATGTATGGGCTATGGGACAAAAGATCTCCCCATAGAACATTTAATGTATATGTTGGGTACATTTCCCAAATATGCAGATTCTGTAGACTTGGCAAATGAAGTGTTATTCTACCTAATGTGGAGGTTGTCATTAATTAGGGTGATGATATAGTGGATGAATGTGAGATTCCCGTGAATGAGGTGAGTCTGTAGGGGATTTAGTTCTGCTAAGGAGGTTCCAATACATGAATTTGATGGCAATTATGGTGGGAGTGATAATGAACCAGGAAGGGAATTGCCTAGTTATATGAGTGATAGTGATGTTGAAGAAAATGATGATGATGAGTTTGATACAATGCATGTGAATGAGGGAGTTATGGGAGATGAAGTTGATGGGCAGTAAATTCGAACAATCACAGAAAATTGGCAGTAAAAAACCTATAATATTGGAGATTTTTTTCTAGACCCACATATCCAAGGAGACAAAGGACTATATTGATTAGAAGTCTAAGTCAGTGAGCTTAAGTGGTGATTTACCTATGACTATATAAATTTTATGTAAATCTTGATATTACACAAATACATGTAACCAAATTTTTTTAGTGATATGCCAATTAGCTTAATTAGTAAAATTCTTTCATTCAGTTGTATTCAATGTCACACTAATGTATTTATTTGGATTAATTTGGATTACAAAAGTCGTATGGATAAGCTATGAATGCGAAACATGGTAACAATATATCCTCAAAGCTGGAGCTGGACATTGAGCAATGGTTGGTAGATTAGAGGGGTCTAAAAAAGGGTGTTTATATGACTTAAGTGATCTGATTGACCCAATAGTGTGCTCAGGAAGTCACCAAGATGTTATTCTTCCTACACTGCCACCTCCTAGAGGGTTTCAGGCTCCTATTTTTATGATGATGAGGTTATGGAGCAGCGGATCTAGATGCAAGTGGACCAGCGGGTACAACAAGCATGACAAGGCTTTGAGCAGATTTACTAAGGTATACAACGTGCGGTGGCTCAGATCTGCCAAACTTGTGGCATACTATCTTCACCTCCGATCCACCTTCACCATCCATTCTAAGTTAACACTTTTAAGTGATATATCAAAAAGTTATACTTAAAGCTTTATTACCACGCGCGTTATATATATATGTTTGTTAATATTTACTGGTTTTAGGGGCGAAAATATAAAACAATCGTCCCATAGACGAGTCAGGGATATTCACATGTTCGCAGCATAAAATGTAAATTGTGGGAACAAACCTAATCAAATTCAGACCACCATTTTGGATTTTAAGAGAAAAAGTAGACGTTTAGGTTCTAACCGTTAACACTTAGTAGTTTTAGGGACGAAAATATTAAATAATCGTCCCGACGACGAGTTATGGGCACCAACATGTCCGTAGAACAGAATGTGACTTATGTGAACAAACTTAATCGAATTCGGACCATTAGTTTAGATTTTACAAGAAAAAATAGGCTTTTAAGTTTCAACCGTTAACACTTGGGGGTATCCACGTATCTGTAGCATAGAATGTAAGTTGTAGAAACAAACTTAATCAAATTCGAACCATTGGTTTGGATTTTGTTGGGGTTTGACCTTAAAACTTTAAAATGATGTTTATTCATTTTTCTGTACCATCTATCTTGTGATTTTTCTTTTAACTTCTTTTACAAAATCTTGCTGAGGAAGCACAAAATTAAGATCGGTTGATGACTACTTCTTGGACCTATCAAATCTTTGATTATTATTACTTTTTTGAAAATTCTATTATGAGAATTGTATTTTGCATATTTTTAAGTGATTTATATAATTTAGTGGATTGTATGATTTGGTTTATTGATTATGAAATATGTGGTTTGAACATTATTTAAAATAGATTAATTACATGTTTGACATCTGATTTTTTTTTTAAAAAAATTATCATAATGTGCGACGGATTTCAGTCGCTAATGCTAATTGAAATCCATCAAAGATAAATCCTATTAAAATAACATTCATTTATCTACTATGAATATGTTGTCCTCGCAGATAGTATTCGCGACGAAAATGATGACTATCTATGACAGGCCTGGCCTCGCCTGGCCTCTATCGCTGATATTATCAGTGATGATTATCTTTAGTATCTACAACATAATATCGTCGCTGAAAGCTTTAATAAACATTTTAAAAAATATATATTTTTAATTTTTTATCAATGGCAATAAAAACATGAGCTACATATATTTTATTGTTAAGTTTGTCGCAAATAATCTTTTTTATGATGAGATGTTTTTCTATCAAAAATAATATTATTAGCGATGAGGCTATTGACGATAGACATTTGTCGTCGTTTATTGCCTTCAACGACAGATCGGGTGACTTTCAACGACAAATATTTTTGTTGCTTAAAACGATTTTCCTGTAATGAGATGGTATAAGGCTTTTAGGAGGTCCTTCCACGTGCGAGTTGTGATCTCTTTGATACTTGACACATTTTAGCATCAATAAATATAAAGAAATTTCCTCTCACTTTTATATACTTGGATTATATATATTCGACGAGAAGTGATGCTCAAGAATCTTATATGTATATTAATTGAGGTTGATTTTACGGTCCTAATGTTGTAAATTTATAAATCTAGTGGTAAAAAAATATTGATGGTAAAAGAAAAAAATAATTTTATCACTAAATATACATGTTTTATCACTCGAAACATAAAATTTACCATCAAATATATGCTTTTATCACACAAGACAAATTATATTTTTTTTTAATGGCATTGGAATAAGCACCATTAAAAAGTTGTGAGATTATCTTTTCCTTATATTTATTTGTAACTGATCAATATATTCTCATATTTAGCCTACGATGTGAAATGCTAATTAAATTGTAGAAATTATTATTTTCTATATTCTTAAATATTCTTAGATTAAACTCTTAAATTATTATTTTCTATTTTTTTATATGTTAGGATAACTCGTATGTGAATATCTTAAAAAAATCTATTTAATATCACTTGTAAGTTATATACAAAACTCTCATGAAGCTATTAGTCATGCCAACCGGAAGTCCACGGGGCAGACTGTCATGACCAATTCAAACAAAGCTTTAAGATCGAGAGTATTTTACATATGAGAGATCACAAAAACACAAATTGAATGAACACCAATATAACTCAAAAGTTTTAGATCAAAATTATGTACATAATTTATTTTTATTTTTTTTTTATTTTTTAAAAATATATCATAACATGCGGATATCGGAACAGATAGATTAATTATAGAGTTTAAAAGATGATTGTAAAGGCTTTTTGAAAACGAAAACAAAAACACAGTTGCCACTCTCTAGCACGTTTGATCGTCTCTCTTCCCAATGCTTAAATAAATCTATTTGTAAAATGAGCTTTCCTAGGAGCCAATTTAAGGCCAACATGAGAGGTTCACTTTTTCGTCTCTTTAGCCAAAATTAGACAATTGAAAATTCCCCCTCTAATCAGGCTGTCACTGTAGGCCGGACTCTGAGGAGCCATGGGTGGCTTGAAATTCAAAACCCTTCTTTTTACTTCTCTTAATTTGTATTGGTTATTTGAATAAATGGTGTCAGGTCTCATCCAATCCTTCTCGTAACATGTTCTTCCTAATTTGCCAACTATATTGATAAAGTAAGTGTCCTGTGATAAGGTCCTAAAACCACCCTTTTGTGTTACATGTATATTTAATTTGACAATTTTTTTTTCCTTTTTTTCTTTTTAAGTTATTGATTGATTGGTAGCCTTGTCTTTGTATTCTCAAGTGGCACCCCCTTGCCTAGCTTGAAAACTTGATGTGTTGGTTCCTTGTAAGCTAACTATTCAGTTGGCTACTGTGACTCAATTTAATTCCAATAAATTGGCTTTAAATTAAGAGAAAATGTATATATTTTGGTGAGTTTTTTCCTTCCTAGCTATCTAGCTAGTCATATATGTTAATTAATTAAACACACCCATGAGTTGAATTAATTGGCAAATCTCATGACTAGCTAGCTAGGAAGGTTTCACGCCTGGTGAGTCACCAAGGCTTCCAGCACGAACACATGGGTACTACGTGCTATATATGTGCAAACTGAATCTCCATACTCATTATTTTTTTTGCTTTGCAAGACCGATGGTACTATAGTCTATAAACCCTATCTAAAATTTACACAATTAAGGCATATATATACACGTGAATAGCATAAATCAATAGCTTGATTCACTTCATGACTTATATGTTATTGAAATTTGTAAATTTTTTAAAATGATGAAACATGATTGGTTTACTCTACAATCCACGTGTTAATTAAGCAGAGTCTATATGAGAATCGGTAAATTAAGCTATGTTTATCACAAATTTTGACTCCAAATGCAAACACACGGAAAATTGTCTTAATCTCCCACTAGCTACAATGATTTCATTATGGGTAAATTGATAAAACACTTAAATTATCAGTTAGATTTTCTTGACAATTACTAAAGGAACTATAAGAGTGTCGTTTGGGGTGTCAAAATTGGGTGTATGTATAACATTGTTCGTGTGAGAACTGTTTTGGATTCAGTACTACATGTGACCGGAGAAATACTTGGCTGCACCAAGTGCAAATCAAGTTAAAAACTTGATTAGTAATTTTTGAGAATTTCACTAATAATGTGAATTGAGTATGTACGAACATTATTAATAAAATTCCCAAAAATTACTAATCGCGTTTTTAGCCGATGTAAATCAAGAGCAGCCAAGATTTTTTTATGTGACGGAGATATTGATCTCATCCTGTAAATATAAATAAATACATAAAGAGAAGATTTTACCATATACAGAGAAATTTTTGTCTTCCACCTTACTAAAACAGGAAAACTAGAATGTATATAGCAAAAACTTCTCTGTATATAGCATAATGCTACATCATGGGTATTTTTGAGAACAGCCAAGGGAAACCCTAGCTAGTATGATTGCTTTGTGCATGCGCAAGTGTATAAGGAATAGAATTATAACATAGAATTGATACAACGAAAGTTGCCAGGTGTGTTTCTTTTGACAATATTACAAGATGACCTAATATCTTGTAAGTACCACCGTCTGATTCAGATTGGAGGATCAGAGGGTGATGCAATAATATTCCTTTACTCAGATCGATCTCTTCTTTGATTTATACTAATTGGCGCAACCTGTTTCATGATTGAAGTTACTGATCTGCAGAAATTATTGCGTTTCAAGCCAAAATCATCATTATATCACCAAGCTGCAGCAACAATTTCTACTATCTCATCATCATGGCAGCAAATTAAAGTCTTTCATTTGTTTGTAGGGAGCTTTTCTTCGACTATATTGATCCTATCTGCAAATTCATGCTCTCTCTCTCTCTCCCTCTAGATCGATCTGCCAACAAGAGAAGAAGAAGAACGATATCGATCTGGTGATGTGAAGAAGACTACTCTTTGTAATTTTCTATGCTTGAGTAAAAAAAACAAAAGGATTCTGCTTTCATCTTGGCTTCTTTCGCAATGATTACACTGATTTATTTGTCATGACCACTTCCATCTTTAACCCTAAGTATGTTGTAGTTAGAGATTCTACTTCTCCCTTAAATCTGAGTTCTTCTCCTGATTACTGCATAAGCTAATTAATTACAAGAAGCTTCCCTACTTTTGATGAGCTCTCTTAATTACAACATAAACCCAATGCACAAATACACAAATCATTCTCATTCTCATTCTCATTCTCAGTAAACGAAACGTTTTCATGGTCTAATTAAGTATATTAATTTCCTCTTACTCTTTCAACCACATCTTAGAGAAGACCTTACCAATTTCTTAGATTTTTTTGGGTACTTATCCACATAATTAAACCTTATCCTTTGAATTCGTTGATATTGAACAAAGTTTTTCAACATTGAACCTACGTTCTAGTAATCACATCAAATAGTTTCTTTCACCTATTTTATGCGTCTTTAACGCACTTTGGTCGGGGAAATTTTACTCTTTTGATAATGCCAAATCAACTTTTCTTTTCTTTTTTTTCAAAGATCTGTTAGCTTAAATTACACGACTCTATTCAATCATACGATCGGAGATTATTATTTAGATACGGAAAATCATCTGTCATGAAAATGACATATCGACATCTTACGTGTTGATATTTCTTAAGATTAAGTATGGTTATATTTACTTTTTTTTATAGAAAAATTATAAAAAAAAAGAGTTTGAGAACATAATGATACCCACATTTCAATTAACATGTGTCTTTTTAAATGAATGCAATAAAAATCAAGCAAATATTTTTACTGAATTGATTGAAGTGATTAGTTGCTTTTACACTCCTCTTGATTAGGATAAATTTGATTTTTTAAGAAAATAAATCAATAAAGCCTATAGCTATGATCAAGTAATTAACCAACCTAGCTAGCTAATGTTTTTATATAAAAGAGGGGGACAAGGAGATTAAAGAAAATTTCTTTTAGTTCCTTCTTTTTGGTGTGGGAGTGAGAATTAAGGACTGGTTAATTTAAGTTGGATTAAAATGTAAGTACACAACTTAATTATGACATCTTTGGACTACTTCATGGAAATTAAAAGCCTAGGTAACCTAACTATGTGCATATGATTACAAATGTAATGATTTTATTTCTTTTTTCGCGACAGCAAAAACAAAGAGATTTACTGATAATAAATTACAAATTGCATCAGAACACAAATGTAATGATAATATGGCAACTTTCTAAAAAGCCAACCAACCTTTACTCAATCATAAAAACACCAACACTGACTGAATCAGCAGGAAAAGAAAGAGCATTGATCATGAAGAAGAAGCCCTAGAATTTCAGTGCCTGTATAATATAAAAATAAATGTATTGAACTCTAGCAAGCTAGGATTTGTGGCAAAGCCTTCTAGCTAGCTTTTTTGCTAGGTGCAATTCTTGAGTACTTTGCCAGAAAAAATGAAATAAAATCTCAACCCTTGATCATTAATTGATCCTAGTGGGTCCACCCAATCTTTTGTTACATTAGTTTTATATATATATATATATATATATAAATAATTACCAGCTTGTTGCATCATACCCCGTTCTGTAAAGATCTGCCCCAAATCATTCTTTCTCTCTCTCTCTCTCTCTGTGAACCATTTAGTTGTGTGTTGTCATCAAGCTTCTTAAAGTCACAGACACCCCCAAGAGGGTTTTCTTTCACCACCAACCAAACCCTTCATCATATGAGCTTTTATAGAAATATAGATTACAAAACCAATTTATATACTAAAACTCAACCAATTTAGGAACCCATTACATGCCAAATATTAATTTCTCTCTGGCACAAAAAATTTCAAGAAGCCAACTTACACCATGGATAATATCAACCAAACTAAGTTCCCAAACCACAGTTGGAATCTTGAGATGGTCATGGAAGATCATATCCTTCATGACCAAATCCCCTTCAATTCACTTTGGCCTAGTTTTCCTCTCCAATCAGTACACCAAATGCCATCCTCATCATTTACCCAAATACCCAATTCGAGTACCCTTTTTGGTGACGAAACAGGAAATTATAATAACCAAATAGAATTAGAAGAAGAAGAACCAGAGGAAGAGCTGGGAGCCATGAAAGAGATGATGTACAAGATCGCCGCGATGCAGCCAGTGGATATAGATCCAGCCACCATCCGAAGGCCTAAGAGACGAAACGTGAGGATTAGCGACGACCCACAAAGCATTGCAGCGCGTCACAGGAGAGAGAGAATAAGCGAAAAGATGAGGATTCTGCAACGACTTGTTCCAGGAGGGACTAAAATGGACACTGCTTCAATGCTAGACGAAGCTATTCGGTATGTTAAGTTCTTGAAAAGGGAAATTCGGTTGTTGCAATCAAATCAGGCTCTGCAGCAACCTCCGTGCATTGGTGATAATAATTGGCAAGTTGCTGCTGCAGCTGGTTCCACCTCCTTAACTTCACTTGATCCCCCATCTGGCCATGGATTCAGTTTTGGGGGAGAACCCAACTTGTGCTTTATTAATCATGAGGTAATTAGTGATTAATGTGTTAATGATGATATTAATTAATTAATTAGTAGAAGGAATTAAGTTTCAAAATTAAATGTGTACATAGAGAAGAAGGAGTTCATGTGGAGGAAAAAAAGTTGTTAGGATATTGTTGACTAAAGTAAGGTGTGTGTGGGGGGAATAATCATAACGGTCACCATATATATAATATATAAAATATATAATATAGTATAACATTTGGCCGGAAAGTTTGTTTGGCCGACTCTTTTCCGGGAATAAAACTCATGTGACGTGAGAAACCTTTTCTTAATATCATTATAATACTATATTTCTTTCTCTCTCTAGATCTCTCACTCTCTCTATATATATGTGTATATATATGTGAACTTTTATATTAAAATATTTGCACATGTGGGGATTTTTGGATGATTATGTAGCAAGCATGAATGTATGCTTAATGCTGGTAGATGTATGTATATATAATTTGTTTGTGTATATATTTACATGAAAGTTATATATGTATATGTGTGATCTTCCTTAATTAATTATGTAACCTAGCTCAAGGTGAAAAAGGATATAAAGAATACATAAGGAGAGAATTAATGCTAATAAATAAATCATGCATGCTTAACTTGGTCTTAATTAGCAGAAACCCTAGCTAGCTAGGCTCCTAGAAGGCCAGAAATGAAATTAAACACATTTTTATTTTCATTTCTTTAAGCTAACAAAACTGTTAGTAATATCTATGGCAACACCTCACAGAATATGTAGCTTATAATGCCCTGGTTACTGAGATGCAAAGCCGTAGCCTAGGAGAATCTAATTAAGAAGATTATAAATTATGGGGTTTTCATTTGCAGAAGGAAAATAGTTGATTTAGGGTTACTTCTCAATTTAGGGAGAGAACTAATGATTCAATTTTCGAAAAATTCTTACTTAGCTTTGATCCAAAAATTCTTGATTGGTATAAATAATTTAGAAGAATATAAAGGGGTTTTACTAGATGAAAAAAAGATTTTTTTTCTCACTCTTTTTATGAATCTAACGGTGAAAAATACGTTTGTGTCATATATATAGATTTTTCATATATTTGTATTTGGTAAAAACCTCTCAAATTTAAACTCCTTTAAATTATATTGAAAGAATAAAATTAAGCCACATCAAAAAGTTGTCACCTAATCATATAAGTTATTTAACGTAAGTATAATAGTATTGTTAGCATCCCGTTAGTACTGTTTTCCAAAGTATATTTTCAACTTTTTTTCTGTTTTATTCTATCTTTTCTTAAAAAAAAAACCTAAATTTAGATAACTAGATCTTCAAAAATCTCCATTGATAAGCTTCGATACCAAGTGCTTGATGGCTTGGCCAATATACACAGAACAAGAAATGACTACTGTATTCATAATTGAGTGTCTAAAGGTTGCGTTGATGAGACCATAAGCAGCCAACAGCGAGAATATTGATGGCTAAGTGGGATGAGAAAAGATTGCAAATGTTGTGAAGGGTCTAATGGAGTAATGGTAGGTGAAGAAATAACGATGATTTTTGAAAGAATGAATAGGCTAATTAAAAGACGCTGCTGCAAAGCTGTGAGTGAAGATGTGTCTTGTACAAAATCATTCTGCCAGTTGGTCCTTAACCGGAAGAATCATGCTATATAAAAGCACATCGATCGACTTAAAACTAATTTCTTCTTTTTTGCTTTAATTTCACGTGAAGAATAATCAGATTGTTTTTCTAGTTTTAAGATTATCTTTGTTTTTAAAAGTGATTATATATCAATTGTATGGTATAGAAAATAGTTTAAGCAAAAAACATTGATGGTAGATGTTAACAATTTTAAGTTATTTTAACAATCTAATTAATAAATTAGTATAATTTTTTAATATCACATAATCTTGTCTGCCTAATATAATTAAAGGGTCAATATGTACTTAAATTGAGAATCTGGTTTCCTCTTTATATAAGAAGAGAAGCTCTTGCTTAACATAGGTTCATAAAAGATACATTACACAATAATCTATAGCATTATTGAATGATATGAAAAGAGAAAAAAAAACTACTTTCTCGCCTATTCATTTCCAAGCCATTTTTTTCTAACGTATTTTCCGTTGGCTGGAGTAGAACAAACCATTTGTTCTCATTGGTTATATGGTATATATGAATATTTATTTGAAGGCAAACCATGTGTAGATTTTCATCTAATTAGCTTTCAATTTATTTTGTTTTCATAATTTTTCTTTAATTTTTTTTTACCTTTTCAAATTACTAAATGGAATAAATTGACAATTTGAATTTTTGTTATATAAAAAAGATAATTTGAATTTTTGTCCTCTTTTAATGTTTGTTAATGAATTGAAAAGACAAAATTTTAGAATAGGTGTGACATCGCCTAAAATTCATATAGTTAAGTGTTGAAAGCTTAATTCATGTACGTATTTAATTTATGTTATTGTCCCAAACCAAAAACAAGCCTAGGACGCGACAATTATCACCTATAGAATTTTTCCTAGTACCGAGCTAACCCACACAAAAACATAAGCAAAGCCAAATTTCCACAAAATAACAACTTTTTTTTAAAACTTCTTGTACAAATCTTATCTAAATATTGTTGAGAATTGCAGGGATATTTGTATCTAATGTATAGTACGTACACAGTATTATTGTATAATTTCATGGACAGTGTCATATTTGTACAACGATTCTAAACGCTTATATAATCTGCCAAAACCCTAATTAGGGTAGAACTTCCAATTCTTCTGAAAGGTTCCTGAAAATTAACTCAATCTCTATCACTCTAGCAGCCCCCAAAATACACATAGGTGCTGTTTGGGTTTGACTTTAAGCTTTTGCTGAACGATTCTTTGATTGTTATTATCCCTTTTTTTCTCTATTACTTTCAACACTTATAACAATGGCTGCCTTCTCTTTGGCTGCAATCACCGCTGCATCCTTTCCCAAGCCACCCAAACCACAGCCTGCATTCTCTCCCCTTTTTCGTCCACCAAGGCTCCACTCAACACAAATGGCTCCTTGATCTCTTCCTCCTTCACTATCGCATTCCTCTCCCACCTTTCTCTGTTCTTTCCTCGGAGTGTTAGGCCTCACCTCCACCATACTCTCTCTTTTCTCATTCATCTCCTTTACTGATCGCGGTTAATCCCCACCATTCTGCCTCTTCATTCTACTCTTCACTTGTGCTTTCTGCACCTAATACCACTTGCCTTGTCTCGTTGAAACTTTACCAAAAACTAACAATTATGTCCTCTGGAAATCTCAATCCTGGTAGGTAATTCTTATATTAGCCTCTTTCAATATTTTAAAGGTAGTAATGGAGGCCGGTTTGACTCAAAATCCGGCATATGAGTCTTCGACTCTCTCAACTCTCTTGTATCTCTTTTCAAGTCTCTCACTCATTCTCTTGATTCCCAGCCAATTTATGATAAACTGAAAAAGAAAATAGCTCGATCTTGCTTTTCCTTTCTCCAATCTCTCGCTAAATCGGATTTTTCCTTAGATTTGACATGGAAATCAGTGATGATTCTTTGCAACCAAACGATGCGCACTAGATGCAAAATTTTCAATGTTTCGTTTGGATTTTGCAAATTTGTGTCTCATTGAAACCCTAGCAACATAGATAAACCTCATCGAAATCCGTTCCGTTTTTTAATGAATTTTCATACTTTTATTGATTTACGTTTTCTTTTCAACTGATATGCCGTTTTCACTATGAGATTCTCCATGGAAAGAGGTAAATCGAAGTTAGATATTGAGTTCCAAGTAATTTTTGCTCAAAGCTCTCTGTTTTTCTTTCAATTTCTTTGTTCTTTTAGCCATTTTTTAGTGTAAAATGCTCAGGCTTTAGCATCTGCTTTATTAGGAAGAAAATGCAGATTGGTGACTGGGGCCACTGACAACCATTTGTTGCAATGGGATCAAATTACTGTAAGCTTAACACAGCTTAACACGTGTGTTAAGCTTTACCGGCCTGATATTTAAGTAGATTGCACATTATTATCCACATGCATAATGTATTGATGCTTAGTTACAATGTTCTTTCTCTCTTGTTTAACTTGCTATAATTAATAAGCTGTTTGTTCTTCTCTTTTGTTAGCCTCTCTTTCTTTCTGGATAACTGGAAATTACTATTGTTCTTCTTTGGATTTGCTAGGATCTACTGCAAGTGTTTAAATTGCGGATGTTGTATGTAGTGGTTTATTTGCTGAGTGGCTTTTAAGACTACAAAATTTCTCATCAGTTTTTACAATTTACGTTTTTGATTATTTAACAAGCTTAACTTTCATTTTTGTTTAAGTGCCATTTGAAAATTTTAAACCATTTTTTTGAGTCTCAGAACGTTGTCTGGTGATGCATGTGAGTGAACTGTTTATAAGTGATTGTTATTTGGTTTTGTGTGTCAAAACAAATAATATTGTCTCAAATAAGAGATCAAGTCATTACAAATGGTATCAGGGCATCCACTAATCAGAAGGCCTCTCATAAATATGCATGTTTGATGAACAAGATAAAAAGATCCTCTTACATTAAATACAGATTTTATCCATAAGCCTAAATAGGCTAAGATGATTACACTATTTTGTCCAATTCGTTAAATTACCATTGACCAAAAAAAATAAAGAAAAACAATACACATTGCTAAAGAGACAGAAGAAAAAATCACGCATTCATCCTTTGTAATTCATATTTGTTTATTCCTCCATAATTCATAACAAGAAAATTAAGAGAAAAAAAGGACATAATCATTCATCATTAATTTCAAAATGCTCATTGAAAAAAATATTTCAAAATTACATTTTAATTAAACTGTTTAACTGATAACAAAGGACGCAACAGTGGATGAAGTTGTAAGACTTTTCATATCACAGCAATGGCACGAGGTGCTTGAGATGATAGATTTGTTCTTCATGGGGATTGAGGTGGTTCAAAAGTTCCAGACGACCAGCTTGAAACATGCCATTCTGGGTGAGGGATACTGGTAATAGGTACACAAGTAGCTAAGGTGCACAATTTTTAGGTGGTTTGGAAAAGTTTGGGAAATGTAATCAATTTGTGCATACTAGGACTGCGACCCAGGTTGCTAGTCATGCGAAAGTGCAATGATGAAGATCGAGCATCTTTGATATGTCCTTAGAAAAATATGATACAGAATGATAATTCTTCTAAGGGTATATCAAAGATGATCGACCTTGATCGCTTTCACATGACACTGGCAACCTGCGTGGCAGTCCTAGTACTTACAAATTGATCTGCAATTCCTGTCCAATCCAGTCCTTTCCCAAGCTTTTTGGAACCGCCTAAAAATTGGCAGCAGAGGTGGGCACTATAAAGTGGCCAGGTATCGGTTAACAGTGATGGAAAAAGGGTCACCTCCGTTTTTGGCGATCCAAGCAAGAGTGGATGTTATTCTTCGCTATGATCCAATAGACAATCGGCCATCGTAACTGCACAAGCCACACTCAAATTAGTGATTGAACAAAGGTAAGATTTCTTTTGTTAATTAAGATTTCATCCAAGAAAATAAATAAATAAAAACCCTGACTTGATTAGAAAAAGCAAAAAAACAACGAAACCTTGACTTGAGCACTATGCACCTTAGGAGATGCAGCGGCAGTGTCATTCTCGGCGAAGAAGAAAAGGAGATGTGAGAGAGAGAAAGAGAAAAGGGAGGTACCCAAACTCTCAGCCTATGATAAAAA